>CM067172.1:46983927-47283927 GCA_034093135.1 Erigeron breviscapus
ATATTTCCTTGGTTATGATGTTTGCAGAGTGGGCTATAATTATTGAATAGATAATAGAATGTGCTGCTATGGATGCTAAATGCATTTCAAAATTGTTTGTATCTATCTTATTTTCTAGGCTGCAATAGACTATATACTAGCTCGGGACAATGAGTAAGTGGATGCATAATAAACAGATGGTAAAGTGCATTTTAGTAACCTGTAATTAAGAAGGGGAAGACAAATGATATGCACCAAATATAACTTCTGTTAGACGCAATACTTTGATTATTAACTACAAGAAGTTGCATCGGTTTGTTCTGAGTATGTCTATGAAAGATTGTGGGTGGAACTGAATTAGAATCTAATATACATAATCAACAAATTCTTTTTGTTAAATATGTACCTTATTAACAGATGGGTCCATGTTAATGTTTACTAAATGAATCTAAGTTCATTTAACAAACAATTAGATTACACAATCTAAATTAATAGTTGACCAAAATTCATATGGCCATCTTTCAAGCCCAACTGTTTGACAAGATTCTCATATGCATCTGCTGTTGCTTTGTTTCTAGCAGTTGTTTTCTTTTGCTTGTGGTTTCCTTTCCCGATTAACTCATTACCTATATATATTTCAATATCCCCTTTCTCGACCCACAAATTTTTGTACTCGAGCTTTATTCCCATCTTCTGGCACGTTTGGTTCAACTTTGTCACCGGGTTCAAGTTGAGGTTTTCCGACGTTGTCAAAGGTTGTAACAACTTCTTCGCCAACTATATATAATCCCAAAACTAAGTCACCATGAATATGTCACTATGTCTAGACTCGTTATCATCCTAACGATTTTTTCTAGAATATTCATCAAATAAGCTTTTAGCAAAAATGCAACTTAGGCACAAAACAAGTTATAGTCATTAAAGAAGTCACAGTCCCTCTACTACAATTTTTTTTATATTAAAGGTCTATACATTAAACAAAAAACTAGATAAAAACCCGGCCAGTTCAACCAGTTAGACATATATATTTTTGAGCAAAACCGGATGATAGATTTACCTCCCATGTATCGTCCATGGATAAGTTGGTATCGACATAAACTGCACCAATTATAGACTCGACGATATCTGCAAGTATTTTGGGTGAATGGATCAAACCATGAGAATGCAGTGGATAATACAAATCAACCAACTTATACCTACAAAATGAACTAATCAACCGAATTCAAGAAAATTAATATATAATAAATAAACAAAAAGTTAAAACATAAACCAAAATTACCCTTCTGTCTAGTAAAGGATCATGGTGTCTAAGAAACCTATGCAAACCATGTTTAAATGCAACACGGGCCAAAGCTTCGGTATCAACATTAGCCGCACGTAATAGAGTCAAGTCACCAGACTTCATTTTCGGGTACAAGAAATAATGTTCCTTGGTGATCATAAGGTTTAAAACCGAGTCTCCAAGGTACTCAAGTCGCTCGTAAGATTGACAAATATCGTCTTTGTATGAATGATGTGTTAAAGCTTCTTTCAGTAAGTCTTTGTTTTTGAAGTTGTATCCTATGATCGTCTCAACGTCCATAAGGCTTGGCAAAAATAATGGTGAGCATGGCTCGGTGACTAACTCGGACATTTGCGTATGTTTTTTATAAATCTAGTAAGTAGTTGGTGTTATATAAACAATCCAATAAGTACTCAGTTTTCTTGGCTAATACCGCCAACTTCGGCCTTTTTATGTTTGATAGGACAGTTTTGTTGCCTTTTAAACATTAAAAAAGTAGAATACTTGTAATATATAATCTTTCTTTGTTCGGCTTTTAAATTCTTCAAAATATATATAATTGCAGGATTCGTCCCTGTGGTTTACACACTTTCGTGGATTACATCCCTCCCTGAAATATTTAGTCAAATACACCCAAACTATCAAGATTAGTTGCGCTTTACGTCCCTCTCCATATTTCAGGGAGGGATGTAATCCACGAAAGTGTGTAAACCACAGGGACGAAAAGCGCAACTAATCTTGATAGTTTGGGTGTATTTGACTAAATATTTCAGGGAGGGATGTAATCCACGAAAGTGTGTAAACCACAGGGACGAATCCTGCAATTAACTCCTTATTTTATAAGATGGGACATGTTTAAAAATTTATAGCGTGTTATTCGCGAAATGCGACAGTGGTGGCAATCTGTATTTTGGTGGCGGCGACTTGGTGGTAATAGCGGCGACTTAAGATAAGGGTAAAATGGTAATTTCAAATATTAAATATGTGTAATTTTTATAACAATATGGTATAATTTTTCTATAGTATAATAGAATTATAGCGGGGTACAATTTTTAAATATTTCAGTTTGGTAAAATCTTATAAAACCAACCATCAATAGCTAAATTGGTATTTGAGACTAGATATGAACTAAATCCTTCTCGTCTTACATACAAAGGTCTCAAAAAACATAAAGAAAGATTTTTATAAAGAATGATTTACATAATAAACATAAATCTTTTTATTGAAAGTAAAATAAAATTATATGTTTATATTACAAAGTATTTTTTTACAAAGTGAGTTTCGATTCATACGTGGTGGAGACAATTTTAACCAGATAATTCTGAACCTCTAACAGAAAAGAGGATTGAGAGAGAGTGATTTGGGATAATTTCTGAATTTCTTATTAAAATGAATATCGCTTACAGAGTATATATATACACAAAAGGAGTAACCGCCTCTAACTAATTATCTTTGTTTATGTACAGAACTAACCCTTTAACTTATCAACTACTTACAAACTACCCTACATCTTATTACATTGAATCAAACTATTGTATACTAAATTCATCCTTGATCTATATTTGTGAGTGACACAGGAATTTATTCTTGAAGCTCTTTGGTCAGTTGTTGAATCTGGACTTGATGTAGCATATTCATCATTATACCCCCCACAAGTTGAGATGTTGTATGGATTACAGCAGTTCAACTTGGACATACAATTATAATGGAGAGACTTTGGGAGACCTTTAGTAAATATATCAGCAACTTGTGCAATTGAAGGTACAAACTGAGATGTGATATGTCCAGCTTTGATCTTTTCCCTGACAAAATGACAGTCCAGTTCTATGTGTTTGGTTCTGGCATGGTGAACTGGATTAGAAGCCAATGCTATTGCAGAAGCATTGTCACATAACATGAGGATTGGTGTAGGGATAGTAACATGTCTCTGATACCATAACAGAAAAGAGGATTGAGTGAGAGTGATTTGGGATAATTTCTGAATTTCTTATTAAAATGAATATCGCTTACAGAGTATATATATACACAAAAGGAGTAACCGCCTCTAACTAATTATCTTTGTTTATGTACAGAACTAACCCTTTAACTTATCAACTACTTACAAACTACCCTACATCTTATTACATTGAATCAAACTATTGTATACTAAATTCATCCTTGATCTATATTTGTGAGTGACACAGGAATTTATTCTTGAAGCTCTTTGGTCAGTTGTTGAATCTGGACTTGATGTAGCATATTCATCATTAACCTCCAACCTCCTCCTCATGGAAAGAGAACATTAAGATAACAAAAAGATAAACATAGTTTATCTGTACTCACGAAAACAAAGTCATCACAATATAACTGATCTTATGAAAACACATACAAAACTTATACTGCTTCTAGTTCATTTTAAACAATTTACATATTGTGATATTCATTTCCGTTCTTATATACGTATCCTAGTTTTAATGTCTGTGTTATGCACGGTTTAACTTGTGTTTTATAATATAAAAAGTTTGTATTTCATATGTTGCCTCTTAATTTGTTCTATTTGGTGTATATGTGCATACATTTGATACGATTAAATGAATAAAATTGTAAATAAAACTATAAAAGAATTAATATATGTTAAAATGACGAAGTTAAAACATTTTTGAGTTTATGTTTAATATATTCTATCATTGAATTCATGAAGATCGATAGTTAATGTATGATGTTCTTCATTTTATCGTTACTAATATTTTGGTAGTATAAGTTAGATAAGATAAAAAAAAAAATTTAATGAAATGACGAGGATTTATGCCCTAGATAAGCATTCTATTAAGTGATTTATGACAATATAAAAATCATCTTCTAGCTCATTGTTCTTGAACACAAGTCTTAATCAATTTTTTCTGTTTCTTCTTTGTAAGAATCAATAGATATTTTTTTTTTGTCATAGCCAGTAGTATATTAATTAAAAAACAATATAAACAAATACTACAATCATCCATCATAAATCATGCTTTTCATACTGATAAAATATAAATTCACAAAGTCAATTGAGACTTTCTTTGAAGGCAAGAATATCATTGCAAGTTTTATTTTTAATCAAAGTATTTATTTAGAACAACTTGATATATTTGTCTTCACACGTTACCAATGAGCACGAAACAACAAAGAAATGAAACATACTAACGACTTCTTGCCTTCTTGGTTGGCAGGAACCTCATATAATAACCCCTTGCCAAAAAATAGCCGTAAGACCAAGGGTATCTGATCTCAAGAGAAATGCTGCTAAAGTTAAGGCTTTAGGCCCTCGACCTTTTGATCAACTAGTGCTTTGCTAGGTATCTTTTATTATTAATATATTATGTCGTTTTGGAAAAAAACGACCTTTTGTATGCAGATTTCTATTAAAAAAAAGCCCTTTTTTAAACAAAAGAAAATTATGAGTATTTAAAGGACTCTTTTTTACTTAAAATGCGGATACGGATTGTAAACATTTTGGGTCCAACCCTTTAACAGTTGAGTAATAATATGTAAAAATTCTAAACGATAAGGCTCAATTTCACAAGTTTACTTTAGGTCCCAAAAACGATTGAAACGTGCCTGCTAAAGACCAGGTAATCAATCAATAAATACCAATAGAATGCACATTCCTTGCCCCTTCATAAGTCAGACATATGTAGTTTAGTTGCGTTTCACGCCTCATATCTAGTGATGCAAAATAAACGTGGACTCAAAATATTCCTGTTCAATACTATTATTTAACTTTTTAGGTTGATTAAGACTTCTGTTCAATAGCTTAAAAATGATATAACTTTTATATTATAAGCATCATCTTCTAAGAAATGTTCATTGTTCTTGTCTTAACCGAAAGATCCATTGAGTAGATTTCGTAGAAATTTAGTTTATTTGCGGATTTAACAAGGGCAATTAGAGTCTATGTTTGTGATACCCGGGAATCAGTATATTGATACCTGTGTAAAAATGAGGAATATCATGATCAACTAAGTTGGAAGTAATTGAAATATGAATTTTAAATTTGTTAACGTTCTAAAAGGAAAAAATGTTGTCAATATGAATATATATATATATATATATATATATGAGTTACCTATTCTTCCCTTTCGGTTACATTGCTTTTAGAATTCACGCTGTTCAAAATGTTGTTACATGCATCCTCAGCTGCTCTATTCAACGCAATTTCCTTCTTTGCTTTGTATTCACCTCTTCCTTTAAGTTGATTATCAACAAAAACTTCGTACACTCCTTGTTTTGACCATTTGTCTCTGAATCGTATCTTCAGTTTCTTTTTGTGACAGAGTTCATTGAGCTTCCTTACTGGATTGTGTTGGAGCATTTCAGGAGTGATCATGGGCTCGAGTAGAACTTTAGCTACCTAAATATAATACAAAAAACAAAATGTTCCAACGAGATTGAAAGAGTGTTTGATATAGAGATGTGAAAATGGTAGTCTAAAGACGACAATTTCTTTGATACTAAAACGCCATTAACTTCTAAGCAAACTGTATAATGCAAGTATTTACATTTAGAGGTGGCAATTCCATTTCATTTACTTAAAAATCGGTTGATTCTGGTTGTATTTTATCTCTAAGAGATAATAAAAAGAAGATAGCTTTAAATGAAAAGGGTCAGGTCAAAAGTCGCCAGAAATATTGCTTTGATACAAAAAGCTTTCCAAAAACGGCCTAAATTATGTAAGTTTTATTGAAAAAGCAAGATGTTTGTGATACATTTGTCCATTTGACACACTAATTGTTTATGTATATTTTGAATTTGGGCTGACAGTTTTCTCAACCAGGTATGTCAGATGCCCATTTTGACAAGTCAAATGTCACCCAAATCACCGTTGCCAACTGGAACATATATAGAGAGACGCGGCCATGGAATACTAGAAAAGCAATTCATTTTCAGCATTTGCAACCAAAGAAAAAACTATTTCGTCGTCAAATGTAAAATAAATAAAGAACTATGAATTAATTACCCACACATTCTTAAAAGGCACGAACTTATTATTAGAAGGATATATATCTAAAAGGAATTATACCTCCCATGTGGTATCGATTGAAGAATTGCTGTCAACGTAGATAGCTCCTATTGTGGATTCAACAATATCGGCTAAAGTCTTTGGAGCATCAATTAACCCAAATGAATGTAAGGGATACTTTTCAAGAGCACTCGTAAACACTCGAATCTGTACAAAATAAGTAATACACATAGAACTTATACATTGACTTAAGCCCATATCAATCACATAAAGAATGACAAAAACATTTCATGCTAGCTGGGATTAAACAGGCTAGCCATATATCCTAAGATATAACAAATGTTGTGCTAGCTTGCTACTTTTTTGACAATACACATTTATTCCATCAAAGCTACTACAACATGATTTTTTTTGTATATCAAAACTTTTGAATCATAATCTATCCAGCGCTTAGTCTAACTAGGAATAAATTGTGTATAAAAAACAGGGCACTTATAAATTGAAACGACATTAGGAGCACGTGTTCAAATAAAAAGGTAGTAAAAGGTATAGAAATGGGCTACTTGCTTAAAGAACTAACAGACTTTTGTCCATTTTATACTTTAGGTAACCAAGTAGCAAAAATCTAGATGAAATAATCTACCAGTCACAACTCATGATGTGGCAACTGACAATCGGTAACTTTTGATACTATAAGCCTATTGTTTAAGCAAGGACTCTCGCTTAAGGTCTAGGGGTTAATCTTGTATGGAAAAAAGGGGTTTGAGAGATGATTCGGACTTGCTGGCGATTCCCAACTGGTGTGAAATTAAGGTGTTAATCTCACGCCACCAAGTGTAAAGTATGTGTTTTTGTGTGTTATTCATTGGTCCTAGAAGTAGGCCAATGAAGGGGTATTTATAGAGGTCAAGGGTAGGTTAGTACGTTGGTCCCCAACCATGACGTTTACTCTGCCAGGAGACGTCCCTAACCATGACGTTCATCTTGCATGGAGACGTTGGTTCGGTGCGTCGTTTTGTACGTAAGCATTTGTCCCTTGCGAGAAAGAGACAAAGTTGTTACAGAGTTTGTTAGACGTCGTTGTAACCGACGTCATGGAACTCAGCCTAAAGCCTTGGCCACGACCAAGCAACAGGAAGGCTGCGGCCTAAGCACTTGGCGTAGCTATGACCAAGCAACAGGAGGGCTGCGGCGTAGAGAGGGGGGCTACGGCCTAGAGACTTGGCCGCAGCTAGGTATGCCAGTTAATTAGCATTGGTGGATCTTGGTTTGTTTCCGTCGCCGCCGCAGCCTACTTTCTTGTTTCCGTCGCCGCCGCAGCCTACTTTCTTGTTTCCGTCGCCGCCGCAGCCTACTTTCTTGTTTCCGTCGCCGCCGCAGCCTACTTTCTTGTTTCCGTCGCCGCCGCAGCCTACTTTCTTGTTTCCGTCGCCGCCGCAGCCTACTTTCTTGTTTCCGTCGCCGCCGCAGCCTACTTTCTTGTTTCCGTCGCCGCCGCAGCCTACTTTCTTGTTTCCGTCGCCGCCGCAGCCTACTTTCTTGTTTCCGTCGCCGCCGCAGCCTACTTTCTTGTTTCCGTCGCCGCCGCAGCCTACTTTCTTGTTTCCGTCGCCGCCGCAGCCTACTTTCTTGTTTCCGTCGCCGCCGCAGCCTACTTTCTTGTTTCCGTCGCCGCCGCAGCCTACTTTCTTGTTTCCGTCGCCGCCGCAGCCTACTTTCTTGTTTCCGTCGCCGCCGCAGCCTACTTTCTTGTTTCCGTCGCCGCCGCAGCCTACTTTCTTGTTTCCGTCGCCGCCGCAGCCTACTTTCTTGTTTCCGTCGCCGCCGCAGCCTACTTTCTTGTTTCCGTCGCCGCCGCAGCCTACTTTCTTGTTTCCGTCGCCGCCGCAGCCTACTTTCTTGTTTCCGTCGCCGCCGCAGCCTACTTTCTTGTTTCCGTCGCCGCCGCAGCCTACTTTCTTGTTTCCGTCGCCGCCGCAGCCTACTTTCTTGTTTCCGTCGCCGCCGCAGCCTACTTTCTTGTTTCCGTCGCCGCCGCAGCCTACTTTCTTGTTTCCGTCGCCGCCGCAGCCTACTTTCTTGTTTCCGTCGCCGCCGCAGCCTACTTTCTTGTTTCCGTCGCCGCCGCAGCCTACTTTCTTGTTTCCGTCGCCGCCGCAGCCTACTTTCTTGTTTCCGTCGCCGCCGCAGCCTACTTTCTTGTTTCCGTCGCCGCCGCAGCCTACTTTCTTGTTTCCGTCGCCGCCGCAGCCTACTTTCTTGTTTCCGTCGCCGCCGCAGCCTACTTTCTTGTTTCCGTCGCCGCCGCAGCCTACTTTCTTGTTTCCGTCGCCGCCGCAGCCTACTTTCTTGTTTCCGTCGCCGCCGCAGCCTACTTTCTTGTTTCCGTCGCCGCCGCAGCCTACTTTCTTGTTTCCGTCGCCGCCGCAGCCTACTTTCTTGTTTCCGTCGCCGCCGCAGCCTACTTTCTTGTTTCCGTCGCCGCCGCAGCCTACTTTCTTGTTTCCGTCGCCGCCGCAGCCTACTTTCTTGTTTCCGTCGCCGCCGCAGCCTACTTTCTTGTTTCCGTCGCCGCCGCAGCCTACTTTCTTGTTTCCGTCGCCGCCGCAGCCTACTTTCTTGTTTCCGTCGCCGCCGCAGCCTACTTTCTTGTTTCCGTCGCCGCCGCAGCCTACTTTCTTGTTTCCGTCGCCGCCGCAGCCTACTTTCTTGTTTCCGTCGCCGCCGCAGCCTACTTTCTTGTTTCCGTCGCCGCCGCAGCCTACTTTCTTGTTTCCGTCGCCGCCGCAGCCTACTTTCTTGTTTCCGTCGCCGCCGCAGCCTACTTTCTTGTTTCCGTCGCCGCCGCAGCCTACTTTCTTGTTTCCGTCGCCGCCGCAGCCTACTTTCTTGTTTCCGTCGCCGCCGCAGCCTACTTTCTTGTTTCCGTCGCCGCCGCAGCCTACTTTCTTGTTTCCGTCGCCGCCGCAGCCTACTTTCTTGTTTCCGTCGCCGCCGCAGCCTACTTTCTTGTTTCCGTCGCCGCCGCAGCCTACTTTCTTGTTTCCGTCGCCGCCGCAGCCTACTTTCTTGTTTCCGTCGCCGCCGCAGCCTACTTTCTTGTTTCCGTCGCCGCCGCAGCCTACTTTCTTGTTTCCGTCGCCGCCGCAGCCTACTTTCTTGTTTCCGTCGCCGCCGCAGCCTACTTTCTTGTTTCCGTCGCCGCCGCAGCCTACTTTCTTGTTTCCGTCGCCGCCGCAGCCTACTTTCTTGTTTCCGTCGCCGCCGCAGCCTACTTTCTTGTTTCCGTCGCCGCCGCAGCCTACTTTCTTGTTTCCGTCGACGCCGTAGCCTACTTTCTTGTTTCCGTCGCCGCCGCAGCCTACTTTCTTGCTTCCGTCGCCGCCGCAGCCTACCCCATACCCAAGGTTGGTTTTTGTATTTTTGCTTTATTTTGATGCTTATAAGATGGCTAATAGGAAAGATTCACATCTTCATTTTTGTTCCCTTGACAAAGATGATCTTGCTTCCTTTCTCTCAAAGCATAGGTTTCCCCTCCGTATGGGTTATACCCTGCCGCGGCCTTCTGACACTGTAAAGAGTGTTCCGGCAGGGAAAGTAGCTCTCTATTGTGCCACTTTTGACAAAGGAAATGTTCGCCTTCCCTTCACTAAATTTTTCTTAGATGTGCTCCACTACTGCCATGTTTCTAAACTTACTCCTTTCGATGCATTACGGATCTCCATGTTTGAGGCGCACTGTCGTGCCCGCGGAGGGGAACCTACGGTCGCTCTTTTTCGTTTGTTCTTTAAGTTGGGTGTTTCCGGTGATTGGTATAACATCGAAAAAAGGGCTAAATCTCCTTCGGGTAATTGTATGTTTGCTGTGAAGGATTCCATCAAAGGATGGAAGTCTAGGTTTTTTTATGTTAACTCCGATGTTATTGATCCCAACCATTATCAGGCCTTAAGTAAACGTGACATTAGGAGTATGGCAGCGGACTCTTTACCCACTACCGGGTATGATGCCGCCTTGGCCGCCAGGCTAATTGATCCGCCCGTACGCTGCCGTACCCTTCCCGAGACAACCTTGTACCTTGCTAAATTGAGCAACACATGGAGTTTTCACATGGAGTTTTCATCCTGCTGCTCCCCGCATTATCGGTGCTGATGGGAAGGGTATGGAGGCTTGAAGCATGTTCTCATGGCTCTTATTATTTTTATTATAGATGTTTCTACATACTTTACTTATTACAAACTTTGTTAAAGTTGTCTTACCTACTTGTTCCTTGATGTGTTTCTCTCTTCTCTTTTTGTAGTTATGGATTTTGCTGCACTCTTGGGGTCACCTTCCGATGACCAGAGGTTCGAGCCAGATGTTGCAGAGGGCGTAGAGATTTCGGAGGTTCAAAGTGTAAGAATGGATGGAGAAATCACTGTGCTTCCGGAGGACCCAAAAGCAAAAGAGTTGAAAAAGAGAACCCTTAAAGCCCGTGCTGAACAAATCAAGGCCAAGAAGAAGAAAGGAAACAAGGAGGTTCCGGCTGAGGCTGCGTCCGACAACATAGTTGTCCGCAAGAAAACTTCGGCCAAAAGGAAGACGGAGAGTGCAGGTGCTGTTGAGATTTCGAAAAGAAAGAAAGTTTTGAAAGGGATTAAATTAACGGAGCCCAGTGGGAGTACCGCGTATAGGCTGCGGAACTCTAATGTTGATACGAGTGGAAGCGGGCTGGCTCCGGACATGGGTAAGGATATTGGAGCTATTCAAAGGAATTTAGAGAAGGAAAAAGAAAAATCAAAAAAGAAAAAGAAGGTTGTGGACATTCAGTCAAGTGATGAAGAGGATTTTAAGAAGGAGGAGGAGGAGGGTGGGGATGGACATGAGATGGAGGAGGATGGGAATGAGACGAAGGGGGATGAGAGTGAGACGGAGGGTGACGTTGAGTCCGCTGGTGGTTTTTATGCTCCGGAGATGGACGCTACTATTTTTGCCCCCTTGTCCCGTCCTATCCCGGCGATGCCCACTGCTGTGGGTCCCTTCTCCGTTGCCTGGGATTTCTTTCACGAGTTTGCTCCGGTCTGTGGAGGAGAGGCGCGAGTACGTTGACAATATTATGGTTCCCGCTCGTCTGCGTGAGGTTGCCTTGTTACCTCAGGAGGCTTTTCGTGATTTTAATAGGAAGAATATCATTAACAACATTTGCTCCCAGGTTCGCTTAAGCTTTTCTCTTCTTCTTCCTTACTTCTTATTATTTTATTTTCTAACTATGAAAAATTTTAATAAGTTTTTTCTTTTTTGTGCTTCATCCTACTTCCTGCTTTTAGATTGAGTCTGATCGAAGGTTGGAGTTTTTTATCTTGGAAAACATCCGACTCCAGCGTTTTATTCAAGTCTTGCAGCGTCAAGTGAAAAAGCATGAGTTAAGCACCTCTCGGGAGGTTGTGGAAGCAAAGTATGAAGAGCTCCGGTCTCCTACAGCCTTTGAGAAGCAGAAGTCCGCTTCCCTTGAGGAAGATCTCCATAGAACTCAAGAAAGGTTGAATCAGTCTGAGATTGAAAAGGAGAGTTTCAGGAAGGAATCAGAGGATTTGAGAAGCAGGTTAGATAGTGTTATGTTGGAAGTTGCTGGTTTCAAGGACAAGGATAAGTCATCAGAAGAGAAAATCAAGTCACTCGAGGAGGAGGTTGCAAGGCTCCGTTCAGACCGCTGCGAGCTTATAGGAGGTTTGCCAGAGGTAGTGCGCAAACTTTTGCGTAGTTATGAATTTATGAAAAGAATGGCTGATCTTCAGAAAATAACAATCTTCAGAAAATAACAATGAGTTACGGCGGGCATAAAGTTTTGGAGAGGCTTCATCGTAGGGACTCGAGCTTGGACATCACAAAGCTTCCTGGGTACAAACCGGGGGCTTTGATGGAGCTTGATCAATCGGCCAAGTGTTTTGGTGATGGAGATTTTGACTTTATCCGATTGATTTCTGCGAGCTCCGACCTTACAGCCGGGGAGATCCTTGAGCCCCGCCCAGGCTCCGTCCTCCACTGTCGCTCCGGGATCGTTTGTGATGCCTTCTGGTTCCGCCACCACTGCTGCTCCTTGATCATTGTCATTTTGCTTTATTTACTTTGGATGATTGTATTGCCTTTGTTGGCATTTTGAAACTTTTTCATTTTGGATACATAGCTTTTATTTGGCCCTTCGTGGCCTTGGCTTGTAAGATCCTTCGGGGTCAAGACAATCTTATGCTTTCTGCACTTTCTTTTCTCTTCTCTCTTTTTTTATTTATTTAGTTATATGAAGTATGCATGCTTGATGTGTTCTTACTCTCTTATCTTTTTTGTTGGTTATGCACATCATAATATTGTTTATTTCTAAAATCATTTGTACATGTTTAGACCCCTGCCAAACATATTTTTGGGCTTAATGTTGATGCCAAGTTGTTTGGGCTTATGCGGCTATTGCATCTTTACCGTTCCTGGCCGGAGCGCATGGGAAGGTTACCGCAAGGTGTCTAGGGAGCTCGTCCCCTTTCACACCAGCAGACTTAAGTCTGCGGCACCAGGTTGCGAGCCTACGTGCCCAAGTTATAATGACTTGAGTGTCAGTTATAACTTTTCAATTATTTAGAGCTCATTTTTTTTGTTGTTTTTTTTTATATGTATATATATAGTCATGAAATAATGTTTGTAAGGAAGGAAGAATGTAAATGTTTTCTCAAAGGGGCTTCCGGTTGTTGCCCTTTCATCAATCAGTCAAATATTAGACAAGTGTTAAACTTTGAATATTAGCTACTAGAGCTTACAATAAACGTACACTGCGACTGTTTGCCCTTATATATGACATTTCTTCAATTGATTGCTGTTCCATGTTCTTGGTAAATCTTCTCCTTGGAGTGTCGCGAGCTTGTACGCTCCGTTTCCGCATGCTTCAACAACTTCGTATGGTCCTTCCCACTGGGGACCCAGTTTTCCTTGTTTCTCTGCTTTACTTGCATCGTTGTTGCGGAAGACATAATCTCCTGGTAGGAATGTTTCTTTCCGTACTTAGATATTGCGGATGGCGCCACTTGTTTAAGCAAGGATTCTCGCTTAAGGTCTAGGGGTTAATCTTGTATGGAAAAAAGGGGTTTGAGAGATGATTCGGACTTGCTGGCGATTCCCAACTGGTGTGAAATTAAGGTGTTAATCTCACGCCACCAAGTGTAAAGTATGTGTTTTTGTGTGTTATTCATTGGTCCTAGAAGTAGGCCAATGAAGGGGTATTTATAGAGGTCAAGGGTAGGTTAGTACGTTGGTCCCCAACCATGACGTTTACTCTGCCAGGAGACGTCCCTAACCATGACGTTCATCTTGCATGGAGACGTTGGTTCGGTGCGTCGTTTTGTACGTAAGCATTTGTCCCTTGCGAGAAAGAGACAAAGTTGTTACAGAGTTTGTTAGACGTCGTTGTAACCGACGTCATGGAACTCAGCCTAAAGCCTTGGCCACGACCAAGCAACAGGAAGGCTGCGGCCTAAGCACTTGGCGTAGCTATGACCAAGCAACAGGAGGGCTGCGGCGTAGAGAGGGGGGCTACGGCCTAGAGACTTGGCCGCAGCTAGGTATGCCAGTTAATTAGCATTGGTGGATCTTGGTTTGTTTCCTAACGTTAATGGTGCTTAAGCTAGGTACGTCATCAAGCCCCTTAGCCTAGCGGTACAGGTTCATGTAGTGCTAGGTTAAGTTGGGAGGTAAAGATTTTTGCATTAAAATGGGCAACTTGTTTTCTTGGCTGCGTCCGTCCGGCCGCTGCTATTCATATGCGTTATTATATACTATTATTCCCCTTTTTTTTAATAAATAAATTGTATTTGTATTTAAAGAAAAAAGAAAATAGGTGGATCGATCTCTCCATTCTTGGGTTGCGCACGTGTCACGATCCGGGTTGGGCTCCATCAAACGTCTTTTCGGCTACCCGGCCCGACCCGATTTCTCTCTTATAAATAGGGCAAATTAGGTCACTTTTTACTTTCACTTTTACTTTCTCCTCTTTTTCTCTCTCTCTCTCTCTTTCGTGCCGCGGCTACGCCGTAGACTACTTTCTTGTTTCCGTCGCCGCCGCAACCTACTTTCTTGCTTCCGTCGCCGCCGCAGCCTACCCCATACCCAAGGTTGGTTTTTGTATTTTTGCTTTATTTTGATGCTTATAAGATGGCTAATAGGAAAGATTCACATCTTCATTTTTGTTCCCTTGACAAAGATGATCTTGCTTCCTTTCTCTCAAAGCATAGGTTTCCCCTCCGTATGGGTTATACCCTGCCGCGGCCTTCTGACACTGTAAAGAGTGTTCCGGCAGGGAAAGTAGCTCTCTATTGTGCCACTTTTGACAAAGGAAATGTTCGCCTTCCCTTCACTAAATTTTTCTTAGATGTGCTCCACTACTGCCATGTTTCTAAACTTACTCCTTTCGATGCATTACGGATCTCCATGTTTGAGGCGCACTGTCGTGCCCGCGGAGGGGAACCTACGGTCGCTCTTTTTCGTTTGTTCTTTAAGTTGGGTGTTTCCGGTGATTGGTATAACATCGAAAAAAGGGCTAAATCTCCTTCGGGTAATTGTATGTTTGCTGTGAAGGATTCCATCAAAGGATGGAAGTCTAGGTTTTTTTATGTTAACTCCGATGTTATTGATCCCAACCATTATCAGGCCTTAAGTAAACGTGACATTAGGAGTATGGCAGCGGACTCTTTACCCACTACCGGGTATGATGCCGCCTTGGCCGCCAGGCTAATTGATCCGCCCGTACGCTGCCGTACCCTTCCCGAGACAACCTTGTACCTTGCTAAATTGAGCAACACATGGAGTTTTCACATGGAGTTTTCATCCTGCTGCTCCCCGCATTATCGGTGCTGATGGGAAGGGTATGGAGGCTTGAAGCATGTTCTCATGGCTCTTATTATTTTTATTATAGATGTTTCTACATACTTTACTTATTACAAACTTTGTTAAAGTTGTCTTACCTACTTGTTCCTTGATGTGTTTCTCTCTTCTCTTTTTGTAGTTATGGATTTTGCTGCACTCTTGGGGTCACCTTCCGATGACCAGAGGTTCGAGCCAGATGTTGCAGAGGGCGTAGAGATTTCGGAGGTTCAAAGTGTAAGAATGGATGGAGAAATCACTGTGCTTCCGGAGGACCCAAAAGCAAAAGAGTTGAAAAAGAGAACCCTTAAAGCCCGTGCTGAACAAATCAAGGCCAAGAAGAAGAAAGGAAACAAGGAGGTTCCGGCTGAGGCTGCGTCCGACAACATAGTTGTCCGCAAGAAAACTTCGGCCAAAAGGAAGACGGAGAGTGCAGGTGCTGTTGAGATTTCGAAAAGAAAGAAAGTTTTGAAAGGGATTAAATTAACGGAGCCCAGTGGGAGTACCGCGTATAGGCTGCGGAACTCTAATGTTGATACGAGTGGAAGCGGGCTGGCTCCGGACATGGGTAAGGATATTGGAGCTATTCAAAGGAATTTAGAGAAGGAAAAAGAAAAATCAAAAAAGAAAAAGAAGGTTGTGGACATTCAGTCAAGTGATGAAGAGGATTTTAAGAAGGAGGAGGAGGAGGGTGGGGATGGACATGAGATGGAGGAGGATGGGAATGAGACGAAGGGGGATGAGAGTGAGACGGAGGGTGACGTTGAGTCCGCTGGTGGTTTTTATGCTCCGGAGATGGACGCTACTATTTTTGCCCCCTTGTCCCGTCCTATCCCGGCGATGCCCACTGCTGTGGGTCCCTTCTCCGTTGCCTGGGATTTCTTTCACGAGTTTGCTCCGGTCTGTGGAGGAGAGGCGCGAGTACGTTGACAATATTATGGTTTCCGCTCGTCTGCGTGAGGTTGCCTTGTTACCTCAGGAGGCTTTTCGTGATTTTAATAGGAAGAATATCATTAACAACATTTGCTCCCAGGTTCGCTTAAGCTTTTCTCTTCTTCTTCCTTACTTCTTATTATTTTATTTTCTAACTATGAAAAATTTTAATAAGTTTTTTCTTTTTTGTGCTTCATCCTACTTCCTGCTTTTAGATTGAGTCTGATCGAAGGTTGGAGTTTTTTAGCTTGGAAAACATCCGACTCCAGCGTTTTATTCAAGTCTTGCAGCGTCAAGTGAAAAAGCATGAGTTAAGCACCTCTCGGGAGGTTGTGGAAGCAAAGTATGAAGAGCTCCGGTCTCCTACAGCCTTTGAGAAGCAGAAGTCCGCTTCCCTTGAGGAAGATCTCCATAGAACTCAAGAAAGGTTGAATCAGTCTGAGATTGAAAAGGAGAGTTTCAGGAAGGAATCAGAGGATTTGAGAAGCAGGTTAGATAGTGTTATGTTGGAAGTTGCTGGTTTCAAGGACAAGGATAAGTCATCAGAAGAGAAAATCAAGTCACTCGAGGAGGAGGTTGCAAGGCTTCGTTCAGACCGCTGCGAGCTTATAGGAGGTTTGCCAGAGGTAGTGCGCAAACTTTTGCGTAGTTATGAATTTATGAAAAGAATGGCTGATCTTCAGAAAATAACAATCTTCAGAAAATAACAATGAGTTACGGCGGGCATAAAGTTTTGGAGAGGCTTCATCGTAGGGACTCGAGCTTGGACATCACAAAGCTTCCTGGGTACAAATAGGGGGCTTTGATGGAGCTTGATCAATCGGCCAAGTGTTTTGGTGATGGAGATTTTGACTTTATCCGATTGATTTCTGCGAGCTCCGACCTTACAGCCGGGGAGATCCTTGAGCCCCGCCCAGGCTCCGTCCTCCACTGTCGCTCCGGGATCGTTTGTGATGCCTTCTGGTTCCGCCACCACTGCTGCTCCTTGATCATTGTCATTTTGCTTTATTTACTTTGGATGATTGTATTGCCTTTGTTGGCATTTTGAAACTTTTTCATTTTGGATACATAGCTTTTATTTGGCCCTTCGTGGCCTTGGCTTGTAAGATCCTTCGGGGTCAAGACAATCTTATGCTTTCTGCACTTTCTTTTCTCTTCTCTCTTTTTTTATTTATTTAGTTATATGAAGTATGCATGCTTGATGTGTTCTTACTCTCTTATCTTTTTTGTTGGTTATGCACATCATAATATTGTTTATTTCTAAAATCATTTGTACATGTTTAGACCCCTGCCAAACATATTTTTGGGCTTAATGTTGATGCCAAGTTGTTTGGGCTTATGCGGCTATTGCATCTTTACCGTTCCTGGCCGGAGCGCATGGGAAGGTTACCGCAAGGTGTCTAGGGAGCTCGTCCCCTTTCACACCAGCAGACTTAAGTCTGCGGCACCAGGTTGCGAGCCTACGTGCCCAAGTTATAATGACTTGAGTGTCAGTTATAACTTTTCAATTATTTAGAGCTCATTTTTTTTGTTGTTTTTTTTTATATGTATATATATAGTCATGAAATAATGTTTGTAAGGAAGGAAGAATGTAAATGTTTTCTCAAAGGGGCTTCCGGTTGTTGCCCTTTCATCAATCAGTCAAATATTAGACAAGTGTTAAACTTTGAATATTAGCTACTGGAGCTTACAATAAACGTACACTGCGACTGCTTGCCCTTATATATGACATTTCTTCAATTGATTGCTGTTCCATGTTCTTGGTAAATCTTCTCCTTGGAGTGTCGCGAGCTTGTACGCTCCGTTTCCGCATGCTTCAACAACTTCGTATGGGCCTTCCCACTGGGGACCCAGTTTTCCTTGTTTCTCTGCTTTACTTGCATCGTTGTTGCGGAAGACATAATCTCCTAGCAGGAATGTTTCTTTCCGTACTTAGATATTGCGGATGGCGCCACTTGTTTAAGCAAGGATTCTCACTTAAGGTCTAGGGGTTAATCTTGTATGGAAAAAAGGGGTTTGAGAGATGATTCGGACTTGCTGGCGATTCCCAACTGGTGTGAAATTAAGGTGTTAATCTCACGCCACCAAGTGTAAAGTGTGTGTTTTTGTGTGTTATTCATTGGTCCTAGAAGTAGGCCAATGAAGGGGTATTTATAGAGGTCAAGGGTAGGTTAGTACGTTGGTCCCCAACCATGACGTTTACTCTGTCAGGAGACGTCCCTAACCATAACGTTCATCTTGCAGGGAGACGTTGGTTCGGTGCGTCGTTTTGTACGTAAGCATTTGTCCCTTGCGAGAAAGAGACAAAGTTGTTACAGAGTTTGTTAGACGTCGTTGTAACCGACGTCATGGAACTCCAGCCTAAAGCCTTGGCCGTAGCCACGACCAAGCAACAGGAAGGTTGCGGCCTAAGCACTTGGCCGTAGCTATGACCAAGCAACAGGAGGGTTGCGACCTAGAGAGGGGGGGACTACGGCCTAGAGACTTGGCCGCAGCTAGGTATGCCAGTTAATTAGCATTGGTGGATCTTGGTTTGTTTCCTAACGTTAATGGTGCTTAAGCTAGGTACGTCATCACCTATCATCTTGGGTAATTACCACAAATTCAAAGATTCAAAGTCAAATAGTTTCTTATGACAAAATAAGTTGGTTATCAACAACAAAATCACACCGAAATCAGCTACCTTTTGAATAATTAGGCATGTGGAGAAATACATGACTTGGAGTAACATACCTGCTTGCTAAGCATTGGATTCTCATGGCGTAGGTACTTATGAAAGTTATATTTAACTGCTACACGTGCTAGCTTCTCAGTGTCAACGTTGGCAGCTCGAAGTGCAGTCAATGATCCTGGTGGGAGATTCGGGTACATAAAGAACTGTTGTTTACTGATTAGAAAATTTAGAATGGAATCACCAACATACTCGAGTCTTTCATATGATTCAGCTCCTTGATAACTTGGATGCGTAAACGCTTGTTGCAACAAATCCTTTTTCTTGAACTTATACCCTATAACCTTCTCCATCTCTTTAAGACTTGCTAATGCTTTATTCTCTTGTGATGATGATGTCATTACCTTAACTTTGGCTTGAATTGCTGTTAAAAACTTGCCAGATGAAACTGATTAACTTACAGAGTATTTGAAATCACTACGAATAGTCTTGACAGAGTATTCCTTCTTAAACGAAATAACAACTAGTTTCACACCATATATACCTAATTTGTTACTTATTCTCCTTGATGTCATTAATGCTTATAGTGTGATCACTCTTCCATCTTGACTAAACCCACATATTACATAAGGGAAATTGCCACAAAAAAGCATTACAAAAGTTATCAAACATCAAAATCTAAAATTCCAGCAACCCCTACAGGCCTATCATGTGAAAGGTAAATCAAGCGCATCTAGCAACCAGGACCAGAGACCGCTAGGGGCAGTGTATGCGTCTTCCATCCGTAAAGTTTTCGATGTGTAATGTAGTCTTATGTAAAATACTGAAACTTTAATATTTTGCCCCGATATGACAACAATAGAAAGGTTGACGCAATATATACCAAGAGTTTTACACCCTTATGACACTTTCCTGGTTCTGCCAAACCGCCCCACCCATTCTAACTTCTGCCCAAACGCAGAAGTGAAATTGCCAAAACGCTTTCGGTACCCTATACGTGTTAAAAACCAAAGTTTCACTCCTAAATTAGTCAAAAATTCACCTTTACTCCTGGATGAGTCAAAATTACTGAACTTTCAATCCTAATGATAAAAGAGAGTACTTCTTGTTTCCTACTGTCCTACATTGTCAAATCTGATATCCATTTTTTAGAAAAGTGATCATGCATGAATCCACAAAAGCCATGGGACTATTTATTGAACCCACAACCTAGTCGGCTAGTCGTCAGCATACCACTATCACCAAGACGCGCGGGTATCTGAAATCTTTAAGTTACCTTTCTATAACAACTTTCTCACTTCAAATTATCACTCTCTTATATCCAAATGTAAATTCCTACTATGTTTTGGTAAATAAAGTTTTCATTTTTTTAAAAAAGATATTTCCCAAAATGTAAAATAAACAGAGGAGGCTTTCCCTGTTCGGTCCAAGTTAACAGGGATGACGATACTTTTGGCTCAGATGCACGCAGTCTTAACGGGTCCGACCAATTCACTGGACACCCAAATAATTTACCTAAGGATAAGGAGGTTTCAAACCGGGACCTATTGTGAGGAAACAAGGGTGCCTGATCTATAGGCTACCTCAATGGTGGTTCAAAATGTAAAACAGTTATACTATAAGTATATATACAAATCTAAGGGATATATATATATAAAAAAATAGAAATAATGAAAGGAGGGGGGGCTGGCTAACCGTATTGTTGGAGGCGTTTGAAACAGTGAATATTGGATGAAGAGAAAAGTGAGTGCCACCACGAACATGACGATCCCATCGAATTAAATTCTATACAAGATTTCATTTAGTACATACATTCAATATCTGTTCTTGATAAGCGCCGCCATTACACCAACACCACTTTGATCTTGGTTTCTGATGTATACTCTCTCTGTTGTGTAATGAATCGCCGGGATGTGCCGTCTGGCTTATGCGGGCTTAGCTATTTTCGAGTTTTCTACAACGAGGTAACCCTTTTTTTTCTTTTTTTCTTTTCTTCTTTTTTTCTTTTTTTCTTTTTTTCTTTTTTTCTTTTTTTTTTTTTTCTTTTTTTTTTTTTTCTTTTTTTCTTTTTTTCTTTTTTTCTTTTTTTCTTTTTTTCTTTTTTTCTTTTTTTCTTTTTTTCTTTTTTTCTTTTTTTCTTTTTTTCTTTTTTTCTTTTTTTCTTTTTTTCTTTTTTTTTTTTTTTTTTTTTCTTTTTTTCTTTTTTTCTTTTTTTCTTTTTTTCTTTTCTTTACAAACAAAAATATATCAAATCACTTGATATTCTACACTCGAACCCAACCCACCAGGCCACCATCTTTTGATGTATGGGCGAGGATTTGTGCAATTATCATTTTTAACCGCATATGTTTTAGAGTGTTTTACAATCATGCGAATCATATTTAATGATGTACAGATTATTATCTTAAGTTTATACGTTTAAAAAATAGAAAAAAAGGTTACTTTGACAAATACTTTATGTGGTTGTTTGAAATTTGACTGCCATTTTTATATACTTTGACAGAAATAAAAACCAAGTATCATGGGTTTTAAAAAACGTATAATCTCGTCCAAACTACAATTTAAGACTTCAATTAAGAGGCCTCTTTGGTATTTCACGACCCATGAATCGATGATGGAGTGAAATGTCGAAATTTTTAGAGCTCGCTCTTGTTTGATCCTTCTTCTCATATATAAGAAATCGTCCTATTTTGTTTGTTTTTGATGTTTCAGTCTACTTTCCCTATCCTTTGACTTATTCCATTTTTTCTTTCTAGATCACCCTAAACTAAATTGTCAAATTGAAACTTAAGGACAATATATATTTTTATTATAACAATAACTTTCCATCATCTAAATCTAAAGGTGAAATCCTAAAACTGGCGATTGTCTTAACCAGACTCCATTACACCTCTGCCAATTGTAGGTATCCAAAAGAAAAACCTTATATGTGCTCGATCAACGAAAATCAATCCCTTCACCTTACTTGCAAAACTCAAGCTGACTCAATCGCTTAGATCTGACATCATTGTCGAACTTAAAAGGATAATATGAATACGAGTAGACGTGTTGATACCATTTCCGCCATTTAATTCACTTGTTGACCCATTAATAAAAACTACAGTTATATGACATGGATAACCTGCAAATAGGAGGAGGACACGTGGGCATGTGAGCTAGGATATAATGTCTTGTTATGGGCTGTGGGGTTTAATTACTAGAGATGCACCAATCGGGGTCTCAATTCACATTTTGGACTATATGTATGATTTTGACAATATATAAATTTGCTTGGTATCGAACAACATTTTAATTCTATTAACCCCAACAGCTAACAAGTCTTTAATTGTATCTATAGCTTTGAATGTTTTTTTGATACATGGTATATATCGACTAGATTGAATAAAATTACTTATAATAACGCGTCAAAAGCATATTAAGCTTTGGTAATTGTTCGTATTAATTCATAGCCGCTAAAGATTACGTACACGAGCATATAGCTGAACACATATTTTTGTTGTAATTGATTGGATAATCAATCCAAAATCGGCTTTCTATCGAATTTACTTAATATATAAACAAATAAATTAAAGATGGTTAATGTTTTTTAAATTGAAGTATTATAATTCATACTTCTAGAAAATAGTTGATTAGTGGAGGAGTGGAAGGTTAGCAAGAAATGTGTTACAGTAAAAGTCAACATTTTCCACTTCTAACTTTCACGTTTCAACCGATTAATTGAGTGTGTACGTCGGCATATTGATCACTAGTTCAAAATTCAACCAACATTGTTATAATCATGTGTACATGTTGATAGTACATCAATCTACTACTATTGTCTACCAATTGTTTTATATTCATATTGCATAACTCACAATTCACAAAGTAATCGTTTATACGAAGAAAACATTAATAAGTATTAAAATCGTGTATTATATGTCAGCTTATGACTTATTTGTGTTGATCTTTCAAAATGGTCAGTGTTGTTGAAAAAATGAGTTTTTTTTCCTACTTTAGACATCCATAAATATATGATATACTGACAAATATTGAGAACTCTTTGGTGGGTTTGTAGCCTGTGGCCAAAACTGCGCAACGAACTAATTAAGCAGTGTCCAAATTGGGTCAAAAGTGAATGACATGGCTCAAAGGTATGTATTCTGGAGCAAATTGGGTCTTTTTTTTATATGTTTTTAAAGATGGTTATAATAAACAGGACAAAAAAAAAAATTGCCCCTAGTAAAAAAAAAAATTGGTTCCGTCCCTATTGTTATAGATATGGATGTTACATTTATTTTCTTGGATGGTATGGTGATGAAGGAAAATGATGATCTAGAGAGTTGATGTGAAACGTCTTGTAATATATTGCAATATCATTGACTTATGATATTATAGTTGTCGATTCGTAACTTTTGACTCGACTCAAAAACATAATTTTTTGACTCGTGACTCGGAACGTGACTCGACTCGTAAGAGTCAGGACATTTTTAAGTACTACATAATATAGTATAGATATATATGTAACGTCTTTAGAAGCAAAATATAAGTTCATTATCTTAATAAATTTATCAAAATATTACATATTCAATAGTTTTGAGACATAAACTTACAATTTATCTCCAAATTCGAAATAAAATGATCAAAACTACATGGATAACACACAAAATAATGTAGCAAATTAAGTATAATATATAATATATAACCATAGTATCAAACTACAATAATTATAAGTTTGCGACTCGTGACTCGGTCCAAGTTCACACAGCGACTCGTAAGAGTCCGGACAAAAACGAGTCACCCAACGAGTCGACTCGTTTTTGGTTTTTGGTGTAAATCGACTCGACTCGTAAGAGTCAACTCGTGACTCGTAAGAGTTTAACAATTATATTGATACTACGTTCACCCTTGGAAAAAGGAAAAATCTGGAAATGATTGGCGGGTACTTATGTAGTAGACTACGACACAAGCAAATGCGATGCGATGACGTGAATTGTCTTATAAACGGAGAAGATGACATGAATTGGCATATATACGGACGTAATAAGAATGGTATAGTATTCAATCCTTTTGCCCTTCAAAAAAAAAAAAGTAATAACGATCGATGGATCTCACTATCAAATAATAATAATAATAATAATAATATTAACGATGGTATTCACTTAATCACTTTGTTTGTCATATTAAAATTTTTTAGAACAAATAAAGGGGTAGCATTGTAAAACGACCACCATAAATCATTATATATACTCGAATAGTATTTTATGAGTATCTCTTAATATGTTCCAAATTGATTAATCAATGACCTTTTATTTATCTCAAATTGATTAGTTTATGGTCACAACTTATATTTCAAATTAATTAGTTTATTGTCACAAAAAGTTATTATCATAGTGAAAGAATCATTAATATGCCTATTATTAAACAATTTTGTCACGTAAAATAAGTTAACATTAAAATCAAAAACCTTAAAAATGTAATGTGATCGTCTCCACTCTCCTGGATGGTCAATACAATTTAAAAGTCTTTTCCAATTAAAAAACTTAACCAAGACAAAAACTTATGAAAATTTTCTATTAATAAACAATATAAGCTAGATTCATATGTCAAGTCAATAATGTAATTATCTATTTACAACTTTTCAATGAAACTTTTGAACACACACCAAACCA
Organism: Erigeron breviscapus; assembly: GCA_034093135.1. NCBI lineage: Eukaryota > Viridiplantae > Streptophyta > Magnoliopsida > Asterales > Asteraceae > Erigeron > Erigeron breviscapus. The sequence continues at coordinate 47,008,293 of CM067172.1, forward strand.
TTTCCATATATAAAAGGAAGGGCTAGTTCCCACCACCATACTTTTCTATCTTGGTCTACATTCTACATTCTCATATTTCATAAGAGAAACCATGACTCGTTTTCACATCATTCTTCTTTTTCTCACCCTATTTCTCTTCACTACCACCACCACAATCACTTCAACATCTAGATTATCTTCGCCACCCATCGCCGCCATGCAACAACGACTCTTCAATCTATCAAGAACCATGCCTCCGGTGTCCAACGACGTTCTTTCTGAGAAGCGAAAGGTCCCCACGGGTCCAAACCCGCTCCACAACAAACGATAGCTAGCTAGCCCTACACACTATATATACTTTCAAGAGTACTTTGTAAGAATGTTTTGATGTGTTCATTTATATTTGTATATCTAGTATTTTTGTTGGCGATTTAAAATCTATAATATGTTTGATCAATATCATAGATTTTGAATCACCACAAATTGTATTATATATAGCCATATAGGGAGATGTATCGACATAATTATTCATTCATTATAGTAAAAAAAATTTTTAATGAAAGTGATCAAATATATATCCGTTGCATGATCACTTATTTCTTTCTAAATGCAAATATACACAAACATCTACACCTAGCTATTTACCATTTATTCATAGTGGGAATAGTCGAATAGATATTATGTATATCTACTATGAGTACTATATATCCATTATATTGCCCGACTGTTTTTGTTTTATGTTGAAATAATTAGTCGATAAAATATACTTATACGTCGAAATCTTGATATTTAGATACATAGTTCTGACTTCTGCATTATAGTCTTATATAGACTAAACATAACCTTAAATCTTAGCATTTACACTTAAAATCAAATACGTTTAAATATATAATGTAATTAAGAATACAACATGATGGATTGATGGCTAGGCACCCTTATTAATTAATGTCTTCACAAGATGTCTCAGGTTTGAACCTTCGGGTGGTCTCAAAGAAAACCACATCTGTTTGATTACGCGTAATTCTTACGTAGTTACGTAACGAAAAAAATTGGCATTGATCAACATGAAAAGTTGTTAAGGAATATGACAAATCGACGATGCACAAATCGATGATGGAATCTCACAAATCGATTGATGGAATCTCACAAATCGATTATGGAATCTCACAAATCGTTATGGAATCTCACAAATCGATGATGGCAAAAAACAAATCGATGATCGGAATCTCACAAATCGATTATGGAATCTCACAAATCGACGATGGATCTCACAAATCGATGATGGATCTCACAAATCGATTGGAATCTCACAAATCGATTATGGAATCTCACAAATCGACGATGGATCTCACAAATCGATGATGGCAAAAACAAATCGATGATCGGAATCTCACAAATCGATTATGGAATCTCACAAATCGACGATGGATCTCACAAATCGATGATGGAATCTCACAAATCGATTATGGAATCTCACAAATCGACGATGGATCTCACAAATCGATGATGGAATCTCACAAATCGATTATGGAATCTCACAAATCGACGATGGATCTCACAAATCGATGCCGGAATCTCACAAATCGATGATGGCAAAAACAAATCGATGATCGGAATCTCACAAATCGATTATGGAATCTCACAAATCGACGATGGATCTCACAAATCGATGATGGCAAAAACAAATCGATGATCGGAATCTCACAAATCGATTATGGAATCTCACAAATCGACGATGGATCTCACAAATCGATGATGGATCTCACAAATCGATTGAAATCTCACAAATCGATTATGGAATCTCACAAATCGATGATGGATCTCACAAATCGATGATGGATCTCACAAATCTGATCTCAAATCGATGATGGATTCTCACAAATCGATTATGGAATCTCACAAATCGATTATGGAATCTCACAAATCGATTATGGAATCTCACAAATCGATGATGGAATCTCACAAATCGATTATGGAATCTCACAAATCGACGATGGATCTCACAAATCGATGATGGAATCTCACAAATCGATTGGAATCTCACAAATCGATTATGGAATCTCACAAATCGACGATGGATCTCACAAATCGATGATGGAATCTCACAAATCGATTATGGAATCTCACAAATCGACGATGGATCTCACAAATCGATGATGGAATCTCACAAATCGACGATGGATCTCACAAATCGATTATGGAATCTCACAAATCGATTATGGAATCTCACAAATCGATTATGGAATCTCACAAATCGATTATGGAATCTCACAAATCGATTATGGAATCTCACAAATCGATATGGAATTCACAAATCGATGATGGAATCTCACAAATCGATTATGGAATCTCACAAATCGATGATGGAACAAATCGATGATCGGAATCTCACAAATCGATTATGGAATCTCACAAATCGACGATGGATCTCACAAATCGATGATGGATCTCACAAACGTTTGGAATCTCACAAATCGATGATGGCAAAAACAAATCGATGATCGGAATCTCACAAATCGATTATGGAATCTCACAAATCGACGATGGATCTCACAAATCGATGATGGATCTCACAAATCGATTTGGAATCTCACAAATCGATTGATGGCAAAAAACAAATCGATGATCGGAATCTCACAAATCGATTATGGAATCTCACAAATCGACGATGGATCTCACAAATCGATGATGGATCTCACAAAAACAAATCGATGATCGGAATCTCACAAATCGATTATGGAATCTCACAAATCGACGATGGATCTCACAAATCGATGATGGATCTCACAAAGTCGTTGGAATCTCACAAATCGATTATGGAATCTCACAAATCGATGATGGCAAAAAACAAATCGATGATCGGAATCTCACAAATCGATTATGGAATCTCACAAATCGACGATGGATCTCACAAATCGATGATGGATCTCACAAATCGTTTGGAATCTCACAAATCGATTATGGAATCTCACAAATCGATGATGGAATCTCACAAATCGATTATGGAATCTCACAAATCGATGATGGCAAAAACAAATCGATGATCGGAATCTCACAAATCGATTATGGAATCTCACAAATCGACGATGGATCTCACAAATCGATGATGGATCTCACAAATCGTTTGGAATCTCACAAATCGATTATGGAATCTCACAAATCGATTATGGAATCTCACAAATCGATTATGGAATCTCACAAATCGATTATGGAATCTCACAAATCGATTATGGAATCTCACAAATCGATTATGGAATCTCACAAATCGATTATGGAATCTCACAAATCGATTATGGAATCTCACAAATCGATTATGGAATCTCACAAATCGATTATGGAATCTCACAAATCGATTATGGAATCTCACAAATCGATGATGGCAAAAAACAAATCGATGATCGGAATCTCACAAATCGATTATGGAATCTCACAAATCGACGATGGATCTCACAAATCGATGATGGATCTCACAAATCGATTGGAATCTCACAAATCGATTATGGAATCTCACAAATCGATTATGGAATCTCACAAATCGATTATGGAATCTCACAAATCGATGATGGCAAAAACAAATCGATGATCGGAATCTCACAAATCGATTATGGAATCTCACAAATCGACGATGGATCTCACAAATCGATGATGGATCTCACAAATCGATATGGAATCTCACAAATCGATGATGGATCTCACAAATCGATGATGGATCTCACAAATCGATTTGGAATCTCACAAATCGATTATGGAATCTCACAAATCGATTATGGAATCTCACAAATCGATTATGGAATCTCACAAATCGATTATGGAATCTCACAAATCGATTATGGAATCTCACAAATCGATTATGGAATCTCACAAATCGATTATGGAATCTCACAAATCGATTATGGAATCTCACAAATCGATTATGGAATCTCACAAATCGATTATGGAATCTCACAAATCGATTATGGAATCTCACAAATCGATGATGGCAAAAACAAATCGATGATCGGAATCTCACAAATCGATTATGGAATCTCACAAATCGACGATGGATCTCACAAATCGATGATGGAATCTCACAAATCGATTATGGAATCTCACAAATCGACGATGGATCTCACAAATCGATGATGGAATCTCACAAATCGATTGGAATCTCACAAATCGATTATGGAATCTCACAAATCGACGATGGATCTCACAAATCGATGATGGATCTCACAAATCGATGATGGCAAAAACAAATCGATGATCGGAATCTCACAAATCGATTATGGAATCTCACAAATCGACGATGGATCTCACAAATCGATGATGGATCTCACAAGTCTGACGGATCTCAAAATCGATGATCGGATCTCACAAATCGATTATGGAATCTCACAAATCGACGATGGATCTCACAAATCGATGATGGAATCTCACAAATCGAATCGCCGGAATCTCACAAATCCCCCCAACCACCTGTGCCATATCCCCTAGCCTCCGCCGCCTGAATCACCAACCACCGCCGCCGGAATCTCACAAATCGATGATGGCAAAAACAAATCGATGATTGGAATCTCACAAATCGATGATGGAATCTCACAAATCGATTATGGAATCTCACAAATCGACGATGGATCTCACAAATCGATGATGGGTCTCACAAGTCTGATCTCAAATCGATGATGGATTTCCCATCAACGGCCGCCGGAATCTGACTAATTGTTTACGGTATTTTTTTGTTTTTCTCACTAATGGTTTACGGTTCCCAAATATGATTGCCTAAGCTTTTTTATTGACCTTAATTATTGGATGTTAGACCTCTTTTTGTTGTTTATTTATTTATTTTTTTGCTTAAATCTGATGGTTGTGGTGATTAGTATGAATTGTTGCCAAACGAATGCTGGTCGAATATAACAAATGTTTTTTTTATGCATTTGTTTGAAGGTGGTTGTACATTTGTATGAGTGAGCTTAATTTTGGTACCATTAGCTCATGAATGGCGTTTGTATGATTATAATGGGTTTCTTTTTGCAGTCACTTGGATCATAATGGAGCTCTTTCATACTTCACTGAAGTTTGTGGTTGATGTGTGAGAGTTTAAAATTTTAAAACAAGAAATACCCTAAAACTGACTACTACACACTTGCGGGCAGTGGACCCGTTCGTATATAGTATAGCTAGAAGGTAAGTCCAGGATCGAACACGGGGAATGGTTTTGAAATAGTTGTCAGATAGAGTGATTTTGGGATAAGGATGGAACCGTAGCCGAATTGCTACCTCACCTTGACAATATGAAATTAAAGAAATTGAAATGACAAGACAATTGAAAAATAAAGAAAGTTCAACCAATATGAATAAAGATCACCCACTTCGAATCCACTTGACTTCAGTTATGATTGCACACGATAAAGTTCAGATTATTTAGAGTTGACAAGATAATCGTGAAAGGATAAAATGTTCGCGTGGTACCACCAACCGCTCACAAATAACCCAAACACCTAAGTTGCTAGTTAAATTACCCAAGCCGGTACTACCAAAGCCTAGAAAATCTCCCCAACAATTAGTTTGCTTGATTATCCAATTACCAATTATGCCTATGTGAAAGAAAACGTGGTACCACCAACCGTTTCTAAACACGTTTACCAATTAACTCCTATTATAGATTTGACATTCACCGTCATACCATGAACCAGGTGACAAACGACCATAGGGCAACATTCCTCCCACTGCGGCGCAGTGGGAACATTCCTCCCACTGCGGCGCAGTGGGGCAACATTCCTCCCACTGCGGCGCAGTGGGGCAACATCCTCCCACTGCGGCGCAGTGGGGCAACATGTCCTTCCCACTGCGGCGCAGTGGGGCAACATCCTCCCACTGCGGCGCAGTGGGGCAACATTCCTCCCACTGCGGCGCAGTGGGGAATTTCATGTCCTTCCACTGCGGCGCAGTGGGGCAACATCCTCCCACTGCGGCGCAGTGGGGCAACATTCCTCCCACTGCGGCGCAGTGGGGCAACATTCCTCCCACTGCGGCGCAGTGGGGCAACACCTCCCACTGCGGCGCAGTGGGGCACACCTCCACTGCGGCGCAGTGGGGCAACATTCCTCCCACTGCGGCGCAGTGGGGCAACATTCCTCCCACTGCGGCGCAGTGGGGCAACATTCCTCCCTACTGCGGCGCAGTGGGGCAACATTCCTCCCACTGCGGCGCAGTGGGGCAACATTCCTCCCACTGCGGCGCAGTGGGGCAACACCTCCCACTGCGGCGCAGTGGGGCAACATTCCTTCCCACTGCGGCGCAGTGGGGCAACATCCTCCCACTGCGGCGCAGTGGGGCAACATTCCTCCCACTGCGGCGCAGTGGGGCAACATTCCTCCACTGCGGCGCAGTGGGGCAACATCCTCCCACTGCGGCGCAGTGGGGCAACACCTCCCACTGCGGCGCAGTGGGGCAACATTCCTCCCACTGCGGCGCAGTGGGGCAACATCCTCCCACTGCGGCGCAGTGGGGCAACATTCCTCCCACTGCGGCGCAGTGGGGCAACATTCCTCCACTGCGGCGCAGTGGGGCAACATCCTCCCACTGCGGCGCAGTGGGGCAACACCTCCCACTGCGGCGCAGTGGGGCAACATTCCTCCCACTGCGGCGCAGTGGGGCAACATTCCTCCCACTGCGGCGCAGTGGGGCAACATTCCTCCCACTGCGGCGCAGTGGGGCAACATTCCTCCCACTGCGGCGCAGTGGGGCAACACCTCCCACTGCGGCGCAGTGGGGCAACACCTCCCACTGCGGCGCAGTGGGGCAACATTCCTCCCACTGCGGCGCAGTGGGGCAACATTCCTCCCACTGCGGCGCAGTGGGGCAACATACCTCCCACTGCGGCGCAGTGGGGCAACATTCCTCCCACTGCGGCGCAGTGGGGCAACATTCCTTCCCACTGCGGCGCAGTGGGGCAACATCCTCCCACTGCGGCGCAGTGGGGCAACATTCCTCCCACTGCGGCGCAGTGGGGCAATTTATTCCTTCCCACTGCGGCGCAGTGGGGCAACATCTCCCACTGCGGCGCAGTGGGGAACATCCTCCCACTGCGGCGCAGTGGGGCAACATTCCTTCCCACTGCGGCGCAGTGGGGCAACATACCTCCCACTGCGGCGCAGTGGGGCAACATTCCTCCCACTGCGGCGCAGTGGGGCAACATTCCTCCCACTGCGGCGCAGTGGGGCAACATTCCTCCCACTGCGGCGCAGTGGCAAACCTCCCACTGCGGCGCAGTGGGGCACACCTCCACTGCGGCGCAGTGGGGCAACATTCCTCCCACTGCGGCGCAGTGGGGCAACATTCCTCCACTGCGGCGCAGTGGGGCAACACCTCCACTGCGGCGCAGTGGGGCAACACCTCCACTGCGGCGCAGTGGGGCAACATCCTCCCACTGCGGCGCAGTGGGGCAACACCTCCCACTGCGGCGCAGTGGGGAATTTCATGTCCTTCTCACCCATCCACTGCGGCGCAGTGGGGCAACATCCTCCCACTGCGGCGCAGTGGAACACCTCCCACTGCGGCGCAGTGGTCTGGAATTTCATGTGCCTTCTCACCCATCCACTGCGGCGCAGTGGGGCAACATACCTCCCACTGCGGCGCAGTGGGGCAAATTCCTCCCACTGCGGCGCAGTGGGGAATTTCATGTCCTTCTCACCAGTGCACTGCGGCGCAGTGGGGCAACATCCTCCCACTGCGGCGCAGTGGGAAAACCTCCCACTGCGGCGCAGTGGTCTGGCAACATGTCCTTCCACTGCGGCGCAGTGGGGCAACATACCTCCCACTGCGGCGCAGTGGGCAACACCTCCCACTGCGGCGCAGTGGGGCAACATTCCTCCACTGCGGCGCAGTGGGGCAACATCCTCCCACTGCGGCGCAGTGGGGCAACACCTCCCACTGCGGCGCAGTGGGGAACATGTCCTTCCACTGCGGCGCAGTGGGGCAACATCCTCCCACTGCGGCGCAGTGGAAACCTCCCACTGCGGCGCAGTGGGGCAACATTCCTCCCACTGCGGCGCAGTGGGGCAAATCCTCCCACTGCGGCGCAGTGGGGCAACACCTCCCACTGCGGCGCAGTGGGGAACATGTCCTCACTGCGGCGCAGTGGGGCAACATCCTCCCACTGCGGCGCAGTGGGCAACACCTCCACTGCGGCGCAGTGGGGCAACATCCTTCCACTGCGGCGCAGTGGGGCAACATCCTCCCACTGCGGCGCAGTGGGGCAACATCCTCCCACTGCGGCGCAGTGGGGCAACATTCCTCCCACTGCGGCGCAGTGGGGCAACATCCTCCCACTGCGGCGCAGTGGGGCAACATTCCTCCCACTGCGGCGCAGTGGGGAACACCTCCACTGCGGCGCAGTGGGGCAACATTCCTCCCACTGCGGCGCAGTGGGGCAACATACCTCCCACTGCGGCGCAGTGGGGCAACATTCCTCCCACTGCGGCGCAGTGGGGCAACATTCCTCCACTGCGGCGCAGTGGGGCAACATCCTCCCACTGCGGCGCAGTGGGGCAACACCTCCCACTGCGGCGCAGTGGGGCAACATTCCTCCCACTGCGGCGCAGTGGGGCAACATCCTCCCACTGCGGCGCAGTGGGGCAACATCCTCCCACTGCGGCGCAGTGGGGCAATTTCATGTCCTTCACCACTGCGCCGCAGTGGGCTTGGTGCGCTCCCACTGCGGCGCAGTGGAAAGCCCCTGGAGTCTTGCACTAGGGTGACTGCGGCGCAGTGGGGCAACATTCCTCCCACTGCGGCGCAGTGTTAACATTCCTCCCACTGCGGCGCAGTGTGAAAACCTCCACTGCGGCGCATTTTGGCACACCTTGACTGCGGCGCAGTGGGATGTGAATACTCCCACTGCGGCGCAGCTCAAACTTGCTGGAATCTTTGATTATCTTTATCAACATCACTCGGATCAACATCTTGGCCCATAATCGTCAGAAAATGTACCAAATGGACGTACAACCTGCTAAGAACCTGAAAGCACTAACAAACACCATAAACGCGCCAAATGTATACAAAATCGACTCAAAACACATACGAAAAAGGCCAATAATGAAGTGGGCGATCTATATAAATTGGTCACATCAAATCCCCCCACACTTGAGCGTTGCTTGTCCTCAAGCAAATCTGGAAATTAAGCAAAAAGCGTTCCTTGACACGAAGCTATATAAACACATTACGATTATCAAAAAGAAGCCACACCAAGCATGTCAATGACAAAAAGTTGGGTGAAGCAGTTTTAATCTTAAATGAAACCCCGAAATGTTTGACAATATCTGAACAATCCACAAGCCACAATAACACGACCAAGCAAAAGTGAAACAAATGAGCCTATCAAAATCATCCTACTCCAACGAACTTACAATTGGGGTTGAATATATATGAATAATCACTCATTGCGCGGACGTGATGCATATCTTACCATAGGCTTGAACAAGGATCATAACTCCACCGACGTGGCGTAAGCACCAAGTACATCATCAAAATATGGCATATAGGTCGGTTGTATATTTAGGCTAAGGTATATATTACGGAAATTTACAATGGAAGGAAAGAAAGTGCATGAATAGTAAAGGTAAAAATATACAAAAGCAAAGGTGAAAAGAAAGAAAGAAAATACGGGTCAAACCTAATATGCCAATTCGTCATCCAATGTACTTATATCACAAAAGTGATCTCACTGCGGTCTCGTAACGATCACCAGGCCAAGTTCTAGCTCAACACATCACCGGCACACTCATATCAAAGAAATGAACCCGGAAATGGAATAAATTAACCTCAAATTCGCACATCTTAGTGCAGAGTTCGAAATGGAACCCTTACTCCCGAATAAATCCAAGAGCCTAAGAGAGGGACAAATTACAAGGCAATCAATCCAAAATCACAAGCACCTAGCACATCTATAAATGAAATGATGAAATCTCACATTTGGGTGTTTTGGATATATTTGAGTATGCAAGTAATGTTATCAATCCCGAAGGACTAGCCAAATAACCGTTCAGAACACATTTCGCCGATTAAATTTTTTGCCAAGGAAAAATTTTATAGTAAAATTGCTTATTAAGTTATCATAAATTAAGTGACAATAACAATTTACCACAAAGACAAGCTCAACTCAAGTTTTGAAACAATATCAACTTCTATCATCCCACCAAATCGAAAACACCAATTTTAAACATGCACATCAAAGTAAAGGGCTCGAATTGGAGAACCAAATGGAGACCCCTACCCTCGGATAAAATCCGAAGGCCTATGAGAGGGACACATCAACAAAACCGGTAGAAATCTCAATGGCAAAACAACAAAAGAGATAAACCCGGTAGCTTAAACCTATTTGCCACCCCCCCCCCACACTTAAGATGGACAATGCCCTCAATGTCCATATTCGGTCAAACAAAGGTAAATAGGGGTAAGCAACATAGAAAGAAAAATAAGAGCACATACCGGAACAAGGACACATTCCGTTTTAAAACAAGTAAGTTGACCCCGCGTCACAAATGGCGCTTCCTAATAAGAAAGGACATTTTGCTTGGCGGGAGAAACAAACTTGTAACAAAACGGAAGGTGTGAGAGTTGTGTGTGCATCAAACAAACCAATGACAATCAATGGCCCCCAGATTAGACTATCGGTATAGTAAGGTATAATTAGGTAAAGTTTACATATTTAAGTGGATATATACAAAGGAAAAGGCTAAGTTAAAAGGGATGTAAAATGTACTTTGCACTAAGGATGAGTGCAACAAAGGTTTACAAAGGAAGGAAAGAAAGTGCATGAATAGTAAAGGTAAAAATATACAAAAGCAAAGGTGAAAAGAAAGAAAGAAAATACGGGTCAAACCTAATATGCCAATTCGTCATCCAATGTACTTATATCACAAAAGTGATCTCACTGCGGTCTCGTAACGATCACCAGGCCAAGTTCTAGCTCAACACATCACCGGCACACTCATATCAAAGAAATGAACCCGGAAATGGAATAAATTAACCTCAAATTCGCACATCTTAGTGCAGAGTTCGAAATGGAACCCTTACTCCCGAATAAATCCAAGAGCCTAAGAGAGGGACAAATTACAAGGCAATCAATCCAAAATCACAAGCACCTAGCACATCTATAAATGAAATGATGAAATCTCACATTTGGGTGTTTTGGATATATTTGAGTATGCAAGTAATGTTATCAATCCCGAAGGACTAGCCAAATAACCGTTCAGAACACATTTCGCCGATTAAATTTTTTGCCAAGGAAAAATTTTATAGTAAAATTGCTTATTAAGTTATCATAAATTAAGTGACAATAACAATTTACCACAAAGACAAGCTCAACTCAAGTTTTGAAACAATATCAACTTCTATCATCCCACCAAATCGAAAACACCAATTTTAAACATGCACATCAAAGTAAAGGGCTCGAATTGGAGAACCAAATGGAGACCCCTACCCTCGGATAAAATCCGAAGGCCTATGAGAGGGACACATCAACAAAACCGGTAGAAATCTCAATGGCAAAACAACAAAAGAGATAAACCCGGTAGCTTAAACCTATTTGCCACCCCCCCCCCCCCCACATTTGGGTGTTTTGGATATATTTGAGTATGCAAGTAATGTTATCAATCCCGAAGGACTAGCCAAATAACCGTTCAGAACACATTTCGCCGATTAAATTTTTTGCCAAGGAAAAATTTTATAGTAAAATTGCTTATTAAGTTATCATAAATTAAGTGACAATAACAATTTACCACAAAGACAAGCTCAACTCAAGTTTTGAAACAATATCAACTTCTATCATCCCACCAAATCGAAAACACCAATTTTAAACATGCACATCAAAGTAAAGGGCTCGAATTGGAGAACCAAATGGAGACCCCTACCCTCGGATAAAATCCGAAGGCCTATGAGAGGGACACATCAACAAAACCGGTAGAAATCTCAATGGCAAAACAACAAAAGAGATAAACCCGGTAGCTTAAACCTATTTGCCACCCCCCCCCCACACTTAAGATGGACAATGCCCTCAATGTCCATATTCGGTCAAACAAAGGTAAATAGGGGTAAGCAACATAGAAAGAAAAATAAGAGCACATACCGGAACAAGGACACATTCCGTTTTAAAACAAGTAAGTTGACCCCGCGTCACAAATGGCGCTTCCTAATAAGAAAGGACATTTTGCTTGGCGGGAGAAACAAACTTGTAACAAAACGGAAGGTGTGAGAGTTGTGTGTGCATCAAACAAACCAATCACAAATATAGTGCTGAACTTACTGCCAGCATATGCACACCATCACACAATCAATCAATTGATGTCATAGAATAAAGATGAGAAGAAAATCCATGGGTCCTCCCCCACATTTGGGTTGTACAATGGACATCAATCAACCTGTTTCATTACATCACAAAACAAACCACAAATTCCCAAGCAGAAATTATCGTATCTAATTGTTCATGCAGAAAATAAAATAAACCAAAAGAAAAGAAAAATAACAGAGTACAATAATCCAGGAGCAACAGAAGAAGATCCTCCAGCGACAGAACCACCAGCATAATGTCCAAACTGGACTGGCCCACGAGGAGATCCACCCAAGTCATGAGGGCGCGGGGCAGGCATAGGGAAGAAAGAATCGCCGCCCTGGCGATACTCAGGAACATGAATGGGTGGTGGCCGGAAATCAGAAATCGGCCTCACAGGAGTAAACGGCCGCCCGTGGTACTGGGCATCCCACATCGGCTGGTAATAATCAAGAGTATAATTAGTATACGCCTGCTGTGATCCTACCCATGAAATCTCCTGATCCATACGCCTCTGGTACTCATCAAAAGACCTACTACTAGCCTGCTGCCCATCCAAAATCTGCTGAAGCTGGGATCCTATCTCTGTCAAATCAATACCTGCACGGCCTCGCCTCCTCTGAGGCTCCTGAGGGGCATCCTCCATCTCCTCATCATCAGCAGCCTCCTCATCTGGAGGCGGTGCAGCAATAACACCTGTGTCTTCTAACAACCTTGCCTGCTCGTTCTTCTTCGGCTTCTTCACTATTTTGCCTATAATCAACTCCTTCTCAGTCAAACTCTCCTGCGGCACCTGGAAAGACAAGTCCACCTGGCATTCATCAAGCTCAAAAACTCCCTGCTTCTTATATATCCTAGTGATGAAATGTCCCAAAACTAACTTAGAATCAGAGTGATTAACCATCCTATCCAAGACAACCATTGGGGCCAACGCAAACTTCCTCGGGGCCCCCTCAGAAAACAACTTAATTAACCACAAGTCCAACTGATATGCTTTGTCCCAATGGGTGGACCTCTGAACCAGAAATGTAACAATCATCCTATGTAACATCCTCAGCTTCACACTATGAATCTTGGACACGCTAACAGTGCCACCAGTCGGCCAAGCATGTCCCCCCGAAATCCGTCTCCAATACTGAATTATCGACTCTCCATCACCCAGATCCTGCTTTACATACAATCCCTTTCTTAAAAGCGCTCTAAAATCCTGATTATCCAACTGCTCCCGCGAATACATACCACAGTAATACCCAAACTCAGCAATAGATAACTTCCTCGGCTGACCCCCACAGAAAAATGTAACTATCCGCTCCTCAAAAATATCCTTAACTTTATTAAGCTCCTTAGTCAACTTCAATGTAGAATAAAACTCAAGACAAATCTCACGATAAACCGGTTCCCTATTGTTGAAAATCTCATGCCACATGTTACTGGTAACTACCCTACCACCAATCGGAACCTCAATACTAAACCATCTACGGATATCTGGCTGTATCCCATAAATCTGAGCAAAAGTAGGAGCAAGATACCTTGGAGGGCAAACTACCTGTCGATGAAGCGTGTAGAGTTTGTTTAAGAAGTAGTTCTTGTGGGGTTGCCTAGCCCCGTTGAACTCTAACCACGCGTGAACCTCACCCATATCGTTCTCTCCAAAATCTAAATCAGGAATTTCAGGCTCTTTCCTAGCTCTCTTAGCTGAGGTACCTGCGGTCCCGCTGCTTTGTCCAACATCCATCTCCCTTCTCTGCAATCACAAACATTTAAACAAACAAACATGAGATATAAGGACAGTGAGTTCCCACTGCGGCGCAGTGGGATTTGGCACCCCTCACTGCGGCGCAGTTAGGTTCGCACGTGCGGCGCAGTGGGATTACCCCACTGCGGCGCAGTGGGATTCACCCTCACTGCGGCGCAGTGGGATTTACCCTCACTGCGGCGCAGTGGGTTACCCTCACTGCGGCGCAGTGGGATTTTTGCACCCACTGCGGCGCAGTGGGAGTTGGACTGCGGCGCAGTAAAGGTGTTCCCTCCCCACTGCGGCGCAGTGGGGATTCTCTGGTCCAGAATTCCCTTTTTTACTTAGAAAAATTTTGTAAGACAAATTTAAAACAACTTACCTCAATCCGCTTCACACCAAATTTGCACCTGCACTTTCTTGACAAAATAAAATCAAATCTATCTAATAAAAAGAAAATAAATGCAATAAAACAATACGGGATGCCTCCCGAGAAGCGCTTAATTTATTTACGAGTCGTTAGCTAGACTCGACCAATTTTTAAGCTTCATATTCAAAAATGGGGATCTCTTCAATCATCCCCTCCACTTGTTCTTCTTCCAAGTACAACTTAAGCCTATGACCATTTACAATGAAAGAACCGTCTCCATTTCTCTTAAACAATTCAACATAACCCGACGGATAAACATGCTTGATCTCAAACGGTCCAATCCATCTAGAAGTGAGTTTGGGTTGCTTAATCTTAAATTTAGACAAGAACAACAACACTTTAGCCCCAACCTTAAACTCCTTCCTACGGATCCTCTTATCATGCCAAATCTTGGTCCTTTCCTTGTAAAGCCTCGAATTCTCATAAGCACCTAACCTAAGCTCATCAAGCTCATGTAGTTGCAACATTCTAAGTTCACTAGCTTCCATCATATCCAAGTTCAAGTTCCTCAATGCCTAATACGCCTTATGCTCTATCTCAATAGGAAGATGGCAAGTTTTGCCATAGAGCAACCGGTATGGCGTGGTGCCAATCGGCGTCTTAAAAGCCGTCCTAAACGCCCACAAGGCGTCATCTAACTTCTTTGACCAAACCTTGGGATTATCACCAACAGTCTTCTCTAAGATTCTTTTCAGGGCCCTATTGGTATTTTCCACTTGACCACTAGTCTGTAGATGATATGAGGTGGAAAAATGATGAACAACACCATACCTCTTCATGACCTTTGCTAGTTGATGATTTGCAAAATGGGTTCCTCGGTCACTAATCAAAGCTCTAGGGCAACCAAATCGACAAAATAACTGTTTAAGGAAATCAATGACTACCCTCACATCATTCGCGGGCAAAGCCTTGGCCTCGGCCCATTTAGACACGTAGTCAACGGCGACAAGAATATATTGGAACTTATTAGACGGTGGGAATGGTCCCATGAAATCTATATCCCAAATATCAAATACCTCACATACCTGAATGCTCTGTTGAGGCATCTCATCCCGCTTAGTAATGCTCCCTTGTCTTTGACAAATGTCACAAGTCTCTACCAAAGTCTGGGCCTCCTTGAAAATTGTAGACCAATAGAAACCTGCATCAAAAACTTTCTTACCAGTAACTGAAGGACCGTAGTGACCTCCAGTTGGACCATAGTGACAAGCATCAAGAATCTCCCTCGTCTCAGCTCCAGCTACACATCTCCTTACCATACCATCTGCACAAACAAGAAACAAGTATGGGTTATCCCAAAAATAGTACTTAGCATCTGATATGAGCTTCTTCTTTTGCTGGGACGTGAAATCATTCGGTATCTCACCTACAACCAAATAATTAGCAATATCTGCAAACCAAGGGACATCATCAGAGTTAGAAATAAACATTAACGACTCATCGGGGAAGTGATCATTAATCTCCCCATCTCGAAGTTCCTCCCGGAGGATCTTCCAAATGACTCAAATGGTCGGCCGCCAAGTTTTCAACACCTTTCTTATCCTTGATCTCTATATCAAACTCTTGTAACAACAAAATCCATCGGATAAGCCTAGGTTTAGCATCTTGTTTCGAGAACAAGTACTTAAGGGCTGAATGGTCCGTGAAAACTATGGTCTTACTCAAAACAAGATATGATCTAAACTTATCAAAAGCAAATACCACGGCAAGCAACTCCTTCTCAGTAGTGGTGTAATTTTGCTGAGCGGGGTTCAATGTCTTACTAGCAAAGTAAATTGGCTTGAAATGCTTATCAACCCTTTGCCCAAGCACGGCTCCCACAGCATAATCACTTGCATCACACATCAACTCAAATGGCAATTCCCAATCCGGCCCAACCATGATAGGAGAATTAGTCAACTTCTCCTTTAAAACCTGAAATGCACTCACACAAGCATCATCAAACACAAAATGGACGTCCTTCTCCAACAAGTGGGTCATAGGACGAGTAATCTTAGAAAAATCCTTAATAAATCGGCGGTAAAAACCGGCATGTCCAAGAAAACTCCTTACCCCTTTCACATTGGAAGGCGGGGGTAATTTGGCTATAACATCTATTTTAGCCCTATCAACTTCAATCCCGGCCTTAGACACTTTGTGCCCTAACACAATACCCTCGGTCACCATGAAATGACACTTTTCCCAATTCAAAACAAGGTGTGCCCTTTCACACCGTTCTAACATCTTTTCTAAGTTATGCAAGCAAGTATGGAAAGAGTCTCCAAAAACCGAGAAATCATCCATGAAGACCTCCATGGAGGTTTCAAGCATGTCCTGGAAAATAGCTATCATGCACCTTTGAAAAGTGCCTGGGGCATTACACAAACCAAACGGCATTCGCCGATAAGCAAAAGTACCAAATGGGCATGTGAAGGTGGTCTTCTCTTGATCCTTGGGATCAATGGGTATTTGGAAGTACCCGGAAAACCCATCTAAGAAACAAAAATACTCATTACCTGCAAGTCTCTCTAACATTTGATCAATGAAAAGAAGTGGAAAGTGATCCTTACGGGTGGCATCATTAAGCTTTCGGTAATCAATACAAACCCGCCAACCCGTTATAGTCCTAGTGGCCAAAAGTTCCTTATTCTCATTCTCAATAACTGTCATGCCCCCCTTTTTGGGCACACAATGAACAGGACTAACCCAAGGACTATCAGCAATAGGAAAAATGATCCCAGCATCTAACAACTTAATAACCTCTTTCTTAACGACTTCTTTCATGTTCGGATTAAGCCTCCTTTGTCTCTGGACAACGGGCTTAACATCATCAACAAAATCTATTTTATGCTGGCAAAAGTTAGGACTAATACCTGGAATATCGGTGGTCTTCCAAGCAAAAGCCCGCTTATGGGCTCGAAGCACAGACAAAAGACAATCCTTCTCGTCACTCGAGAGTAAGGACGAGATAACCACGGGTAAAGAAGATTCACCTGACAAATAAGCATACTCCAAATGGGAAGGTAATGGATTAAGCTCTAAATCAGTGGGTGGTACATCAACAGAATTCGGTACCCTCGAACTTCCATCAGCAACAACCTCCTCAAAACTCTCATCCTCGGGAGGTGTCTCATCCAAGCTAAGCGCCATAACCTCTGCAAACAAATCATCATCAGATATATCTCCCGATCCTAAATCAGCAATCTCCTCATCTCCAGTGTCGACCTCCATTAGTTCCTGAAACTCTCGGTCTAAAGCATCATCAATAACGTCAATCCTGAAACAAGACTCATCATTAGAATATGAATGCTTGATGGACTTTTCAACATTAAACACAATTCTATCCGTACCCACACCCAAAGAAATTTCCTTATCCTTCACACGGATGATAGCATCCGCGGTATTAAGGAATGGTCGTCCAAGAATAAGGGGTACCTTCGTATCTTCCTCCATCTCGAGGATAACGAAGTCAACTAGAAACACAATATGGCCTACCCGGACAGTCATGTTTTCAGCAATCCCAATGGGATACTGAAAAGAATGGTCAGCTAATCTAATACTCATGCGGGTAGGTCTCAAAACTCCTAGAGCTAACTTACTCCAAACCGAGTAAGGCATCAAATTAATGCTAGCACCTAAATCAGCAATCTCCTCATCTCCAGTGTCGACCTCCATTAGTTCCTGAAACTCTCGGTCTAAAGCATCATCAATAACGTCAATCCTGAAACAAGACTCATCATTAGAATATGAATGCTTGATGGACTTTTCAACATTAAACACAATTCTATCCGTACCCACACCCAAAGAAATTTCCTTATCCTTCACACGGATGATAGCATCCGCGGTATTAAGGAATGGTCGTCCAAGAATAAGGGGTACCTTCGTATCTTCCTCCATCTCGAGGATAACGAAGTCAACTAGAAACACAATATGGCCTACCCGGACAGTCATGTTTTCAGCAATCCCAATGGGATACTGAAAAGAATGGTCAGCTAATCTAATACTCATGCGGGTAGGTCTCAAAACTCCTAGAGCTAACTTACTCCAAACCGAGTAAGGCATCAAATTAATGCTAGCACCTAAATCTGCAATCTCCTCATCAACATCAGCATCATTATTACCTGAATCATGTACATCTGACACAACAACATTAGGCATAGGAGGTGGGTCATAAGACTTACCAGTGCGAGTGGTGATGGCTTTGGCTTGCTCATTGCGGACTGGTGGTGGAGTGTATTTCTGCCCTTGATTCTGTGGTTGATTCTGTCCTTGACTAAACTGAGGTCTAGGATTCTGCTGTGTGTTGCTAGGAAGAGTCCCCGTGGGCCTAGCAAGAGCAGCCATCCTACTTTCGAGATCCTTGAAATTAACTCCCTGATTTTTCATATTGATCTCCACCTTTCCACTTAGCTGATCCAACCTCTCACTCAAAGTCTTAGTGTCTTCTCTGATCATTTGAATGCTAGTATTTGTTTCAACCTGATTACTAGCCAATTGCTTCTTCATCTCTCTCAACTCGGCATTAGGATCGGCATTAGAAGAGGAAGAACCTGATCCTTGACCTTGCTGAGACTGTAGTTGTGGCTGATTCTGATAATTATCTCTTTGCCACCTATTTCCTGAAAAACAAGAATTATTAGATTGAAAAGAGAGTTATAAGAAGTATTACCTGAAGGCCGGTTCTGGAAACCGGTGTTGCGGTAGAAATTTCCTTGGGGCTGATTTTGAACATAATTCACATCTTCGGGTGCCCGATTTGGACACTCATCAGAATAGTGCATATCACCACAATAATCACACCCATCGGCTACTACCTTAACATCCCTCTCAATTGCTCCAAACCAAATGCATACAAAATTGACTCAAAACATATACGGAAAAGGCCAATAATGATGTGGGCGATCTATATAAATTGGTCACATCAGGGAAAAATCAAGCTGACCAGTCCATTTTTCACCATTATCCAACCCATACAACCCACCAAACTTTTGCATATATCTATTTGTTAAAATGCTATTGTGAAATGTGAACGTCTTAAATGATTTTATTCTTGCAGGTCTGTGGGTTTTGTAGAGGGCTGGAGCATGGAAAGAAGCTTTTATGCAGATTGATGAAGAACCATGGAAATAACCCATGGAGTCCTCAACATTTGTGGATATCAAAATGGTGCCTTTTCAGTCCATTATCGTCGAATGAAAGTAAGCTATGGCAAGTGAAGTATGCTAAATAGTTCTTTAAATGTGTATGTTTATCAAGTTGTGTTATGATCTTGTAAAGAACATGACTGACAGATCGAGAGTTGTAGATTGTTATTTGAAACTAAACAATAATGCAACAATTGGTTTGGTTGGTAATTTTTGTAAGTTATAGTTGTTTCATGTGACTATTGTAAATTATGGTTTGAAAGTTTTCTTAGCACATGCTAAATGATGACGCACCCCAAAGTTGAGATTTAATTCATTTTTATCAATTAGTTCCATTATCTAGGCTTTAGACATGCACTCAAATTTAATTGAGTTGTAATTTGGCAAATTTTGTACTAAAAATGCCAAGATATAACTTTGCCAAAAGAAAAATAAAAGGGAAAATAAAAAGTGCTAACCTTGAAACTTTAGAGGACACAACATTAAGAAGTCTAAGAAAACATAGTGGATCAACTAACATGAAGCTAATATCGTGTTTTAATTGTTAGCACCGCTGCAACGCGCGGGTTTCCCTCTAGTGTATGTTAATGAAAATTTTAAAAGCTAAGCTTAACATGATTTTGATGGTACATATATCATAACTTATTAAACATATAAACCGCATATATCTAATAAAAAAATCAACTCTCCAAAAGAACTTGAATAAGGAAACATTTTATATTTACTCAAATAATGATTTTTAGGGCTATTATTAATCTATATAAAAATTTTGTAATTTTCATATCAAAGGCTCACTCTTTAAAATTTATAGTAAAAGCATAACTAATTTATGCACGTTAATGGCAGACAGCAAAACCCAAAAAAAAAAAATGCTCTTTTACTATCACATAAATATGGTAAGTTATTCATAATTACGAGTAGTTTTTCTAGTAACCTAGAGGTAAGGAGCGTGCCAACGTACAGATCTCATATCTAGTTTATTGCGAGTTATGCGCTTCACCTGTTCCATGAAGGTTGTGAGACCATTCCTAACTCACAAAAGACGATGTCGCGCTTTAGAATTCACTTTCACCCATGTTCCGTGAATATAAAATAGCTTGGCTTACTCAAAAATCAGAAACTATGAAATGTTTGGCAAGTTTATTTGAAATAGCAAATATAAGTTGACAAAATGCAATTAGCGAATAAGTACCTGATCAATGTTATGGACTTGTGATGGACAGATTCATTTATCTCAAATTGCACAGTAATTTTATATCACAAACACAATATGATACAAATGAAAAGATATTGTCCAAAAACAAAACAAAACAAAACTAGGAGAATAAAGTCTTAATTTCTATCCCCAGATTTAATAATTGTTTGTTTCAAGATCAAAAGAATCATAAAACTTTTCCAGTTTTTGCGACAATCTGGTCAAACCCAAAAGTCAACTTTGACCAACGGATCAATATACGAAGATATTGGTAGTTCAACTGCCACCAGCTTATTAATTCACAGTGGTGATAGTAACAGAAGAGGCAAACCTCGAGATGGCCATAGGCTCGTTCCTGGAAGCTGCAATGGCATCCAGACGGCTCCATGTTAACTGTCGCTTTGCTAGTCTTTCCTTCTCCTTGGTTTCATATTCTTGGTACTTGACCAGGCAATCTGCGAATAATAATTGATCGGAATCTGATAGTAGTTTTTTGACATTTACGGTCAGGCTTTGAACGGCTTGGTTCCAATGACCTTGTGTATTTTTCTCCAAGGGGGCGAATATAATGGGCAGAATCACCTTGCGATTTTGACTTATCAGATTCCTTATATGCTCGTTATTCCATAGAAACAGTGCACGTTCTGCAACCTGTCATCATATGAGAAACAATTTTAGCATCCATTGAGATAAATTATTGTCAAACAAACAGATGGCCATTAAAGCACAATGTATATGACGGACCATATTCAGCCCTGCATTTGCTTATACTGAATATGGATACAGATGGATATCACCTAAGTCAGACATGAACTCGTCATATGACTTTTAACTTTAAAATCGTTCAATTTAAGCTTCTAAGTATGGACTGTATCATCTTAGATTTTCTTTCAATAAAAAGCTAGTTGCTTCGAGTTTTTCTCATAGTAAAATCATTAGTTGTAGAGCAAGAACAAGAGCATCAAAGCATACTAGAGTTCCCTTACTGTTTTAGGTAACTTTATGGACAGGTATTATGTCAAAGCTAATGTTGAAAGCCGATTGTTACAATATTAAAAGCCTCCCAAGTGGCCAAGTGTGTTGACTGTTGACTAAATCATTGTCATTTCTATAGTATGCCAGGATTAGAGGTGTCAACTTTGACCTATTATTTGGGTTGTGTTTTATCTCGAAGAGGTGAATCTAAGCATAATTAAAGGGAAAACGGGTCAAATAGATAGACCAGGTCAGGTGGGGCAACACTCATCCAAACTCCAAAGTGTTTTCAAATGGTTAAAACCTACTAAATTGTCTTTCCTGAAATTGTTTTACTGTTTAATTAAAAAACTAAAAATGAAAGTAAGTGTGTCAGCCCAACCCATCCCGTCCTTATAATTTACTTTTATTGATCACTAATCATGTTGGACCATTACCCTATCCACGCGACTCATGCATTTTGCCAACCCAAGCTGGAACCGTATGCAAAAATGAAGTTGAGGATGTGACCCTACCCTCGATGTAGCATTGACATTTTTACATGCTCATGCGTAATCCAGAAGTGGCTAATATGATGCCTTCTGGTTCTGGCCAACAGCTTACTGTTTAAGTATCAATTGCCAAATGCCCCCTAAAGAATCTGGATGGATGGTATAACTGACTAATAGTACATAAGGGTGGTTATCAATTTCATATTTGTTGATGCTATTTTGTGCTTTGAGAAATTTTCTAACAGAGATCAAGTAAGAACACATCGTTCCACATTAAAGATAAGTATTACTTCTGTTGGAGGAATCAAATCAAAAATGCAAGCGAGCTAGTTTCTTAATTGGTCCACCAATTTATATAACTTATCTGCATGATTGTGTTCAACTGTTCACATAAATTTGATTACGGAACTAAGAAATGCTGATTTACTCAACTAGTTATACTAGAGGTGGTAATTTCAATCTGTTTATATCAATATGGGTAAATTGGGGGTATACTTTGAGTTATAACGAGTTAAACAACACAAACATAACAAAGTAGCTAAACATGTAACCAGTCAAACGAATTAACAGCGTGTATTCAAATACTTATGACATACTAGATTATTCTACTTAAAGAAATATTATTAATTTATTATTATCATTTTATCTATAACTTTTGTTTTAATATTAATCTGTTGGTAGGTTGGTCCTAGCTGACCCTTTACAAGGAGTACTTAAAACTACACGTTTTCTCTTGGACCCATTTTGACATTTTATTCAATCTGCCTAGCTTGCCCATTTTGCAACCTCTGTTAGTACCGAAGTTATCAAATACTATACAAAGGGAAAACATAAAAATGTATACCTGAAAATGTGAGCTATTTAGGCAATGGCCAATCTGACGAAACAAAGGGACCATACACTTCTCAAATTCCGGAGCCTGTGTAGCTTCAAGTATTTCCTCCAATTCACTAAGATACAAGACCTCTTTTGAACTATTAGTTACAGGCCAATACTTTAATAAACCACGAATCACCATATCAGCCAACTTGGAGTCTTTTTCAATAAACTGACTAACACAGTATGATAGTTGCGGCTGATAAACCGATAGACTTCTGGGCTTGTGAAGGGGAATCAAAACATGGGCAAGAAAATGCTTATGTTCTTCCTTCAATGGCAAAGCAAACCCATTAATTATACTACCCAAAAGCTCAAGCAATTCAGCTATCCCATTGTGCTTACCTGTTTCAAATATGAAAAGATAGAAGATATTGTTGATGGCTTTCCTGATAAACGGGCGATGCACCATGAACTTTCCATATATCCGGTGCATGATCGTCTTCAGATACTCCCTTTCTCTTTGATCTTCTGAATCAAAAAGATCAAGCAATTTCAACACGAATGAATGATCAAGATATCTTTTTGCAAGCTTCGCATCTGTCTCTGATGAAGCCACAAACCTAAGAAGGAACTCATACACAACTTGCAGATGTGGCCATGAAGGATCCATATAAAACTCATCATCTTCTTGATCATATAAATCCAAGACTTTGTTTTCGTGATTCAAATTAGGCAAAGACCTAAACAGATTAGCAGCCACCATTTTCGTGATCTCCTGAATTGTAACTTCATTAAACTTTGAATTAACCGAGGAAACATAATCAACAACCTCAAGCAATGTCTGTTTCTTCACATCCTTCTTTTTCGAATCCTTAACAGCGTCATTGAAATCAAACACTACACAACACATATTCAACTTCTTGATAAACAAATTCTGTTTTTCTGAACTTGATACTTCCCGAAAACTAGGCAATGCTTCATAAGAATCATGATTTACTACCTCCACCACTTGGGTCACAACAGGGCCTGATTTTTTCCCTTGACCAGGCTTAACATTCGAATTACGCGCTTCATCATTCGATTTACTCGAACTTGAAACTTTACTAGATGATGAATTTATAGCACCAAAATCTATATCTTCATCATTATGTGACGATTTAGAAGATGATTTCTTTGGAAGCTTGTTTAGTATGTGTTTAATCATATCCCTAAATTAAAGTTGCAATCTTTGGAAGATAAACCCTAAACCCCTTTTGTCTCAAATAACTCACTAATTTCCAATAAACGGATAAGTTTTTCCTATTCAAGTTACAAAGAAGGATTAGTCTTGTTTATTTTGACTAAGATGTATGATTGTATGCTGCCTAACAGGGTATTCAAGTTTCAATCTTTGGCATATAAACACTACTACCATGAACCCCTTTTGCCTCAAACAACTTAAAGTTCTAAACTTTGGAATATAAATACTACAACCATAAACCCCTTTTGCCTTAAACAACTTAAAGTCTCAACCTTTGGAATATAATTACTACAATCATAAACCTATTTTGCCCCAAACTACTTAAAGTTTCAATCTTTGCAAGACAATTCATAAAACCCCTTTTGCCCCAAATAACTTACAGAGTATTCTAACTTAAATATTAAATCTTAGAAACTAAAAATAAACACATTTCTTGAAGCCCAAATGAGAAAATTTCAAAACTTTAACAAGAATGAGCTCTTACCTTATATGGGGTTGAAACTTTAGGCTTGATTTAAGCTTTAAATTTGAGCATGAATCAATTATCATGACAAGATAACAAGATATGCACCATGTTGAGATTTTTACTTGTATGATTGTATATATATGATTATTATAAGAAGCTCATAGGAAGAAAGGAAGTTGGTTCTGTGTGATTTCTGGAAGCTAAATTATATTTTTTTTATTTGAGTTTGAATGAAGTGCTTGTTGAGTGTGACCGACAGATAGATGGGATTATGGATCGGATAAAGTAATGCTAATCATTGTTTGGTAGTATAACATATGATATGGAGAACAAATACATTGTGCTATATACTACTCGTATGTTTTAAGCAAATTTCTTTGTTTTTATTTGTCTGCGCATCCAAAAGTAGATTAATTAATATTTAGAGTTAATTGCATTTTTGGTCCCTGTGGTTTGTATGTTTTTGCAGGTTCAGGACCTTTTCGGGTTTCATTGCATTTTTGGTCCCTATTTTGAAAACCTTTTGCAAATTTGGTACAAATTAACGGTGGTTGTTAAATGAAGCCGTTAAGTGTTGTTAGAATAAAAAATGGTGTTTAATTGTAAATTTCTAAAAGTGTAAGGGGTATTTGTGTTAATAGTGTTGGTCAAACGTTTGTCCTGTTGTCACTGAGATATACACGTGATTGTTTTGTAAAAAATTATAAAAAATTACGAGCTCTATAAATGAAAGTTTTGTAATTTAAAACGCGTCGGGAAAACGAAATTCACGATTTATCCCTCCTTTCTTCGAGTAAAAACTCGAAACTGATACCACTCAACTCATAATTCCACCGCGCACAAACCCTGACCAAAATGAACTTCAGAAACCGTCGTCAGAAAATATGGCAATTTGCCGGAAAACTTAAATTTGTGATTTCTACTTTGTTTTTACGAATTAAAACACGAAACCGGTACCAAAATGCCCAGGTTTGCATTCCGCACAAACCCTAGCCTATTATTCTGTCAAAAAACTTTGCCGGAAAATTCGCCGGAAAAGTAACTGTAAACGAATCTAATGAATCGAAAACCTTAAAATATTAATATGCCCGGAATCGGATCGCGAACAAAACCTGATGTTTTCCAGATCAATTTGACAACTTGCGAAAACGGAATCGAAGAGGGAAGTTTGCAGAAAAAAAACTTTTTGTTTTTTTTTAAATAAAAGAAATGGATATAAAAGCAATAAAAGAAATAAATTGTGTTAACATGACAAACATTTTGACTAACACTATTGACACAAATACCCCTTACATTTTTAGATATTTACAATTAAACACCATTTTTAATTTTAACAGCACTTAGTTAGAATTAAACAAAAAGTAATATTATCCCAAACAAGTGTACTTCTTCTTTTCTATATATAATCTTTAAATATTCGGATTGTTCTAATTTTTTTATTATTAGAGTTAAACAAAAAAGTAATATTATGTTTGTTGTATTAAGGTGTTTGGGTAAGCTTTTATAAAATGCCAAGTTCTAGAACAAAGCCCTGTATTTGTGGGTTACTTTAGCTTATTTGCCCTTTTTGAGAAGCTTATAAAATGTTTTTGGCTGTATGTAATAAGCTAAAAAAAACAAGTCAAATACAAAATCTTTAAAATCAGTTAAGAATGATATGAGGGGTCAAGTCATTTTGAGGGCAAGTTTCATTTCAGGTAACCCCATCGCATCCACCACAGTCAAAAGTCACATTCTCAACAACACATATTTGACTCTTGTGTCAACCTATTATGATTCTCAACCCCCCACAAAGTGGCTGCTTGCATGGTGCCTCTTTCCTCAACATACATTTTTATTGGAGTTTAGCTTATCCAACAAATCATTGAAGTCAAAATTCACAACTAAAAGCAATACTATATGCAATATGCTTGACAAATGGTAGGTTACAAAGACCCATAGTTTACAGATTATTTTATGTGCCTTTTTATTGCCACTAGGAATTTGGCTGTACCCATGAGACCCAAATAGTAGCCCCAAATATTGCCAAATGAGTCGCCTTATCTGAGTTTAATGTCACAACATTCATTGATTTGAGGTTTATTAAAATTTTATAGTATATTAATAATTCGGTTTTATTAATATTAGTAGTATATTAGTTAGTTATAGAGCTAAATATAAATAAACTTTAAAAAATGGATGAATGATGTGACTTTGAAAATTGGACGACTTATTTTGGTAATTAGGGTGACCCAGTCATCCCTCAATGTTTTAGAATATTCAGGTGACAATAGGAATCCCCTATATTATGCCCTTGTTGACTTATTATAATGTCAGAAAGTTCGTAACTACATTTTCTCCACTTATGAGCTTAAACAAGCAATAAGCTCATAAGCTAATAGAAAAAGGCTATTGGTCTTTATGAAACACATAAGACATGGAAATTAGCTAATCCATATACCTTTAAACATTTTTCTGTAAATCATATGAACCAGAGTTGTCAGATACCATGGTAAAGAAGTTTGTATTTAAAGCTGACTTAATAGTTAAACAAGCTTTGATGACACCCTAATCAGAGAATAAATCAACAGGAAACTTATGAGCATCGGTAAATTGACCTGGGATGACCACAGAAACTACATATTTAAACCCCCAGATCACAGTGGATGGCTGGATGCTCAAGAGCTGGCAACGTCAACATATTTATTCACATATGGATCGATTTTGGTTACATATGTTTCACTTATAACAAATCTTATATAGATCAAGTTAATGGCTATAAAAAAAATAAAATAATGGATTAAATGGGTCCTGCAGGTTGAGGAAGTGGAGTGGTTGAAGACTTGAAGGTAACTCGATTGTACCCAGATGCGTGGAACACTCTAAACCACTATATTAAACTGATATATCATTATATACATATTATAATCGTGTATCAACACATCATTAATTTCTGAAGTGCTTATGAGCTATGTGGGTTGACTTATTCAGGACCCATTACACAACTCAATCTACCCATCCACTGTGCCATTAGTGCAACAACACAAGTTTCATCATGAAAACAAAACAGCCAAGATTGAAGATCCGAAATGATGCATGATCAATTAGTTTGATATCTCTACTTCTACTCTGAGTTTGCATTGTACTAAATTAAATGAAAGAGACCAATGTCTCACACTACACGTAACTCACGAAAAAGAAAAGATAGATATCACACAACTTTAAACAAGAAGCTCCTTGATTGTGAAAGCATGCTCTGTTCTCTGCGCTGTACACTTTCACATAACAAGAAGCTGAAACTAATTCTCAGAGAGTTATTACCTCCTTCACCGTTCCATTATCGCTTTCTACGCTTTGATTCCAGCTGTAAACAGCAAACATACGGTTTTAACTATAAACAGCCAAATATGTGGGTCGAGCAGGATGCAGGTGATAACAGATATAATGAACTACAAGAAGCGTATCTATACAACGTTAAGCTAACTTTCTTTAGTAAAAACAATACAGGAGATTTTATGCATTTAAATACATTTCAGATGGCATTCAACCGGTTAGACCTGTTTCATTTTTAGATAAATCTATTGGCAAGATATAAAACACAACACAAATCAGCCCGTTTTCTTGTTTATTCCTGTTTTTTCATTTGTTTGGTGATGAGTACTGAGTACAGTAGATTGCCATGTTTAGTACCAAAGGAGCTTAAAAATGAGAAATTATTATAAACAATAGGGTAACACATTTCAGGCCACTGAAGAACTATCAATGATACATTTAGCCCATAGAATAACTTTTCTCTGGAGAGTAGGGACACAAAATCACATCAACTGCACAGAAGTTTTCTTTTATACTTTAAACACATGTTATTTTGGTTGAATTTGGTAATTTTGGCTGGAAACAGGGTTCATGTTGTATCGCCTGATTGAAAAACTCCTAAATTACTTTGGTATGCTATTAACAAAGAACATTATATGACAGTGAATGACAAGTTTTTACCTTAGTTGCAGAAGACGGTGCTACATGGATCGAGTTCAGCGATCCTTTTCCGTCATCATCAGCGGAGCAGTCAGAGCACATAAACTGCTCCAATTTTTTTGCATCTTCAATTCCCATGCCCATACAAGATGGATGGAACCTACAATTCAATGCCGTGAACATAAAGAACATGTACAAATCTTCTTGACTGTTACCCCCAATAACAAAGCACTAACATTTGACAATAGCAGATTGATGGTCTATAAAGAAGCACACACAAAGCTCTAAAACTAATTATGTATATGAAAATGTTTGTTTTCACATTTCTAAGTAAATATGGCTTGGCACAAGATATGTATGTCAAGGTATTTGTGCCAAGTAGAACCACCTATTTGAACTGTAGCTGTAGAGGGATGACTTAGAATGGAGAAGCAAAGCAATGATACTTTAGAGGAGTAGAATATGAAAGGAAATAGATATTTAGATGTATAGATA
The DNA here is from genome assembly GCA_034093135.1 of Erigeron breviscapus. Classification (NCBI taxonomy): domain Eukaryota; kingdom Viridiplantae; phylum Streptophyta; class Magnoliopsida; order Asterales; family Asteraceae; genus Erigeron; species Erigeron breviscapus. The sequence goes on from CM067172.1 coordinate 47,037,499, forward strand.
GGTTTATTGTTTCATTTAGTTCTTTGATAGGTCATGAATTGTAATCTGTTTTTTTGATATAATAAAAGATAAATTTCAACTTTAAGGAAAATGAGTTTTGTTTCTTTTTTATAGAGTAACTAGTTAGTGAAATAATTGCATGAGAATTTAGTACAAGTCGTAGGGCAATGTTCATTACTAACCTGAACAGATAAACAATAATTCAAGCCCTTTTGAAGCTCAAAAAAGGGTGATAATTATCTCATAACTATACTTCGGGTGGTATAATACTAGTTGACTATACATTGACATGTAAATCACCATTTACATTTCAAGAAATTGTTGCTTGAAGCATAAATGAATTCTCTTAGCATGTAATTCCAGATAAATTAGAACATATTTGAATAAGATATACCAGTCCTTGCATACTTCACATTGCACCATCAAATCATCGGGATTATAGGGCATCTCACACTTGCAGTACCTTCATAGGAAAGACAGAAAATTAATTCACACCGTAAAGTTCATAAACTACATAAACGAACTAAACCATGATTGTGCTTAGACAAAGACTAGAAGCCCACTCACACAGCAACACGATCAGGGGTAAAAGCACCCGTAGCAGCCTTGTATTCAAAGCGACAGAAATAGTCCTCGGTGCCAACATTGTCAAGCTTCGTATAGTTCTTAAACGAATGAACAATACACTTGCCTTCAATCGTATGTGCACTCTGGAAATCATAATGATCGGACAAAAACAACTCCTTAACACCATGAAATGGCCGCCTACCTCCCATGGACTCTTCTGGCCGGTAATACCAACGAACCTTAACCTTCACACTATTCCGATGATCCGCCTCCAGCTTCTCCACTCTAGCCACGTATGGAGGCGTATCCGAGTCAATTGGCCTCATTAACACACAATCACCCGCTGTAAAAATACAAATCCAAATAAAATCAACAATGTAATTTGAGACCACTAAAAAGCTTACAATTTAAATAACATATATGTGACATGTGATTAGAGTCGACGTATACCAGCTAACTTTAGACTAAACGACCCATCGGTTATTATGTTGGTCTGAATGAACCCGAAACTACAGAAACATCATCCATAGGTACTAAACAGAAAAATTACAGCTGGCAACATCAAAACATGTACTGTACTTACATAGTCATGTACTAAGAAGTCCACCACAGTCAAATTAGGACATAGTCATAAGCACAAGTATATACATATGCATACATACATTGATACATATATATACAACTATATACATATACATTACCTACATACATATGTATAAATCCACTACAGTAGTATTAGGACATACACATAAGCATAAGTATATAGATACATAAATATATACATACATAGAAATATATAATGAGAGAGAGAGAGAGAATAAAAGATGATATATATATACCTCTGACAATTTTGTTGGTGCCTTTGATAGTGTAAGAATCAACATCTTTTTTTCCAGGTTTAGTCTTAGCCATTGAATTGAAGCAAAATGAAATGGGATCTTGAAATTAAGAATGGATTATAAGTGGTGGGTTTGAGACAAAGAAAGGGGGGGGAAACAGAAACCCTAGGTTTTAGGTAAAAGGAAATGTTTTATATGCAAGTAGTGTGAAGAGTAGTGAGAGAGATTTTGGTCTGGTTTGTTCTGGTGTGGGTGGGGGGGAGTGCGCATTGCGCATCATATTATACTTGTGATACGTTTTATATTATTTGGGAACTGGAGTTTATTTGCATGACATGACTTACAAGTATACAACCGCTTGTATTTATGTGTTGCATAAGTCTTTAAGATCTCTCTAATCTAAACCATCTTTAATAATAATCTAATAATAATCGACCATCAGTCCAAAAATCAATTTATGGATTACACGTTACTCATCACACTGAAAGACTTGTCATATTGAAATTATCAATTTATTGGTTTTACATCATCATACCAAACACACATTTTGTAAGCCACAAAATATTAGACATCCAATATGCCAAGAAATTTCAAGGTGGTTGCCACCGCGCTGAAGAATTACGCCAACCTCTTTAACCCAATACGTCAGAAACTCAACGTATTCCTCTCGATACGTCGAGCGTTGTGGTCTAAGGCCAAAAGAAGTGACCACTTTGGCACTCTCCCATATTCTATCTTTAAATATTTTTCATTCTTGCACGTTATCCTTCTTTCTTTCATTCTACTCATGTAATAAGGTGATGGAAGTTCAACGAAAAACAAATATAACAACGTGGTTGTAATGGAAGGCACAAACAAGAGAAAATTTCATTACACCACCCTGTGGTTTGCCATTTTATCAATTTTCGCCCCCGTACTTTTTTATTATTATTACATCATCTGTGGTGACTTTTTGCTTCATTAGGCTCCCCTCCCTCTAACGTCCATTTATTGTCATCCGTTAATGCAGGGTATTTTAGTCTTTTTACCTCTAAACACTCTTTTCATCTCCTCCTTTTATTTTCCAGATCTAACACATTCTTTTAATATGAATGCACACACACATATAGTCATATCTACATCTCCATCAATTCTTATTCTATATCAATCTATATCACAATACGAGGAGATGTTGGGAACCTTTACCCATCAATAAAGGGATAACGGGGGTGTGGAAATCTTTGGTAAACTGCCTGACCAAGGTGAAAGTCAATGGTGTGTCGATTAATAGTTGCTTCAAAGGGGTTTGTGAATCGGGTGATCGGATACGTTTTTGGCTAGATGTTTGGGCCAAGGACCAGCCACTTAGAGAGCTTTTTCCCCTCTTGTTCAAGCTTGAAAAAGAAAAAAAATGTATGGTTATGGAGAGGTTTGGACGTGACTCGAAGGTATTTGGATCTAATTGTGTTTGGTCCAGGAACCCATCATCTACTGAGGAAATGTTGGAGATGTACGAGCTCAATAGAATTATGGATGGTCGTGCTCTAAACCAGCAGGTAGACAAATGGAAATGGACAGGAAGTAAAGACCCTGTTTTTTGTGTCAAAAATGTCAAGGAATTCCTCCGAGGTGGGAGTAGTTATGGTGACAGGGGTAAGTACAAGAGGTCCAAATGGGTAGCGAGAAAGTGTGATCTGTTTATGTGGAGAGTCTCGATGGATAGGATTCCAACAATGGTTGCTTTGAAGGCTAGGAACTGCAATTTTGGAAGACTAGATTGCGAATTGTGTCATGTAGGGGAAGAGACCGTCGAACATATATTATGCTCCTGTGAAGTGGCGGGGGAAATTTGGTACAGAATAAGTATGTGGTGTAAGGTGGCACCTATTTTCCTGTTTTCGGTGGCTGACATTTTTGAGCTATACAAATTTTCGGGGCTGGGGAGACAAGCTAGGAAGATCTTTAGAGGAGTCGTATATGTAACTTGCTGGTGCGTATGGAAGGCTAGAAACGAAAAAAAGTTTCAGGATGTTGGGGTAAAAGTCGAGAAGATAATCCATGAAATCAAAACTTTGAGCTATCTGTGGTTTAAGAATAGATCGAGATATTGCTCTATTAGTTGGAGTGATTGGATTTCTTTTAATGTAAATATGTAATTGTATACTTATATAGGGTGGCCACTCCGTCTTGTGAGTTGGCGATTTCGTGAATAAAATTTCCTTTCAAAAAAAAAAAATATACAATCTATATATTCAAATCTATATCTATTTTCCCAAATCAATTTCTAAATCTTATCCATGTTCCTTTATCTTAAAACACATCAACTGTCGTTTTTTGCTTCTTTTTCTTCTCTTTCACTTGTTTCTTTCTTCCACTTGCAGAAAATATATATATATATAACTCCAACACATCTCACTTGGATCTCTCTCTAATAATACACATCAACACTACTGACCGGAAGTAACCTCCGGCAGCCACCACCATATCCCTCCGGCCACCACACACATACATATATTATATATATACATAACACACACACACACACACACACACACACACATATATATATATATATATATATATAGTCACTCACACACACACATATATTGGTAACCGCCCATAAAGGAATCCTATCGGAAGTTGCCGGAATAGGTGGTGGTGGGCGTACTTTTAACAGGTACGTTACTGGTGGTATAAGTGGTGATGGTGATGATGTTACACGGTTAAGTGGTGGTGGCCAGAAGCGGATTGATTGTTGGAGGTGGTCTGCGTGGGGGTAGTTGTGGTGTTTGTTCGGTGGAGCGGTGCTGGTTCTTGCTTTCCCAGAGAGGATGGTGGTGGGGGTGTTAGCGGCGGGAGGATGGGTGGTGTTGGCTGTGATGTCGGGCGGCGGACGGCGGTAATACAAGAGAAAATACATATTGAAGATGTATAAAGAAATACATGTGTATATATGTGTAGATCTGAGGGTTGATTTCATTACGTGCCTCAAAATTTATAGTTATTGTTTTCTAGTATTTTTTTGTGATGATTTGGTTGTTAGTTTTGGGAAAGAGAAATAAGAAGATTTTTATGTATTGATTTGGTTCTTAGATCTTGGAAAGAGAACTAAGAAAAGAGAACTAAGAAGAAGAAGACAATGTATAGAGGAAAACTGACCAATATGCCTTCAAGTGCATTGCACATGATCGGGTTAACGGAGATTAACAAACATCCGTTAAATTGAGGGGTATGTAATGAAGTAAAAAGTCACCACAGGGGATGTAATAATAAAAAAAAAGTACGGGGACGAAAATTGATAAAATGGCGAAAAGTAATGAAATTTTCTCCGCAAACAATGACAGTGCTAGTGGTGTAATATTAGTCACGTCATTGAAATTCTTAAGAACAATAACTAATACGCCGATGGTCTTTCTCACTAATCAGAATGAAGACATACGGTGAATCACTGATGATACTATTCCTAAACGAACATTTAGTCTATTGTCTCAGACAGGTTCACAAAATTGTGATTTGAGTTCTCATATTGTGTTCTCTTTCTAGAAGAAAAAAAAAACCTTTGCAAAGCAATAATAATCCCAAATATGCTCCAAGTGTCGGTACCATGTCAATAAAAATCTGCATTATTATCAATTATAACATATGCTAAATGCTTTATATAGATACATACAAGTATATTCAAATATAGATATAGAAACAAAACTATTTATCGGATCAAAAGTGAAATTGGAAGCTTGAGTGTCTGGATATAGGTAAAAGACCATATTATATCATTGAAACATTATCCTAATAACAATGAAAAGAGTCAAAAGTAACCCAAATGTTAACTCCATGTATGTAATGGATCAAATGAAGGAAAGAAAGAGTTCCATTAGTGTATTTAAAGTACAAAGATATGCGGGTGCAAACTTTTTAGAGTTTCTGGATGACAACCGAATTAGCTAACCCAGCATCTTCAATGGTCTGACTCAAATCGTTGAGCTGCTTTGGAGGAAATCCCATGGTCATTAACTGATAAGTCCTGGACCCTCCGGGTCTTGATGCATCAATGAAAGAACGGATATGGTTTATAGTGTGGTGCAAATTGAAGCGTGAAACCATACGGGTTCCATCAGCCAATCTCAGTTGTATGGAGGTAGAGGGTAATGTGCTATCCACAGCTAGTCCCACAAATGGGGCTGGGGCAGCGGCTAAAGGAACAGAGGCACTGGTGGCAGCTGTATCATCTGAAGAACTGGCGGTGCCTAAGGTTCTACCCACCCCCGCAAAGGCAGCAGGGCGGTGTTTCTGGACCTGCACATACATGTACACAGGTTAAGAAGCAAATTTCAACCGATCACTATTTTAAGTGGTTTTCAATGGCCAAATCAAATAAAATAGCTACAAATAATACAGGTCAAAAGTCATCCAAAAGTGTATTTTTATTTGCAGCAGACCTCCCGAATCATTTATTCAATGATATATGAAAAACTATTACCATAACGATAACATTTGTAAGCATATTTGTGGATTTGACACACTATATGTTTATTATAATTTAATAATTGATAATAGTGAGCAGTAAGTGTATCGGTTTGACCCAAAACCAATGAATGACCTGTTTTGAGCAGTCAACCAGTATGCCTTACCGTCTTAGAATTCAAAAGATGTATCGACAAAGAAAACTTTATAAAACAATTTAGAGAAAGGAAAAATACTTACAGGGTAATCCTCCGACTTCTTCACAAGACTAACATGGACAGGTGCTCTTCCTTTTGCAGGCCTAAGTTCATCGGGACACTCAGATTTTCTTATGCTCTGCATCAACAAACAAAGAAATACATCATATGGTCCATGGAAAAACACTAAGCTTAAAAATATATATACCACCATTGAAAAGGGGTAGGATAAATCATAAATCGACAATATATAATCTTCATTTTTTACAGCCAACTGCATAAAGATCATAATATACTTAATAAAACAATTGCTTCAACCTAATCAGTCCTCAGACAAGGCCAATCGGAGCTCAGTTCTAACCAGGCTTTTTACTATATTGGTAAGACTGATTACAACTTCCATGCCTATAGCTGATCGGCTGATCCTACTGATCACAGGCACAAGCTTCTTTGTGAATCTCATAAATGATTATCTATAAATCTATATCTATATCTATATCTATATCTATCTATATCTATACTATTTCTATACTATAATATAAAGCAAATTTGGGTTTTTGTTGAATTTTAAGTTTCAACTTTCAACATTGAATTTTAAGTTTCAACAAAACATTAAAACCACATTACATCAATAACCTACACTACTCGCCGCCGCCACTATCACCACCACCAATCGCCACCGCCGCCATTACATCGCCACTACCGCCGCCGCCATTACACTGCCGCATCGCGCGGGTACCGTTCTAGTATAGATAAGTGTCGAGAAACATAGCAAGGATAGAAGCTTTAGGCAATCGAATGATAAAAGGTATTATAATACTATTCACATGTTTGTTATTAGCTATGAGACTATAGGTCTATATGTCTCTCAGTATATATAAAAGACTGCATCCCTCACTACATTTAAAAGACAGTATATGAACATACTAGACACAGACTATCTATCCCGTACGATACTAAAGACTGTGCACTGTAAATAACAATGAGTTAGCTCGCTATATCCTTTTTCTGTAATTTAACAAAATGGAATTGACATGGCCTATAGAGAACTAGAGAACTGTGATAAACTAATCAATAATTAGAGTTCAAGAACCTCATTATTGATCAGCAAAAGAGAGAGTGCTTAGCAGAAGTAGAAGTGACAACTTCTCTTTTAATTATCAAATGACACTATGACAGTATGACACATGAAATGATTGGATGGTTAAGTTAAATAAGAACAAAGGGAACATTAGGTATAAGCTAGAAAATACACTACCTCTAAGAAAGATGCATTTTGAGGATCATCCAGCCTCCTCAAAGGACCATCATTCACAGTGAAACCATTGGTCCAGAAAGTGATTGTGTGTGTGTGGGGTTCAGCTTCAACTTGCTGAGGTGCATCAGATGATGTTGTCACTCCAGACAGAATTCTTCCTCTTCCAGCAAAGTTTCTGGAGCTTGAAGATGGTTGGAGTTGATCATGAGGTCCTTGTTCAGCTCCTGCTTGCCTAGCTTGGTTAAAGAGTGCATCCACATCATTCACCTTTTTAGGATCCTGAACAAGCATTCCACTGCAATCATAGCCAAATACCATATCAGTTACCCATGTTAAAATTAGCTATTGTTTGTGCTCTAACCAACAAGCAAGCATTCATGAAAAAACACATCGGGATTTCCAATTATCTATTATCATCAAAAATATCAAACCAAAAAGAGCAAATGTTACATTTACAATTGACTTCTTGCATCTTAAATAATGCTAAAAAAATGTCAACATGAACTACATGCCAACACTTATAAATATTCACAGGTAATCAAAAAGATAAGAATTAATATTTCTCTAAACCATTGAAACTGTGTCTTTAGAAAACCATGATATTATATGAAGGTTGGTTGAATCATGTTTCATTGACATACAAACTCATATATAACCACGTAATTACCAACCCTATTATAAACCACACTAGTCCAAGATCATGGTGCATAAATATCAATTATTTATACCACATTATCTCTTTAAATTTCATAATCAAGGTTGTGAAACACCACCGACCGGCCGAGTACCTGGACTCGGTTCGTGACTCGGCCATAAAACGGATCGATTCAAGGCGACTCGAACTACTAACCCGGTCAACAGCTAAAACTCGGGTCAATGCTAGCAAAACTCGACCAACTCAGGTCAAACTTAGTCAGCTCAGGCCAAGGATGGTATACAAAAAGATATTAATGGAATGTATCTAGATATTAATTCGGGTGACTCTTTCCACACGAAGTGCAATGTTTCAAAATTGTGTGTATACAAAAAGTTAGTAATTGAATGTATCTAGATGGGAAACATGCACTTAAAAAAAGCAATATTTAGTTCGAAGGTGTATGTTCGCACAAAACTGATTCATGAACATACGTATAACAAACTTAACGTAAACATCTACAAGATTACAAGACAACAAGCATATTGCCAAGATCATGACATACATCTTCATTATCTATTCAACTTTATCTCTATTATTTCTTAATAATTAATACTCTTGTTCATCAGTGCCCAAGGTAACCTTTCTATCTTTTGTTAAATAAATACTAAAAGCTAATGGAATAATAGGCATTTCTTAGATATGACTAAACTAAATGATCGGCATAACTGCACAAAAGGGTTTAAAAACCAAATAGACAATTTTGTTTATATCTGCATGATCGTAAGAATCTTCAATATGAATTATTATGCAGATTTAAATAAGTTACCCAATAAGCTTTGAAAAAACTAGATAATCACATTAGAAAATAGTTGTTCCAAAACGAACTAATCATCGATTAAAACAATGTCGAAGAAACATTCTCCCCTGATAAACATAAAAAAACAACCGTCCAAAAAAAACAAATAAAAAACAAAGCTTTCATATTATTAGTTACTGCCTCGTTCTCCACCACTACAATATAGCAAGATTATGTCTTAATACTAAAAGCTAATAAGAATGTACTTTTCTGGATTTAAGTCATAAAATACAAACTAACACACTTTTTAATTACATATGACACCCCTTAAAATTTCAATTTTCATTCAATAACACAGTTGCTCAACCAATAAAAATACAACTTACGTTGTAACTAAAATAAACTTTAGTTACAATATTCCCATTAAACTTCCAAACTGATTGCAAAAATAACCAAATCCAACATAATTTGAAATTTTAACGATTAAGATGTGTAATAAAACATAGGTTCGGGTCCATACATTCAGGAAACCACATAGGTTAACAAATGGCTTAAACCCTACTCTTATTCAGCCCTCAATAATCGATAACGCTATATATATATTCAAATACTAAATATTCACATCAGTGTCATTCTTTAACCTACATGATCATGACATATCATCATACGATACGAGTATATATACATCAGGTCATACTGCTGTAAAACTATTCTTATTTTAACAAACGGTAGAATCGCTTAAAATATCTAAACTAATAATTCTAAATCGACAAAATTAAAGTAATTTAGATACATTGAACTCTACAAATATCAATCACATTATTTAATTAACTAATAATTAACAAAAAAAAATCAATTAAATTATACCTCTTATGACCACCGGTGTAGTACTCCTGAGGCTCATCTGAATCATCACCGGAGCCACCGCCACCGGTTTGATTCAGATCGGAAAACGTACGAATCCGACTACCAGACGCCTTCTTCTTATCCGAACCACCGCCATTCCGAGACCGAAGATTATACGGATTTCCAGCACCAGCAGCCACTTGTTGTAAACCAAAAGACGGAGGTGGAGAAGCTGATCGGGAACGAGACGGTGAAGAAGCCGGAGAAACGAGATCATCGGTTGGAATGGTAGGGTTAAGATTAGGGTTCCGTTGATCGGCGGCGGCGGCGGCGGTGGTGGTTTCGAAGAAGGTGGAAACGGCGGAATCGAGATCGAAATTGTGTGATTCGAGAAAGAAAGTGGCTTCTTGAAGGGAAGCAGAGGTGATTTCGGAGAATTGTGTGATTAGGTTTTGGTGAGGGTGTGGTTGTTCTCCTCCGGTGGTCGTCGTGTGTTCTTCCATTGTTGAGTGTTGGTAGCAGCGGGGGATTCTTTTCTTTTCTTGCGGGAGAGTCCAGGTATTTTTTTACGAATGTGAGAGACGCGTGTGTTTATAAATAAGATATATCATGATTGCGGGAGAGTTGACAATTAGGATTTTGGCTTAGCTATCAACCTTTTGATTTTTTTAGCAATTTATCATTACCAACTCAACATGAGTTTCAATTTAACACTCTATCTTTAAAATCTTTAATTTACCCTTTTAATCTATACTACCATCAAACACTTTATCCCTAAAATTCTAAAAATACCCTTAAAAAAAACTCTTACGCGTGTCTCTTCCCTTCCCTGAAGTTGCTCACATAGTGTACCCAAAAAACACACATGCGTTACTGAATTTAATAATCAAGCTCACTCTAAAACAACAACGGCGGTTTGCACTTTCAGCCGGACTAAGAAACACGTGAGTTGAATCATACATTCATGTAATAACACGGTACCGCTACTTAACTAGCGTTTTTTTCTTATGCCCGCCGCATCGCGCGGGTACAAGGCTAGTTCAAAAATATCTCTATACGTCGGCTATAATATAAGATGCAAGTAAGTCGCTAATATAGGATGCAAGTAAGTCGCTCTAAATTGGAATGTATTAAACTTCCTTATTCTAACAATTCAATATCTAAATAATAATATTTTGAATTTGATTGAACGTAATCCTATAAATCATTTCGTTACAACTTATTATATTTATTTAAATGTTACGAGTAGTTCTTCACTTGACAATTAGGATTTTGGCTTAGCTATCAACCTTTTGATTTTTTTAGCAATTTATCATTACCAACTCAACATGAGTTTCAATTTAACACTCTATCTTTAAAATCTTTAATTTACCCTTTTAATCTATACTACCATCAAACACTTTATCCCTAAAATTCTAAAAATACCCTTAAAAAAAACTCTTACGCGTGTCTCTTCCCTTCCCTGAAGTTGCTCACATAGTGTACCCAAAAAACACACATGCGTTACTGAATTTAATAATCAAGCTCACTCTAAAACAACAACGGCGGTTTGCACTTTCAGCCGGACTAAGAAACACGTGAGTTGAATCATACATTCATGTAATAACACGGTACCGCTACTTAACTAGCGTTTTTTTCTTATGCCCGCCGCATCGCGCGGGTACAAGGCTAGTTCAAAAATATCTCTATACGTCGGCTATAATATAAGATGCAAGTAAGTCGCTAATATAGGATGCAAGTAAGTCGCTCTAAATTGGAATGTATTAAACTTCCTTATTCTAACAATTCAATATCTAAATAATAATATTTTGAATTTGATTGAACGTAATCCTATAAATCATTTCGTTACAACTTATTATATTTATTTAAATGTTACGAGTAGTTCTTCACTTGACAATTAGGATTTTGGCTTAGGTGTCAACCTTTTGATTTTTTTAACAATTTATCTTTAACAACTCAACATGAGTTTCAATTTTAAATTAACAAAAATATTCGAAAATATCTCTATACATCGGCTATAATATAGGATGCAAGCTCTAAATTGGAATGTATTAAACTTCCTTATTCTAACAATTCAATATCTAAATAATAATATTTTGAATTTGATTGAACGTAATCCTATAAATCATTTCGTTACAACTTATTATATTTATTTAAATGTTAGTTTTATCCATATAGTTTTATAAATCATCATTTAAAAAAAAAATTATTCATTCGATATGTTCATCTTACAGGTTTTAATTAATATATAAATTGTGAATAAAAAAAATATGTTGAATTTAATTTTGAACATATTCAAGATTTTGAGCCTTTTTCAAGACACATAAACATGAAACGGTTCTTCATTATGGTTATAATATATTTTGTTTTGACATCTTCATGTTTTATAAACAATCATCATTGAATATATACTTATATATACAAATACAATATTATAACATAAGTTTTTATTATTGAATTTGACAAAACTATTATCATTTTCAAATTATATTTATGTTGTTCTTTAAAGAGCTAAGTGTAGAAATGGTTTAAAAGTTTTATTATTGTATAAAGATGGGAAACTTATCAATTCTACAACTTATGTAGTTGTCAAAAATATGTTAGCAGATATATAATTTTCACTAAATCATATATTGCTATAATGGTTACGTTTTTCTTTTTTTCTTTTTCTATGTTCTTTTATAGTTAAGCTGTAACTTTAAAAACATTTGCAGTTTTCTATTTTTATATAGAGTTCGCATATACAAAACATATGATTAATCATTTTATTATATTCTTAACCTACTTTTATAACAATAACTATTTTATAAACCGTGCATCGTACATGTTTAATTAGTGTATATCTAAAGGAGGATAATTTTATGCTTATGTGACATTTTCCTTCTTTTGCCAAGAAAGGTCTTTTCCTATGTATCATTTTGTTGTCAATTCTCTTATTTTTCACAAAAAAAAAATCCTAAATATTAGCTAGCATATCATCATAATTTAAATTGTTACTTAAAGTTTTTATTTTGGAAAGTCATTCAAAAGGATTCTTGCAAAACCTTTTCTTTTACATTAATTAGTGAATAAATCAGATTATTTAGCTTAATGTGAATGTTAAAACAACTTATTTTTCTTTTGAGTTATATATGCGGCCATACATATAATATGAAATTAAAAAGCATTTAATAACCATTTTATAATATCTTTTGACAAGTTTAATATATTTCAGTATTTAATGGTACAAAAATACTAAAAATAATAATGATTTTCTAACATAGATACACGTTTAAAATCATTGAGTGAACTAAGAGGTCGAAAAATAGTTTATACATTTAATATGCACTAATGAGGAATAAAATTTACCATTTTAAGGTAAAAATAAATATTTTAGGGAATTTTGGTTTCATTTAATGTTATTAAACATGTGTCTTGTGAGCACATGTTAGAAATACTCAACTTATTATAAAATTACCGTTTATTATAATGTTACCGTCCAACGGACGGGTTTAATCTAGTACTATATATAGGTGGAACTTGGGCTTTCGTTTTATTTTATTTTGGGCTTGGATTGGATGTCGAGAACTCAATGTGTAATTTTTACTTTTTAGGGGACGGAACGATGTTCCTATCGGTTTGATATAACCCGATGAGAAACACCACTGTTACCTATAAAGGATCGTGAGATGGTTGAATTCGGAGTGTATATAGCACGTGGAAGATGAACAGAAAGAAAAAAAAAGAAATGTGAGAGAAGAAAGAGAAATAAAACGAGAATAAGAAAAATAGTACGTGTGATTGGAGAAAAATGTTGGAACATTGTCATCTCATATGTGTCACTGGAATTAGTTGGTAAGGCTAAAACGCTAAAACAAGTTGATAGAATTTTATTAGTGAAACTTGATAGGGGTTGAAAATTTCGGGACTTTCCCCCATAGGGTGAAAAGCCGTTAAAATCAGTGTCCCCAATATCGACTACATTTAACCTTTATGGATTCAAGTCCATAAAATCATTATTTTGAATGTTCTTTACGGTTACTTAGGACAAAAGATATGTAAACAAGATGGGAGATGCCCTAAGCATCGATAGGAACTTTGAGTATAAAGGTGAGACTTAGTCTACATATGTTTATGCAAACCTAAGTCAAAATAGAAGGGGAAAAAAAAGAAGCAAATATTGGTTAGGGATTTAAAACTTTCGGATATATTCAATATCCTTTATATATTAAGGATGTTATTCAAGTTCTTGGACATACTCAATATCCGTGATCTTGGAGCTTTAAATTTGATTTCTGTCGCTAATCATACTCGAGCGTGAAACATTAGTTTGAAGGCCTAATGTAAACTGTTGGTTTTGGATGAACTTACAAGTTGGATATTTTTGGGGTTTTTTTATTTATTTATATTCCTAGTTATGTTATACATTTAATGTGATGATTTATACTTATTAAACTATAATATATTTATACGTGTAGTCTTAAAATTTAAAAGTTTAAAAATATTAAAATAAAAAAAAAAAAATATAGAGTAATTCTTTTATTTGTATTAGATTTATCTGTATTTATCAATAAAACAACTTTATTATAGTGTAATTTTCTATAAGTATACTTGTGTTTATATTTTTATAATTTGTTTTCTAACTTAGAGTTAGAAAAAATTGCCGTTTAAAAAAAAACTTAATGATAATAATAATAATAATAAAAAATATGAAACGATATTATAGAAAAAATAAATCAGTATTTAGTATTACTAACTCGCTGTTAAAAAAATTTATATTAGTGTAGTTTTTCATAAGTATATTTGTGTTTATATCTTTAAAATTTGTTTTTTAACTTAGAATTAGAAATGCGTTAATTTTTTTTAATGATAATAATAATAATAAAAAAAAGTTATGTGAAAGAAAAAATATATATATATATATATATGAAACAAAATTATAGAAGAAATAAATCAGTATTTAGTAAAGCAACCCATCGGCGCCATAAATTGTTATAACAACCTGCCCCCAAGAGTCCGATCGGCGGCGGCTTCTCCTCCTCTCTTTCTATCATACACACACAGGTTATTATTCTCTCTGCTTCATATGTTTCAGTTCATCTATTCAATTACATATTTTTCTCATTTCATATAATCATAATAATAATAATTATTGTGTGTTATATCTGTATCAATTACATATCAAAATTATCATATTCCAAATGACCCGGTATATATATGTTTTTATTGCCATATGCCCGCAATAATCGCCCGCGATAGTTCTATTGGTTTGTAGCCCTAGATGTAGCTTTAGAAAAATCAAAATTTATTTCCGATTATCTTTTTTAATTAGTACTGAATATACATTGTTGATTAATCCCTTTTTTTGAAGGTCTAAAAAAAAAGACAAAATGAATGCTTACAAGGCTTACAAAGCATGTGTTCCAATAGCATGGAGTCCCAACCTATACATTACCTTAGTCAGGGGAATCCCGGGAACCCGGAAACTTCATAGGCGCACTCTTGAAGCGTTGCGGTTAGGAAAGTGTCATCGAACTGTTATGCGATGGAATACTCCTACCGTTCGAGGAATGCTCCAACAGGTTCTTAAATATAAGTGTTCGCATCGAGTTATGGTTTATTTGTGTTTAGTATATTAATAAATAATAATACGTATTATTTTTTACTACCTAGGTTAAAAGATTGGTTGTTATCGAGACTGAAGAAATGTTCAAGGCACGTAAGGAAAAGGAAGCAAAGCATCGTGCTATCCGTCCACCTTTGGTTGTCGGCCATCATATTCCTACTCCTCCTGCAAAAGATTCGGCTCAACAGGCTGCTTAGTATGTATCTTCTTTTATAGTGTAAGTACCTTTGTGTGTTGATATGCTCATGTGTTTTGTATGTATTGATGACTCGTAGAGGACGAGATGTGGGGTTGGCTCGTTTATTTATGAATGTGTTGGTTTGGTTTGTGCTTTATATTAAATGGGCTAGATCAAATAATTTATAATTTTATATAAAAGGAGAAAAAAATTGTAAACGGCTTGAAGTATCCCCAAAAATTGAGATAACTATCATAATGATAATTTCTTTTGTAATCATTATTAACGCTTTTGATATGCTTAATAAGGGACCAACAAGCTGTTTACAGGTTAACCCAGCTCGACTTGTACAAAAAAGTAACCCATTTAAGCGTCAAATTGTTTTGACCAATAACCAATTACCCATCCTGTCTGAGATTCTGATCAGCCAATATTAATACCTAGACCTGGCAATCTCAACCCGTAAAGGTAAAAGCGGGTCTTTTTGGGTAAACTTTTAAACCTCACGGGTGTACTGGGTGTTGTGAAAATCATTGGAACGGGTTTAATTGGGTAGATTCAAATTGCAGGTGAAAGGAGGTGCGGGTCGAGCGGGTTATACCTGGTGGGTAATTGGTTAATGATTAGATAGGTGATGCTACAAAAATCCAGAATTTTTGATTTCATCCCCGGTTAAACTGACCACCCCTATACCTCCGACCACCACCACTTCCACTTGCCACCAGCCATCGCCACCTCCGTTCACCTCCGCCACATGTACCCTAAATCTTACATATACATACAAGCCTATATCTAGATATATGTTTGAAACGAAAAAAGAAAATAGAACAAAAAGAAAACTCTAGATCTGTCCAGCAAAGATCCGGTGGTTGTGCGGGTTGTCGGAAAAAGAAG
Source organism: Erigeron breviscapus (assembly GCA_034093135.1). Taxonomy (NCBI): domain Eukaryota; kingdom Viridiplantae; phylum Streptophyta; class Magnoliopsida; order Asterales; family Asteraceae; genus Erigeron; species Erigeron breviscapus. The sequence goes on from CM067172.1 coordinate 47,053,756, forward strand.
CCATGAAAGAAAAGGGAGTAGAGCAAATGGCGGTGGTAGATGTACTCTTTGAAATGAATGAAAAGAAAACGAATGGATGAAAAGAAAATCATACTGTCAATAAATATATAAATAATAAATATAAATGCACACTTTGTTCATTGGGAAATGAAACTCACCATAGCCCCATTAAATCTGTTTATTCCACAATAAATAAATATTACTTTTATTTTATTTTTCTTAAATTTGTTTATTTCACAATGAAAACAAATATTACTACACTGTTAGCCATTAAAATTGTTGCTATTTTCAAATAATTAATACGAGTAACTTTTTAAAAAATGCAAAAAATAGTTAGTAAAAAAAATCAAAAAAATGCGGGTCGACCCGCACCCAACCCGCTTTGACCTGCATTCCAAAAATGTTCTGCTTGGACCCGCACCCGTTTCACCCGTTACCCAAACCCGCCCGACCCGCCCATTTTTTTAGGCCTATTAATACCTGTATCAGTCAGGTGTGTTTTGATGGCGTGTATTCTTATATTTTTCCTTTTTTTTGATCAATCATTTTAGGATTTCCTTGGGTTTTTAAGGTGTGTTTAGAGCTATCGTGGGAAATGCAGTCCAGGTTCTTTTCTGATAAAGCACCTATTTAGTTAAGGTATGCATAATATGGAGGAAAGCATTTAGATTTGAAATGTTATAGCGATAGACCTATTCAGAATATCTTTAGCAGGGATTGATCCATTATTTCATTGTTCACTTATGTGTGTCTTGCAGTGAAATACTATGTTCTTTTTGTTGGCATATTTATAAGTGCTAAACTAAAAAGTATGCAGCATCTTCATATAAATACCTTGCATATTCTAGAGAAGGTTCTCAGATTTACAATTTTGTGCTCATGAATTGCTAATGACTTTAGCAATTAAAGCAATAATTTTCTTGGACAGACAGTTGTGGAAATCGCGTGAATATGGAATTTAGGTTGCAGTAGCCAGCTATTATGAATTTATGATCTATATCTGAAATGTCCAATGTAGATTTTTCAACATATATATTTTAGAACTCAACTAATTGATCAAGTTAAGCTACAGAGTGAATGAGCTAATTTCAGAGAAGATGTAATGAATTTCCATAATGATTTACTCTTTTTTACTCCTTATATACATCATTATCACTATAATTATCTTAGTAATCGTATTGAGTTTTCTGCAACATAAACCAAATTTAATAGTATGTCGCTAGTGCCAGCTCAGTTTGTATATTCAACAATCAACATTATGCTATTGATATATGCTATTGATATTGGAAAATTAGTTCCTAATAAATAACACCTGTGTATGTGTTACAAGTCATGTAATGCCCACGAAAGGGATATGCACAGGTGTTAGGTATGTATATTTGTATTTCTGACATGTAGTCAAAATGATCACAAGTATGGAGGGCTAAAACTAACAGAACATTCATAGGACAAACTATCAAAAGTGTGTTAATCTTATTTGAAGCATACTGAAGTCAGTTGTTTTAGTTAGTTTTGGCAGGCATTATATGTAATTAGGTTTTAAAATTATCATGTCTATCCAAATACATGTTGAATGAGAATTATCCATGTACAGATATACGACACGTGGAATAATGAGACACCTAAGGGTGTGCATATCTGCGGATATGGATATGGGGATATCTATCTGTCAGAATTTGGTAAATGAAAATAGGGACTAGAATACTAGATATTAGATAAGAGAAAATCAAGAAACCTAATTCATACACCTAATAATCAATCTACTTCATTTAATTGACTTGTGTAAAATAAAAAAGAAATGTTCAGGACAGAAAGCCACTTTGCTAGATGTCAAACGAAGTATGGGGTACGTTGATTATTAGGTATATGAGTTAATTGCTAATATTCATTTTGGTCAATATGAGTATATGACTATACAAGTTTGAACATGTACCAATTGCTGTACACAGTACACCTATATTTACAACCCTGAATTGGCCCTTAATAGAGAAAAGTTTGTTTGTTTGGATTTTAAATTTGCATAAAGAATGTTTTTGGAGATTTGCATTTTAAGAATACTGTAGGAAATGAAAGTTAGAAGAAAGAGAATGTATTAATATTTCACAAATGCCTTACTGTTACAAAGCATAAAGAAACAACTCAAAATATAATCAAACATCTAGCACCAAAATATATGTCTATCTGATAATTATATGCACTAAGCTTCCTCCTTTCCTCCAATGGCTGCCTTCTTCACCTCAATGTCATCAATATTCCAATTCTCAATTTCTTTATCTGGACCATTACTAGGTCCCGTATACTTCTGCACTTTATATGGATGTCTTGATGCTAAAATTAGAAAAGCCAGAAAGTTTATTGTTCCTAGAATTGCTAATAGCCAATAGAAATTCTCTAGTTTACCCCTATTCAAATTGTTTCTAAGCCAACTCCCGTCAGTAGCCATGTCAGTCAATGACACTAATACACTACTCATAAAATACCCCATAGCTAAGGTACTCAAGAATAGCCCAGTGCTCATAGATTTCATCCTCTCGGGGGCTTCTCTAATGAAAAATTCAAGTTGGCCCACATAAGCAAAAGCTTCTCCTGCACCCACCAAGAAAAATTGAGGGACAAGCCAGAAAGCGGAAATCTCTTTCATTTGGTTTCGGTGCATTTCACGTCTTCTCTTCTCAACTAAAGCAGAAGCTATCATTCCTACCACCGAGAGGACTAGACCGATTCCAATTCTCTGAAGACTTCTGAGTCCTTTTGGATCGTGTGTTATCTTTCGGGCAATACGGACAATGACCCGTTCATTAAGAGAGGTAAATAGTAGAATAGATAGGAAGAGGAAAACCGAGAAGGAGCCTGCGGGTACGCTAAAGCCTGCAACCTTTCTGTTCATGAGAGTGGCTTGTTCAATGGTGAACGTGTTCATTTGAGAGTAGACTGTCCAGAAGAGGATACATGTTGACCATATAGGGATGAGGCTTATAACCATTTTGACTTCTTCAACTTGTGTTACAGTTGAAACTATCCATGGATTGCTTCTGTTTTCATCTGAAGCCGCATAATCATCTAGTATTGCAGCCTTGTCAAGGGGCCTGTATACAGTTGTATAAAATAATATGGTAGTCAGTTTTCAGAGTACATTGTTTAATTGGTATAATAAAAAACGATCTGGTTTCAGTCAAAGAATGCCGTGTCCAGTAACAATGTGTAAAAAATCAGTGGTATGACAATGTAAACATGAAAGTAGGTCTTCTGTTCTGAATTATTATTCTTGGGGCCAGATGATGATGGAGAGATTCTTGACATATCAAGAAATATATCTAAGAAAGTTAACTGGTGTTTCTTATGTCTTAAACTGGTGCTTTTTTTTTATCTTGCTTCATAGCTGATGATATAGGTGGAATATGGACGGGTTAGGTAACAGGTTAAAACTGGTTCGCGGTAGAGCAGGCCGTTTTTAGTACAGGTCAAAAGAGGCTGCAGCAGGGTTGGGTTTACCTGATAAGTGATAACATTTTCCTGTCCATTTATAAGGGTGTTTTCTGAGCATATGTAATCTATGGATTAGTTATGACCACAGAAAGTGTATTAATTCGATGAAATTATCTAAATATTTGAATAATAATGATTTATTAGGTTATATGCATCAAAAATGGACATTGATCCAATTACACCGTTGGACCTGTTTAATTTAGTTGACCTATTTCCCTCTGAGCCAAGTTCTTTATTGCATGACCCATTTGTGATAAAACACAACCCAAAATGGACGCCTCAAGTATGGTCTTTTAAAGAGATATTTTAGGTTGCATTTAGTTATAGAAAACTTTTTCTACTTTTCCATTTTCATTTTTCAAGAAAATAAAAGGGGGTTTTAATTCTCTAGAAAACATTTGAAAATACGTTTAGTTGCAAATTTGGAAAACACAAGGAGTTTTCCATTTATGAAGTGGGAAATTATCAATGAATTATAAAAATGAATTTTCAAATGAGTATGTATAAGTTGGAAAATAGAGTTATCTGTTTTTTAATGAAAATTATTTTGGAAAAATCACATATGAACACATCTTGTGTTTTCCATGTTTTCCTTCAAAAAATTTCTAGGAAACACTAATTTTTTTCTATAACTAAACACACTAGTATTTCTTTTTTTTTTTTCTTTTTTTTTTTTTCTTTTTCCTTTTGGTACTATAGATGATATAGCTATCCATGCCTTTTTTTGTAATAATATCAGCTTTCCTTTTTTTTTTTGGTTTTGTGTTTTTAGGTTCGGTCTAATGCACATCATATACACATATTACGGAAGTAATTTATTTAAGCTACATTATATACCTGAACTTTGTTGTGTGTGGAACTTTTGAGTTGTTAAAGTCATTCAAGAAGCTGGGATTTGCAGGGTAAGGTAGCTTTCTATTCTTTATAGCCAAAAACACCACTCTCCATATAACTGTTAGTGGACTCCCTTGGGGTTTCTTGAACCGATATAAAGTTATCCCTCCGAGCAACACAATAATAGCTATAATCATAGTCCCGGCTGATATCCCATACCCCCATCCTCTACCTACATTATCTTGTATATACACTAATACAGTTACCGCAAATAGAGACCCGAGACTTATGCAAAAGTAGAACCTATTGAAAAAGTAGACCATTGCCTTCTCCTCCTTAGGGTCATTAATGTCAAATTGGTCAGACCCAAATCCTGAAACGTTTGATTTTATGCCACCACCACCTAATGCTATGGTGTAAAGAGCCACATAAAGTAGTGTTAGTTGATTTCCACTGGCTTCTATACATTGTTCTTTTCTCGGGTTGTCACAATGAGGCGGCTTCATGCTCGGGAGTGTTGTTGCTAGTGTCAGTAGTGTTACTCCCTGTTTTAACAATTACGAGCATATTAATACTTCCAGTTTATAATTTTTCTTAAGATTTTCTGTATATGCTTTATCAACCTACTATCACCTTGTTGCTATGAGTAACCAACTATTTTTATTTTCCTATCGTAGTGCTTGAACTATTTTTTTTCTTTCTACGTATGTCATTGTAAATCATTATGCTGGGAGTTTGACTAGAATAGACAACTTCAGTGACTTGTAGAAAGTTGGGTAGCCAAATTAGTTACAAAATCATATTTGTATGGCAGCTTAAGTTGACCTTGTCTTTTACTTTTTTTTGAACGGCAGAATTGAATTAAAACCCTGTCTTTCAGTATTAGGGCAAAAGTGAAAGAAAAAGGACACAGCCTAATTAACCCAATATGTTTGTTGTGAGTAGAATAGGAAGAAATATTCAAGCTCCTATTTTTACCTAAATCTAAGTGAAGTACAATCATTGATAATTATAGGTCATTGTATTTTAAAGTTCAGTATATATGATTGCTCTATAGAAATTGAAATCTAATTTTTTACCAAAAATAAGAGGATAGAAGAACAAAATATTGGATGCTTACCACAGCACATATAGATGCAAAGACAGCGATGGTTAAAAAACGACCAAGTTTAGCATCTGCCAAGAATCCCCCAAAGAGGGCTAGAATGTTGAGAGCCCCCATGAAGTTTGTCACCGTGTTTGCAGATTTTGATGAAGAAAGATGCAAGTCTCCAACCAGGTACGTCACCAAGTTCATTGATATCCCCATCACACATATTCTTTCAGAAAGTTCAGTTCCTATATAGATAGAGATATATAGGGAGAAAATACAAATGTTAACAACAATTTAACATATATAAGTTAGTTGAACTTAAACTTAGTCTACAAGAGTTCTTTAAGTTTGTGGATTTCAATGTACACACTACCAGCATTCACAAGTACCTAAGATAAGCCCAGCTGCAAGCCAGCCACCAGTTTTCGAGTTGTCAACTGGGTTTCCTTTATAATCCACAGAAACCGTATCATCTTTTTCGGTTTTTGACACAGCTAAAACCTGGTAAAAAGTGAAGAAATCAATGTGTATGAATGATATGAAAATATGATTATATATAGATTGATAACGAGAGGGAGTTGTTGACGAAACTTACCATTTTTGTAGTGTGTGTTTTATGTGTGTTGAGAGATAGTGAGATATGCTAATGAGGTATAAGAATTTCTTTAATATAGAGGAAATTTGTAGCACAAAAGTAAAAAGAAGGTAGGGGAAAAGTAGGATATTTGATAAAAGATTTTAGGAAAAAGTAGTCTTCTCCCAAATCTCAGGTGGAGAATCCTGTATAAAGTTCTTTTAAGTCTCAATAGCATCAAGACACATGCTCAATAAGTATCTTGTGTTTTAGAAAAACTATTTTGAAATGTGTTCGCTTCATGTTTATTTCTTTCGGCTATTTAACCCATTAATAAGATACGTCTTCTACGAGTTTTCTGACTTGCGCCTTACCCGAATTAAGTGGTGGTGATTTAACTTCACTTAGTGGTTGGATTTGGATTGATTGCTTGTTATTCCAACTGTCCTGTTCCATTTGTGGCTTATGTTGAAAATTATTTCTGTGGTGAAACTGGCCATACCTAATGATAGGTGGGTATCGTTGGACCCTTAGTAACAATGCAAATTTGGATTGAATCTCTATGACTGGGGCCAGCTACCAAAAATCCTTTGCACATCTGGAGTTTTAACATTTTGCAATGCTGCAATTTGTTTTTTATGTGAGATCTATACTCTTTTGAAAACTGTGGATTGACCCACATGTAGTTTGTCTTGTGTGTTTTTGCTTAGTTTTATAACTAAGTGATCAATGGATTTTGTAAATTTTAAGTGCATTTTCGATTTCTTTGGCCATCTAATTGTTAGCTATTTTTATTAGTCACGGATGGTAAATTTTTAAGCGCTATTTGATATGCATCGTTTATTCGTTTTATAAAATTGTGTCACGCGAATGGTTATATATTGTATAAAGGTCGTATGACCACATATTATTTGGATTGAAATCAGCATAATTTGGTAATGTTAGTTTCATTACTCGTGGTCCTTAGAAAATTGTTTGGCATTATTGTTACTTTGGTTGTTTCCTTCTCATTTGGGCCATGAGGCTGCTGAAATATGGGAAGTTATCTTAATAGTTGCTATAAAAACAAAGCATATTATGTGTGGTTCAAGTTTACACCTCACAGTACTGAAAACCTACCATGAAATGAGCATATTCTGGTATTTTGAGTCATAAAAAGTTACATTCAGATGTTCATCCAAGTACGGAACAATCCTGGTTTAATCCTGGTTTCAAACCGAAAAAGTTTACAGTCTAGAACCAAAATTAATATGATCAGGTTTCTCTGAATTTCGGTTTTTGAACTGGTTTTTACCAACCCTTGCCTCCTATTTACTAGAAGTTATTTTATATAATTCAGGTTGCGTATTGTTCGTTTTTTACAAGCCGTCCTTTTTCTAAGATATGAAAGATACTTTGATATTACGCTTTTGATTTTGATATTCGATTTGGAAATGACTTTAATGTTTGGTGATTAGATACATCGATTCATCTTATCTGATTCGTCCTTGATTACTGTTTCAATGGTTGTATTGTCATAATCATCTTGTTGTCAATCTACTCTCACGATCGATAAAGGTTAAGGTTATAAAGCATATAGGTATAACGTACCCATCAAAACCAAAAAGTAAAATGTTTAGGATAAGAAATCATAGATAGACAACGTATGGATGTGTAAACATGTTAGGATTTTGGGTTGTTTTATATCCGTTTCAAACATGAGTTTGATTTTGGGATGGAGATACTTTGGCGGCAGCTTAGGTAATTGTCTTTGTAAAGTTTTCGATGTACAATACTATAAAGGTTGTCGTGATAAATCATTCACTTGACCCCTTTGAGAAAAGTTTTTGACTTTGTCTCTTGTTTGAGATTCCTAAAGTTTATGTTCGTCTGTTCTTATTTTTTGTACATTGATTTTAGTGATAAGTGCATTTAATTTGTTCTTCTTGGCTATTGTTGTATTCGACATATAAATTTTTTGTGGTTTAATTCAAAATTTCATATTTTCTTCCGAATGTATGTAATTTTTAGAGTTAATTACATTTTTCGTCCCTGTGGTTGTACCAACTTTCACAGACCGTCCCTGAGTATCCGAAATTACACGTTTCGTCCCTATGTATGGAATTCTGTTAACAAGTTTGGTCCACGACCCAAACGTCCGTTAAAAAAGGGGTCACATGACTGGCACACCGAGGATATAATGGTCATTTCAAACGTATAGGACCAAAAGTGTAATTAAACATCATAATCTTCTTATTCATAAAAAAACACCATCAAATCTTAATAACAAAAATATCATCATCAACACTACAACAACATCATCATCAACAACATTACAACACTACATCAAAAATAATAATTCCAATCCATAAACAAATTAACTCAATCATGAGTCAACCCAAATCTGAAAACTTAGAAATCTTAAATCTAGAAACCATATCTAAGAATGAAAATCACAGGAACTATTTATGATAAACACATAACATCTTCAATTATCATCAGCATCCTCATAGTGATTATAAAAGACCCAGATCAAACAATTTTAATACATACAAATTTGTGAAGATTCCCATATATATACAAAGATTCAGTCCATCCAAAACATTAACTAATGTGTATATATCTTTCCCAACCCCTTCACCTTCCATCCCACACCCACCTGAAACCCCCCTTGTTCAACCCACCATCGTCAACGGAAGATTTTTCAGGTTTATAAACCTACAATACAAGAAGCCCCTTCCTTTGTCTCTTTCAAAACCTCCCACCAGCACCATCCAGCCATCGCACCCATTAAAAGAAAAATTAAAAAATGAGCCGCCGCCACCACTAGCCGGAATTTCCAGGGCGGATCCACTACAATCGCTAGAATGAAATATCGATTTAAAGTGAGCATATGATATGGGAGCTCAACCCCGAATCCTTGCTGGAACGAAATCTGGTTAACCAGTAACCACCACCATACGACAGCCACCATCTCAAACCAAGATCGAAACAGCCACCATAAGAGTGATGGTCACGGTGGTCTTATATAAGAAATAAATATTACCCGATGATTCCTAAAAATCCATGAGATTATTATTATTATTATTATTATTATTATATATTATTATTATTATTATTATTATAAGGTCTTTGTTTAACATTTCTTAAGAAGAAAGAAGCTTGTTGTTGAAGTTGAAGTTGTTGTTGGTGTTGTTGAAACTCAGCTAAAGATCTTTTTCCGATCAAGTCAGGTCGCCGGAGACCCATTTGAGAAGATGGGTCAGTGAGGATTCCGGCGAGTGGTGACCGGAAAAGGTTTTGTGGGTGGTTGTTTGGTAAATTATTCATCATGGAAATGGATCTTGAAGGTATGTTATTTGTGTTTATATTGAAATACTTCACCACCAGACGGAGACTAAATAATATAGGAGGATATGTGTAAAAAGTGAACTTACATCAGGACCATCACAAGTTTACCATACAGGGAAAGATGATCAATGGGTTTTTACTTTCCTGGTAGGTGATAAGTGTTCATGTGTAAATTGAAGTGAATAACTAGGTGATTCCAACTGGCTTATGGTTGCTTTTCTTTTGATGACAATAGCTATTGAAAATTACACTTTTGGTCCCTGTAAAAATTTCTGACCATTTTACCCTCTGCGTGCAACTCACGTGACCCCCAACTTAACGGACGTTTGGGTCGTGGACCAAACTTGTTAACAGAATTCCATACATAGGGACGAAACGTGTAATTTCGGATACTCAGGGACGGTCTGTGAAAGTTGGTACAAACCACAGGGACGAAAAATGTAATTAACTCTAATTTTTATGTCCAGGAGTAAAATAAAAGACTCGTCTTCTTCTAATAACCTCAGTAAGGAAAATGTCATCTGTCTACTTGTATGTGTGTAACTTTTTATAACTCAAAAATCACTGTTGGATCACAAATTTATCTGAATTGGTTCTCGTTTCTAAAGTTCTTTAAAATGCCGGGCCTAGTTTGATTCGTATTAGCATTCTTTTTTAGTCATACCGGCTTAGATATATCTAATTTACAGCTTCATATTTATTCTTATGACTAACACTTAGGATCAAGTGGTTGCATTTTGGCATCTGGAGGTCAAAGGTTCGATCTTTACTCTTTACAAGACCGAATGTCTTTTTCCACCTTAGCTAGAATTAAAAAAAATTGCTTCTTTAAGTAGGAAAATGGCATCAGGTGTCATTATTCTATGAGTTTCATACCTACTCTTATTACGTGGTGATCTCGAATATAATTATCTCATATGAATCTTCAATGGAAATTTGCTATTTTTTTCTATTTTAATATAAAATAATAACAAATACAAATCATTGATCATAAAAAGCTAAATACGTGTTTGGAAATTTTGGGTGCTCATATTAATCAAACCACATTTATATCGTTTTTGGAGACAGAAGGCCCAATCACTAGATAATATCAAAGCTTTGCGGTTGAGAAATAAATCTAAATAAACAACAATACAAGATTCGTTTCTTATCATGTGAAAGATACTCGTGTACAAACTGATAATTCTTTCACTCTATGAAAAAAAATACCTGCTACAATTAATTTACACACGTTAATAAAAGATAAAGTTGCGGATCCAGGATTTTATAAGGTAGGGGCACATATATTAAACTATTTAGAATAAAAAAGCATGAGAAATACCTTAGACGTAACAGAGCCAAAAACAGCAGCAATGCTGCCCGTTTCATCACCATAACACTGCACTGTTTCAGCACCAAAAACAACATCATTAGTGCATTGTTTCAGCACCAAAAATACCAGCAATTCTTCATGTTTCTGCAGCAAAACCAGCAGCAATATTCCACTGTTTCAGCAAGAAAAACAGCAGCAAAACTGCATCTTTCTGCAGCAAATACAGCAGCAAAACTGCACTGTTTCAGCACCAAAAACAGCAGCATTAGTGCATTGTTTCAGCACCATAAACAGCAGCAAAACTGCACTGTTTCAGCACAAAAAACAGCAGCAATATTACAATGTTTCAGCACCAAAAACAACAACAATTCATCATTTTTTCAGCACCAAAAACAGCCTATTTTCAGCACCTAAGAGAGTTAAAAAAAACTGCAAATGAAACAGAATGTAACCAACACAAAATGGTCATCAAAATACAATTAGGGGTGGGAAAGGCCCACCCTCAAAAACATAGCCCAAGTAAAAAAAAAATTCTATTAGGCCCCAACCCAAATTTTCTCATGCCCCCAAAACAAAAGCCCATCAAACAATTATTGTTCACAAAATATACGCGAGATCAGTTTTCGTTCCCTCCGTCTCGATGTATGATGATGATTGATGATTCCTCTCCTACTTCTATTCTTCTTCCATAAGCCATCAATTCTTAAAAATAAAATTTGATCTTTTTTAGTATGGATTATTATTGAATAGCCTTTCTTAACTACAACTTCAAATTCAAAGGTAAATCTTGTAAACCCTAACTCTTTTTTATTATGTTAAAGTTATTATTATTATTAATTTATTATTATAATTATTATTGTTGTTATTATTTAGAACATAATTATTTGGATTGTTGTTGAATTATATATTAGTTATAGTTGTTTAATTTTTTTGTTAGGGATCATGGAAAAATACCTCAAAAGGAAAGAACCATCATCAAGTGATGGTAATGGTGTGAAATCTTTTTATAAAAATGTGGCTAACAATAAAGAACCACCACCAATCTCTACACCTAAAATGCCTAAGTGTGAAATCTTTTTTTTTATTACTTGGGCTATGTTGCATCCGCCACTGGTTGTCATTAACAAAACCCTATATATATTTATACCCGAAAAGACAACAATAATGCATAGTCGTGAGCTAGACAGATAATTGCTCCTTATTTACCAGTTTACAGAATTTCCATTTATAAAATCAACTAATATTTGTTATTATTTGGTTGTTTGAAAACATCCGAGTCTTGTTCCATCAACGAACATCGTGCACAATTTTGCAAGAATTTGAATCTGAATAAATGCAATTGTTGAATAATTCGGCAAGTATATTATTCCATTTCTAGGAACCAATAGTCTCAAAAGCTGATTCGAATATGACATTTTACTAGTGGTTGATCATATAAATAAAGAATCCATAATAACTAGTCGTATCTTTATGGGCAATTTGAATATGCTTAAACCAATTCGCGTTTAAGGTGTATTTACATTATACGATTATGGGCTTTTTCAGGGTAGCAGTGGACTAGTGTAGGTCAACCTAAACCATTGGGCCTTTTTGTTGACTCTATCTAGGTAAGTTATCTTAAAACCAAATGAAAATTATCTATATAGCATTACTATAATCAAATACATAAATAAATGTAATTAATTTAATAGACCTATAACTATACCTAAGAATCTCGTGTTGGTACATTATATGATCAAAGCTTAGATTTCAGATACCTAAAGAAGAGCTTTTATAAAATTTTCTATCTGAATCTTAACGTTGATCATATCATATGTATTGAACTTGTGATATAGTATGCTAGACGCATGTTGCTATCCTTCTCTACTCTTAATGTAGCTGGGGGATACTCAGCAGACAAGTATATCTTCTATGCTTTTTTGACCGACAGGTTTGATATCTAAACTCTTTACACTTCCCTACTTTTACTTCTTCTGGCCGGAGGTCCTTATGGAAGCAGTCTCTCTACCTTTGGGTAGAGGTAAGACTGTCTACAGCTCACCTCTCCCATACCCCGCTTAGGGATTGGGTGGTGTTGTTGCAAATATACTGATGATAATTGTTAATATATCTTTCTAGTTGAGCAATGTCACTTTCCACTACTAAAAAACTGACTTTCAGCGACGACGAAATTCGTCGGAATTTCGTAGGAAAACGGCTTTTTCGATGAATTTCCGACGAAATTAATGGGTTTACCGATGAATTTTCGACGAATTTAATGGGTTTACCGATGAATTTCCGACGAATTTAATGGGTTTACCGATGAATTTCCGACGAATTTAATGGGTTTACTGATGAATTTCCGACGAATTTAATGGGTTTACCGATGAATTTCCGACGAATTTTTTGTTTTCCGACGGGTTTTTTCGTCGGAAATCCCTCACCTACACATTTAAAATAACTAACAAAATGTCCAAAAATGAGACATTTACCGATGTATTTCCGACGAATTTTATGTCACTAATTCATCGGAAATATATTTAACATTTCCGATGACTTTCTATCAAACTCTTGTGTCGGATATTCGTCGGTAATTTATCATAGCTTTCAATGAATTTCCGACGAAATTAATGGGTTCTACCGATGAATTTCCGACGAATTTAATGGGTTTACTGATGAATTTCCGACGAATTTAATGGGTTTACCGATGAATTTCCGACGAATTTAATGGGTTTACTGATGAATTTCCGACGAATTTAATGGGTTTACCGATGAATTTCCGAAGAATTTAATGGGTTTTATTTATTTTTTTTAGGAAAAAGATTAATAATTTTGAGATAAATTCGTCGGAAACCACCTGTAGGTATCAAATAGAATTATAAAAAAGATTCCTCCAGTAATAATTTTAGATAATACAAAACAATATAAATAATCTACCACTGGTCGTAATATATTTTGAATATAAAAGCCGAAACATACAAAATAAGTGTCATGCATCCAACGTATTGGAAGCATCAAAAGCATTCAAAATATTTAACGACCCATAATTACAATAATACTAGCTAGGATGTGGAAAAAAAGTATACAAAATATCCAACATCCCAAGTTTTTACCAAGTTTTTACGATCAACAAGAAAATTATACTAAGAAGGTGGAAATGGCCGTTGACGAGTCAACATCTCATTAAACTCTGCCACCTTCGCTTCCATTTCTTTCCTAAGAGCTTGTTGTCGTGTAACCTCTTCTTCGATCATCTCCAAGTTAGCAAGCATTTTCTTCTCTATCTCGGCTGCAGCTTTTTCCCGCTCTTCTGCGGCTTTCTCTCGTTCCTCTACTATTTTATCCCTTTCCTCTAACTGAGTTTTGATTCTTTCAACCTACAAATGTATATAAGTTCACATGTGAATGAAGATAAAATACTTGGTATATATGTCATCTAAATATGACCAGAAACAAGACCAGAAATAACTAAATCATCTAAATATGATAATCCTAAACATATAATAGAAACAATACCAGAAAGAGACCGTAGCAGCAGTAACTCAGTAAGCAACATAAACAAGACCAAGACAGTAGCTAAGTTGCAGAAACAAGACAAGAACTAAATACATTACATGTTTTATAACCTAAACACAAACATAAAGTCCCCAACAGTAGCATTGCAGAAACATAACCTAGACAGTAGCAGTGGCGTAAACAAGACATAAACATAAACAAGACAGAAAAGACAGTAGCTAAGTTGCAGAAACAAGACAAGAACTAAATACATTACATGTTTTATAACCTAAACACAAACATAAAGTCCCCAACAGTAGCATTGCAGAAACATAACCTAGACAGTAGCAGTGGCGTAAACAAGACATAAACATAAACAAGACAGAAACTCAGAATAGAAAAAAAAAGTGGATCTGTAAGTAATAGCGGCGTGGTGTTTGTGTAGGGTTAACCGATAGATAGGTCAATCGGTTTTTTTGTGCACCACTACTTGCACATGGGGTTTTGAAACAGATAATCTCTAAGTGGGCGGTTCTGGCAGGTTGGGTATGGATCAACATCGGTAAAGCATTTTGTACAGGTCAAAAAAGGCAGCCTAACTACCGATTCAGATGAATCTTAAACACTTTATGTCAAAAGATTTTAATCTTTTAACCTATCATACTTACAAAAACTCAATTAGTTCTTTAATAGCTTATATGCATAAAAGTACATTTTGGGCAATCTTAAGTCATTTAAATAATTTACCTACTAAGCTTATTCATTTTTAGGATTGCTACTGCAAGAAGGTGCTTTTAGGATTCACATCCATTTTTATGGCTAAGTTTTTTTTTTATGCATTGAACTATGCTCAAAAATCAATTGTATAGACCCTACTTTAGAGCTTGCTGCTGTATGGACTCACTTTTGGACACAACATATAGCATAATTTAGTTTCACACATACTATATAAATTCACATTAACTTAGAACCTTTCATTCCATGTCTGCTTGGAGTTCTAAAACTTATGAAAAATTAATCCTAGCAAACACGAGATCCTTACTATATAAATACCAGCCTTACTACAACGTTGCCTAACTATAAAAATCAGCCCCGGACAAGCATTAATAGTGAACAAGCATTTATAGTGAACTCTAAACATCAACATTTACAACGCTATATGATAATAAATAATCACTATGATAATAAAAAGAGTAAATTACCTCTGTCAAACTCGAGTGATAGGATGAGGCAGTACTAGGCGTGGAAGGTGTACCAGATACAGCCAAACACGGATCCTCTGGCGTTGCAAATCCAACCAAACTTCCTCTTTTGAGACCTCCACATGCTTTCACCCATAAATCATAATCACCAACGGGAGGATATGTCGACTTGTCTGATCCATATTTCTCCTTCAGAAGCTCTTTATATTTTTCCTATAAATAAAACTTAGTGTTTTATATTAACACTTCTATAATGTAATAAAATAAATTGAAACCTTCCCTATTAACTGAAAATGGGTTGCAGCTTTGGATTATTACCGCTGTTCTCTTCGCCTTCTCAGTAATATACACGTCTTCAGTAGATGTTGACCCTCGAGGTTTCTTTTTTGTATGGCAGGTCTTGTACCAGTCGTACGCGGTCACGGGAGCACCACCCTTGTCTTTTTCCTACAATATATTTAACTAAGAATTGAAGCAAGTAAAAAAAAATGAGCAGCAAATATTGAAAGTTGGTGTACCATTCGGTACTTGGTTAGTTCAAAGCTAACAGATCCTGTAGTATGTTTCGGCATTTCACCGTCAACTAAGGTTCCTTTGTTTTCCTTATTCTTTGATGATTTGTTTTTCCATTGCTCGGTGTTCCACACCTTTTCAATCATGGTTGCCCAGTGACTTTCATCGATCCACTTTGGGTGATAAGGCTTAAGGACTTCAAAGTCCTCATTAAAACAAACACCATTAGCCTGTGCATCTCTTATGGCAGTCGTTCGAGCTGCACTTAAAACATCAGAGAACCTATTTTTCATTATAGCTAGCACAGTCTGCTCAACTATTGCATCTAATCTTGAATCCCACTGATACAGACACTGCACATATATCATTTTAGTCAAATATACTACTTAAAAATGGAACCATACTACAAGTAAATATTACACATTACTTTAAAAAAAATTAGTTTATTAAGAACAGTAAGCACATACACTGAACCGTTCAAACATCAATTTACGGTCAGTCTTAGGAACCTTTGACCATTTGTCCCATGGCCCATTAAACATCGCCCTCATGATAGCTATAACCTGCCGATTAACTTTGGCTTCGGTAAACCTGATTGATGAAAAGATTTATAAAAAAGCCACCATCAATGCCATTTTTTATTTAAACACAAGACACTTTAAACATATAAACACTTACCCACGACCTAATGGGTAAACCCAGGTCCTCATATCAGGATGGGAAGGTATCGGGTCGACATCGTTTGACCCTCGTCCATTTGCTAAAGACTCTGCATCAAACTCTTCTAATTCCACGGGATCCTCCTCAACAATTAAAGCTTATTAGTAAGGAGTAATAGCTAAGTTAAACAATAAAATAATTGCAAAAAATAAATAAACTAGTGCAATCTGAATAACTAAAATATATCAGCAACATGAGAATTCATTATAAAACATGTTAACATACAACCGCTATAATATTACATAGTATTCAAAATCTGCATACTAGTCTGAACATATAATTTCATCATCAAAATCATCATCTGAATTATTATTTCCATTATGAAACACTTCTTCCTCATCAAAATCACTTGTATTTTCCCTGATGTCAACATCATTATCAACTACTTCTACATCCTGCCCGTCATCTACAAGATTAATAGGTACCACATTTTCAAATGTAGTTATGTCATCTGTAACTTGCCATTCACTCTCTTGAAAAAAGGGCCCTCCATCCACATCATCATCATCAGAATCATCATCTACTTGGGTAGGATGTTGTGCTACCTCATATATACTTCTCGACTTTGTTTTAATAACTGCCCACCAATCTTTCAGATCCTTTGTCTTTGAAGGATAAGGTGCATAATACACATGTTCGGCTTGTGATGCTAGGACAAACGGGTCTTCAACACATCCCACGGATTTGTATTTAATATCAACTAAATTATGCTTGCGATCGACCTTTACCCCCCGGTGAGGATCAAACCAAGAACATCTAAACAAAACAACAATCAAAGGTCCCTCTGCTGAATGGTATTCCACCTCTAAGACTTGTTCCAATGATCCATAATAGTCACTCTCAGATTCATTATAAGAAGACCCTTTGACACATACACCACTATTATGTGTGACCCGGTCAACACCATGTATTTTAGTGTGAAACTTGTAACCGTTGACAAAATATCCCTTATGTGATGTAACTTTATGTATTGGTCCGCGTGCTAGATTTCTCAAACGTTGATCAGAATCTTTGTAGACCTACATTAACAATATAATCAGTGATAGTCCAAAAATATAGATGTAATAGTAATCAAACTGAAATTTGATGTCCCAGCATTACTTGCTCCTTGAACCATATAGCAAAGTTTCGATCTCTAGCTCTCGCAAGTGCTTCTTCATCGATACCAGGATCTTGTTGTAGCATCCAATCATGATACATACTAGAACATGAATTAAATTTTTAGAAACGAGTGACAAAAACAATATTTATGAAATATGACCAGCAGATTTAAAGGTTGATATACATACCTTATGAAAGGTTGAACCTCTTCACAGTTAAGCAAAATATATGTATGAACCTTGTGCCTTTCATCTTCTGTTAATGTAATCCGAATTCCACCCTTTTCATATAATCTCCGAGATGGAACTTTGAATATGCTAAACCTTAAGTCTGTTTTTGAAGAAGTGGGAATATCAGGAGCATAATTCCGAGGTTCACGATTCAACCGTGTTTCTATTGACGATTCAAAATATTGAGAGCAAAGTGTAGCAAGCTCTTTTACAAGATACGACTCAACAATAGACCCCTCAACCCGTGCTTTGTTTCCAATCGTTCTTTTCAATGAGCCCAACTTTCTGCATAGATGTTAGAAATATATGTTAGTACTAAACTTTATATATATATATATGAATATTAAATTTTGCTAAGTTAGTCATTTACCTCTCATATACATACATCCATCTATATTGCACCGGACCACCAAGAATAGCTTCACGGGCTAAATGTATTACCAGGTGCTCCATCGAGTCAAAGAAGCCTGGCGGGAAGACTTTTTCCAGCTTGCAAATGGTTACAATGATACTTTCTTCCAGGTTCTTCAAGTCTTGTATGTGTAGCACCCTAGAGCATATTGCACGAAAAAATGTGCACAACTCTGTTATTGCTTCCCATATTGGATTAGGTATCATTCCTTTTAAGGCGATAGGCAATAATCTTTGCATCAAGACATGACAGTCATGACTTTTGAAACTATAAAAGGAACAATCGTCAAGATTTACACATCCCCCTATGTTAGAAGCATAGCCATCAGGGAATTTAATTGCCTTTAACCATTCACATACTCTTTTCACTTGTGGTTTGGTCAAAGTGTATGATGCTTTTGGTTTCATGGCTTTATTGTTACCATCAGTCCATAAATGAAACATTGGACGATCACAAAACAATTCTATATCCTTTCTCGCCTTGATATTATCTTTTGTTTTCGGGGTGTCCATGACTGTGTTAAAGAGATTCTCAAACACATTTTTCTCAATATGCATTACATCAAGGTTATGTCGGATTAACAATGTGTGCCAATATGGAAGCTCCCAAAAGATGCTTCGCTTTACCCATTTGCCAATATTCATATACTTGACATAAAATATAGCAAAAATAACATACGTATGACATAAACCTAAACATACTCAAATTACACACATGCAAATCAACGTACGTGTATAATAACACCAATACGTACACACATATGATTGTGTATATTACTATTTTAATAACTAGTAAGCATATAATAATGTATTTGCTTAAAACTATTTGAGATACTTGAAATTTAAATAATTTTTATAACTTTTGGAGGAAATTCGTAGGAAACCGTCTAGGTTTCCGACGAATTACCTAGGAATAATCCTATCTTTTTATATATATAAATTTTTCATCGGAAATTCGTTGGAAATAAATATATTTTCCTACGAATTTTCAATAAAAATTATAAAACATAGTAGATTTTAATTGAAAAAAAAGGAAAAATATTCGTCGGAAATTCCTTACAAAGTTGATTTTTTCCTACAAATTTCCGAGGAAATGTTTTATTTAAAAATAATTTATTATTAAAGTAAAAGTTTCTAAGGTATTTCCGACGAATATTTTTCTTTTCTATTTACTTTCGGAAAATACATATATTTCGTCGTAAATTCCTTACAAAGTTGATTTTTTCCTACAAATTTCCGAGGAAATGTTTTATTTAAAAATAATTTATTATTAAAGTAAAAGTTTCTAAGGTATTTCCGACGAAATATATTTTCGACATTAATTCGTCGTTATTTTGTCGCTAAAGTGTGTATTTTAGTGTCGACTTTCCGACGAAACTTAGTTTGTGGTAAATTCGTAGGAAAGTTGTCACAAATGAAACAGTTTTCTATTCATGTTTTGTTTGTTTGAAATTCGTCGGTAATTCCTCGGAAAATTTCCGACCAAAAAAATTCGTCGGAAATTTCGTCGGTGATACTCAGTTTTCTAGTAGTGTTCTTCTGAAAATAATGAGTGAAAACGTCACATATTTTAGCTTAAATTACGTGATTAAGATCTGTAGAGATTTGAAAATCATTTTAATCAAACATGTAGCACTAGTTAAAAGATCTTTTTAGTTATGCAATGTGACTTTCTTATAAGAAGTTAAGAATAATGAGTGAAAACGTCACATATTTTAGCTTAAATTACGTGATTAAGATCTGTAGAGATTTGAAAATCATTTTAATCAAACATGTAGCACTAGTTAAAAGATCTTTTTAGTTATGCAATGTGACTTTCTTATAAGAAGTTAAGAATAATGAGTGAAAACGTCACATATTATATAACTAAATTACTTGAAATCCTGTAGGGATTTGAAAATCATCCACGTTAGTTTTGTTAGTATATGATCACGTAGAAATGAACGTATGTCCAGAAATGATTTAAGCCTACGGGGTCACACGTCTCGACACAAATGTATTTAATATTAATTAATATATTTAATGTATTTAATTAATATGATCACGATTTCAATTAACGAGTGGTCGTTAAAACTAACGGTTACTAGCTAACGGCGTTAGTTAAGGAAGGCTTAATTTGTAATTAGGAGATTCTAGAAGTTTCCTAATTATAAACTAAAGGGGGCCGGTTTTAACTAATGAGTTTTTAACTCATTGAGTTTGACTTGGTTTCTTATAGACTAATCCTAGTATATGTCTAATACGAATCCTAATCTATGTCAAATACGAAAAGGGTTTTGGATATAAATAGGAAAAAGAAAAAGCCC
This sequence comes from Erigeron breviscapus, assembly GCA_034093135.1. Classification (NCBI taxonomy): domain Eukaryota; kingdom Viridiplantae; phylum Streptophyta; class Magnoliopsida; order Asterales; family Asteraceae; genus Erigeron; species Erigeron breviscapus. The sequence continues at coordinate 47,074,342 of CM067172.1, forward strand.
TACTTACTTTCTCTCCTTCCTCCTCTCTTGGCTTCGGCCGATCTCTCCACAAAAGAAAAGGGTTTTCGTTTTTGGTGTTTAACAAATCAAGGAGACAAAGCAAACGTTGCGGTTCGTGATCAAGTACTAGCATACGTGCATTCACGTGTCGTGTGTGCAATCGTAGAGAAGTTTATTTTAAACTTTCATAAAGTTTCTTGATTTATTCTCATCAATTTAAGGTACATGTTTTCTATCTTGGTTAATTAATTAACTACATAGGTTTTATCTTCCGCTGCGTGCTTTGTGATTTGATTTGATAAATTGTTATATAATCCAACAGTGGTATCACGAGCCTACTATGTATGTTTTTTAATTACCAATTAAATCAAAACTTGAAGGGGGGTTAGGGTTTTGATCTTCAAATTTTCGGATATATATATATATATTTAAATTGTTTTTGTAATTTAATTACAATTATTTAAATAAGAAACAAATAATATCTATATTATTAATTATATATATGGTTCGAAAATTTCCAGAAAATAAAATAAAAAAAAAAAATTGTTTTTTTTAGGGTTCCTAATCCAAGTTTTGATTAATTACATGTTTATGTGATAAATTGCATGTATATATGGTGTACTTTTAATTATTTAATTGTTAAATAGAAGTAAAAATCATGAATTTTTCATGCAAATTATTCATGATTATTACTTAGATATATTGATATGAAATCTTGATCATTAGGGTTAATTATGCTAGATAATTGAATAATTAATTGTGTGACAATGTGATTATGTTTTTGTGAAAGTTTCTGTTTGACACCAGTTCACTAAAAAAATCATAACTAATTAACCGTAAGGAGTTGGAAGCTGAAATCTTTACAGTAGATGCTTGACTCATAGGGCTACAACTTTTATGTTTTGTGCTAAGCCCAGTTCGGCCTTCATCAGGGCCAGATTTGGTCGTGAAGCTGCTGGATTTTCCAGATCAGCATCCTGTTTTATGGTAGATAAATTTGTTATAAAAATTTTGGCTTACGCAATCAAGGCAACTTGATGTATGTGGTCTCTTTCCATGTGAAAGAGGAGCCAATCTTATACCATAGTGACCAAATTAGGTTGATTACCTTAATTGTTAAGTTGTGAATTTAGTAAGTTTAATTTTGCCTTTTTATGAAAATTGTATGCAAAATTGTTTTTGGAAAAATAAACTTGACTAAATATATCGAAATAAGATTTTGTTTATAAAATTGGTGCCCTAAAATCAAAAGATACACCGGCTCACCCATTTGAACAAACTCTAAGAGAGGTATAAGTCGGAGTGCGCTAGCCTCCTAAAAGGGCGGGTTTTTAAATCGCGTTTATCGCATACCTTTGCCCTTGCGCTTCTTTGTGCGTTCGAATGGAGCTACCGAGCTCTTTTGTATTTAAAGGCAATAAAAATGAGTTTATAAACATATTATGTTTAGAAGATATGCATGAATCTTCAAACATAACTTTTTGATCACACATCAAATTGATTGACCCAATAAACTTAAGTCATTGCCACCCAACTCGTAAAGGACACTTGTGGCTGTTGTTTACTCACTGGTACACAGTGGTGAAAATGGCAGTTGCATGGCAAATCCCACTCACTGGTACACAGTGGTGGACAAATTTGCGCGTTCTTGGTTGGACGACTTAAAGCGAGTTAAGCGGTGAGACCTTGACCCGTGGCAAAAGATGGGACAAAACATGACTACAAATCACTTGATGAATCAAGTGTGATTTGTAGGTCCCATTCTTACTAGGAATTGCACATGAAATGCAATTACTGCTCGTCACTTACCTTTTGAGTGCAATCATTTCTAGCAGATCAACTGATGAAATGATTGTATGTCAATTGGATCCTAGCCTTAATGAAATTAATTGTTTATTTGATAAACATTGGGTAATTGATTTCTTAAGGATATATTATCGAAAATACTGATTTTTGAACTTAATCTGTTTTGTAGATGGCAATGAATCCTTCCACAAACACCAATGCTTTTCGGCAAATGTTTGAAAGAGAAAAGCTTAATGGATCAATTTCAATGACTGGTATCGTCAACTGAGAATTGTTCTAAGAGTTGAGGAACGCATGGATGTCATTGAAAGGCAATGGCCAACCGAACCAAGTGCTGAATCCACAGCAGCTGAAAAAGCTGAATATAGGATTCAGTACACTAGATTCAATGAAGTTTGTTGTTTGATGCTTGCGAGCATGTCTCCCGAGCTTCAAAAACAATTCGAACTCTACACTCCATATGATATGATCACAGAACTTAAATCCTTGTATGAAAAACAAGCTGGAGTGGAACTGTTCGACTTAGTCGTGGAACTTCATGACATGAAACTTGAATCTGGCAAATCGGTTAGCAGTCATGTGCTCAAGATGAAGAGCATTTTTGACAAATTGGATTCGATGGAGTACGCTTATCATAAAGAGGTAAAAGTTGGCATGATTCTCAAATCCCTTACGAAGGAATATGAGGGTTTTGTGCAAAACTATACCATGCACTCTATGAAAAAAAGCGTCAATGAACTTCATGCTATGCTCATTGAATATGAGAAGACGATTCCAAAGAAGGCCAATGACCCAAATGTCCTTATGATTAAGGGGGGTCGGATCCAGAAAGCTAAGAAATCGCACCAAGCTAAAGGCAAGTTTGATGGTAAAGGCAAGGGTAAGCAAGCTGCTTATTCCCCAAAACCAAAGAAAACCCCTCCGGCTAAGAAAGAGCATCCGGCTAAAGACCAGACCTGTCATCATTGTAATGAAGTCGGGCACTGGAAGAGGAACTGTCCCAAGTATCTTGCCGAGTTGAATGTGAAGAAGAAGCAAGCAAGCGTTGCTAGTACTTCAGGTATCTTCACTATTGAATTATTTTCCTTTACTAAGCGTAAATCATGGGTTTATGACACTGGCTGTGGAACTCATATCTGTAATGAATTACAGGCTCTTAGGAAAAGGAGGAAGCTGAAGCCCGGAGCTTTGCAGCTGTTCGTGGGCAATGGTCTACCAGCACCTGTTGAAGCTATTGGAGAATATCATTTAGTTCTTCCTTCCGGTTTAATTATTGTTTTAGACAATTGTCATTATGCACCTTCTATCACTAGAGGTGTAGTTTCAGTTTCTTTGTTGAAAGACAACGGTTTCATTAATGTTTTTAATGATTATGGCATTTCAGTTTCTAAAAATAATGTCATTATTTTGATGCTATTGCTTGTGATGGTATTTATGAAATTGATATGCGTGGTTGTGATTCAAATAATTCAATGTATAATGTTAGCAAAAGAGCCAAGACAAACTTGGACTCTACTTATCTGTGGCACTGTCGTCTTGGACACATTGGCAAAAATCGCATTGAAAGACTTCAACGTGAAGGGATTTTACAATTAAATGATGAATCATTTGATAAATGCGAGTCATGTGTTTCCGGCAAAATGACGAGAAAACCTTTTTCGCATAAACCGGAGAGGGCTAAAGATCTTCTTGGACTCATTCATACCGATGTTTGCGGCCCATTTAGACATGTGTCAAGAAAAGGAGCTAGCTACTTCATAACTTTTACGGATGATTTCAGTCGTTATGGTTATGTTTACTTGCTTAAACATAAACATGAAGTGTTTGAAACATTCAAAGAGTTTAAAAATGAAGTAGAAAATCAACTCGGAAAGACCATCAAGATTCTTCGTTCGGATCGAGGTGGTGAATACTTAAGCCAAGAGTTTAAGGATTATCTGAAAGCGTGTGGAATTGTCCAACAGCTTACTCCTCCATACACTCCTCAACATAATGGAGTGTCTGAAAGGAGAAATCGAACCTTGCTGGACATGGTGAGATCTATGATGAGCCTTACGACTCTCCCATTTTCGTTTTGGGATTATGCTCTTGAGACTGCTGTACGCATTCTCAATATGGTTCCAACCAAGAAGGTTGACAAGACACCATATGAATTATGGCATGGAAATGTTCCTAATCTGTCTTACTTAAGAGTCTGGGGATGTGAGGCACTTGTGAAGCGCGATACGCCTGACAAACTTGAACCCAGAACTACTAAGTGCATCTTTGTCGGATACCCTAAGGAAACGATGGGTTACGACTTCTATGATCCCGTCAAAAACACTGTTCGCGTTGCTCGATATGCTGAATTCTTTGAAAAGAAATTAGTTCCAGAGAACAGTGGGAGGATTGTCGAACTTGATGAGATTCAAGTGGAAGATGTGTCACCTTCTGAAGCTCCTAGCAATCATCAACTTGGGGGGGAAAATGTTCAAAGTGATGAACCTCAAGTCGATGATGATGAAGCGATTCCACTTCGTAGGTCCGAAAGGACAAGACGTCCTACTGACAGATTATGTCTGATGGTAGAAGAAAACGTTTTAGGAGATCTCGATGAGCCTCCGAATTTCAAAGCTGCATTATCAGATCCGGAATCTGAAAAATGGCTTGAAGCTACGAAGGTGGAAATGAAATCCATGAAAGACAATCAAGTCTGGAGCTTGGTTGATCTTCCACAAAATGCTCAAACTGTTGGGTGTAAGTGGATCTTCAAGAAGAAGACGAACATGGATGGAAATGTACACACCTATAAAGCTCGTCTCGTGGCGAAAGGTTATACTCAACGTTTCGGTGTTGACTATGATGAGACCTTTTCTCCAGTTGCGGACATTAGAGCTATTAGGATTCTCTTAGCCATAGCTGCGTACTATGACTTTGAGATATGGCAAATGGATGTTAAGACTGCTTTCTTAAATGGTTACTTGGATGAAGAAGTCTATATGGATCAACCTGAAGGTTTTATTGATCCAAAACATCCCAACAAAGTATGCAAGCTTCAAAGGTCCATTTATGGACTAAAGCAAGCATCAAGAAGTTGGAACAAGAGGTTTGATGAAGAAATCAAAAAGTTTGGTTTCGTTCAAAACCCCGATGAGCCATGTGTATATCGCAAAGCTAGTGGGAGTAATGTTACTTTCCTTGTCTTGTATGTTGATGACATATTGATCATAGGAAAACACATTCCGATGTTGCAAGATGTAAAATCCCATCTTGGAAAGTGTTTTGCCATGAAAGATTTAGGAGAAGCGACATTTATTCTTGGAATCAAGATCTACCGAGATAGATCAAAGCGATTAATTGGACTAAGTCAAAGTGCTTATATTGATAAGGTCTTGAAGCGATTCAAGATGGAGAATTCTAAGCGTGGGTTTACACCTATGCAAGAAGGACTTAGTTTATCTGTCAAACAGGGTGCTACTACACCTAATGAGGTGGAGCGTATGCGAAGAGTCCCTTATGCTTCGGCTGTGGGATCTATTATGTATGCGGTTAGATGCACTAGACCCGATGTGGCGTTCGCGCAAAACATCGTAAGCCGATATCAACAGAATCCAGGTGAAAGTCACTGGACTGCTGTTAAGAGCATTCTGAAGTACCTACGGGCTACTAAAGATATGTTTTTGGTGTATGGAGGAAATCCAGACTTAGAGCTCAAAGTGACCGGATACTGTGATGCTGGATTTCAAACTGATAAAGATGACACGAAGTCTCAGTCAGGATTCGTCTTCGTTCTTAACGGAGGTGCTGTGGATTGGAAAAGCAGCAAGCAAGAAACAGTTGCCATGTCTGCAACAGAGTCTGAGTACATTGCCGCCTCAGAAGCCGCAATGGAAGCAGTCTGGATAAGGAAGTTCATTAGCGGGCTTGACGTGATCCCCTCAAGTGACTTACCCACTGATATGTACTGTGATAATACTGGTGCATTAATCATTGCCAACGAACCCGGAGTTCAGAAAGGTGCCAGACATTATGCTAGACGATATCACTATGTTCGTGAGCGGATCGAACTAGGTGAAATCAAATTACTCAAAGTTCACACAGATTTTAACTTAGCTGATCCTTTCACAAAAGCTTTGTCTAGGCCCAAGCTTGAAAGGCATGCCGAGGGCATAGGACTTAAATTAGCTAGTTATTTCATGTAAATCTGTTGTTTCGGTATTTGGATAAGGGATGTTAAACAATTTATATTTTTGATAATGAAATAAAGTACTTGATATGTTTGATTTCATTTAATATTAATTGTATCCCATATTTGCATGTTTAATCCTTGAATATTTTAATAAATATTCTAAATTGTCCATTGTCGATTAATTATATGGGAATATAATTAAACTAAGACAAATCTGAGCGATTGGTTATATTCTTGGAATATATAATGGATGGTCCCACCAAACTCACATGATATCCATAGTTGATGCATATCGGACTACCCCACTAACGAATTCATCACTTTATGGATCAGCGTCATTAAGTGAAATTCGTAAATGGTTACTTTATTGATCCTTTGACTTGAGATACAAGCAGGTCAGCATGTATGGATTGCACTTACTTGATATAGTTCTAACTCTCCTGAATAAGGGAGTACATAAAGGGCTATTTTTAGAAAGTGTATTGAAGTATGATGACTGACACGTGTAGTCAATACAGGATTTGTTCCTTCAACTTGAAAGTTGAAGTATGATACCATTGGCGCCCTCATTAGGACTAATTAAGATGTTTGCATGGCCGTGCCCAAATAAATCCAGATGGTTCTCGATTATATTTGGTAATCTCTAATTAGTTATGGAATGAGAAACAGAATCGTTAAATCATGAAATGACATTGATCCGTATTCATGTTTAACACGGTATCAGAACAAAGGGATAATAAATGCCTCAACCATTTAAATATACTTTAAGAAACTATACTTAAATATTCCTGGGAGCATTGGCGTGTTGCTAGACGCTAACCAATGTTATTACCTTCATTTGTTACGAGCTCAAGTGGGAGCTGTTAGTATATGATCACGTAGAAATGAACGTATGTCCAGAAATGATTTAAGCCTACGGGGTCACACGTCTCGACACAAATGTATTTAATATTAATTAATATATTTAATGTATTTAATTAATATGATCACGATTTCAATTAACGAGTGGTCGTTAAAAACTAACGGTTACTAGCTAACGGCGTTAGTTAAGGAAGGCTTAATTTGTAATTAGGAGATTCTAGAAGTTTCCTAATTATAAACTAAAGGGGGCCGGTTTTAACTAATGAGTTTTTAACTCATTGAGTTTGACTTGGTTTCTTATAGACTAATCCTAGTATATGTCTAATACGAATCCTAATCTATGTCAAATACGAAAAGGGTTTTGGATATAAATAGGAAAAAGAAAAAGCCCTACTTACTTTCTCTCCTTCCTCCTCTCTTGGCTTCGGCCGATCTCTCCACAAAAGAAAAGGGTTTTCGTTTTTGGTGTTTAACAAATCAAGGAGACAAAGCAAACGTTGCGGTTCGTGATCAAGTACTAGCATACGTGCATTCACGTGTCGTGTGTGCAATCGTAGAGAAGTTTATTTTAAACTTTCATAAAGCTTCTTGATTTATTCTCATCAATTTAAGGTACACGTTTTCTATCTTGGTTAATTAATTAACTACATAGGTTTTATCTTCCGCTGCGTGCTTTGTGATTTGATTTGATAAATTGTTATATAACCCAACAGTTTAATGTTATATCAGTCGACCATCAAATATCTTGCAATACAATTTGAACTTTATATCAATTTCAAAGTTAAAAAGAATGTTATCCAAATCAAGTTTTTACCTTTTTGTAACTTTTAACTTTAATATTCTATTACGAAAATCCAGACATATTTAGTGACATCTTAAAATACTGAAGCGCATTAACACATGATATTTCTGTAGATATTTAGCAGTATCTACTTTTCATCATAATTTTGTAGATTGTCGATCGGTATCATCTTTAAAACTTAGATACACTGGAACGTATATTAGCACATGATATGATTTATTCTCTTATACCAATTGCATATGCAGTTAAATTTACAAACTCTTGAAAATGAGTGAGGAAAGTAAAACAATATTACTAATATTGTAACAGATACACGTTTTTGGTATCAAGAAAACAGAATTTTGGGCTTCGCCTCTAAATTTAACCCACAAAATAACTCACATACTATTGAGTATTGACAATACTATACATAATTTCATCGTATAAGCTTTTGCTCAATAAGATGCATGTAAAACCAAATTCTCTAGATAATTTAACTTTGCAAAAATCCCGATAAGTGGTGCTGTGTTATACGTACATGCTTCAGTCTGCATGTAGTTTCCCCGTTTATCGGTGAACTCGTCGTTATGGTTTGGGCCACCAACCAGCGCCCCAACCACGATGTTGGGATTTGGGTCATTTGACCCATACCAATTGTCATAACCTTGAGTGCACCCAATGAACCCTTTGTTCTCTCTATATGACACAATTGATGCACCTCTATGGTGTACTCTAGTTGGAAATTTTGGGCCAAAGCCCACTAAGTAGCTCATATTCAATGGGTTAGAGCCCAAAATATAATCCACTTGAGATTTTGAAAATTGTAGGAGATCTTGAGGAGTTAGCTCTCCACCATGGCATTTGAGCTCTTTTCGGTTTGATTTGGTAAGTAAATCCGAATACAACATTGTCAAAAATGATCCTGAGGAAACATATTGCATGTTGTTCCATTGTCGAATATAGATGAGACCACCAGGAGTATAAGCAACGTTGTGCTTTGTACCGTTGTTTTTGTTTAGACACGAACAAATGTAGTAATCCGCTTTCGATTGGTATTGTTCTAATATGTGCTTATGCTTCATGTGTTTTTCATCAATAAGCAACTGCACAAGATTTATCCAAAATGTCAACCAAAAACACCATCAAAAGCTTTATATATATATAAAAACATCAAGCATACTTTGTTATAAATAAAAAAAAAAGTAATGTTCCCCTTGGTATAATGAAAATCATATTACTATGATGGAGGAAAACAAAAGGAAGTAATCAAAATGAAAATCATATTACTTCCACAAAGGGAGTAATCATTTCCACAAAGACTACATGCCATATGGGTTTGTCTGTCTAAAGGGTCCCCTATATACTTCATTCAAAATTATTATACCAATATTTAGGTAGTTTAATCTCAAAACTAATCAATTGTTAATATACAACCAAGATCCTATAACCCAATTTGGGAGGCACATAATAAAATTTGGGACCATCTGATCTCTACTATTTGAATATTTGAAATCATAAAGGATAATGTGAAGATCAAAGTTAAAAAAACTCAACCTTACTTTATTGCTTAACTTTATAGAAATGAGTTTGACCATTGTTACTCAGCTATAATGGCACTTAAAGTTTTATGTTAAAAAGCACACTAATTAGTAATCATCATTATGTAATTTAGCATAAATTAAACTCACATTTTTACCAATATGGTTAACTTTATAGATGTTGTCCCTAATCGTTTGATTCACAAAAGTGAACGAGAGAAAAGTTACTGAATAATAATCGTATGTGATAGATTAATTCGAAATTCTGTACAGACACTTGTATATATAGACATAAACCGATCCATTATGACTGTTCACGAATGGTCACGACTTTTCCTAAGTAACTGCCATCGTGACTGTTTGTCAACAGTCACGACCCTTCACAAGTAACTTCCAATAACCGCTATTCGGTTATTATCTATCATATTGACACACTAAACCCCTATATTTACATAACACACTAAATATAGTATTAACCGAGCAATGAACGGGATTATGGTCCACATTCTCCCCCTTAATCTCGATCGTTGCTTCGTCCTAGATCTTGAACCCCGAGCATCTGCCGCATAGTGACAAACTTCAGCCTTGGTAGTGCTTTAGTCAATATATCAGCCCTTTGTAATTCGCCACTAACGTGTTCCACATTGATGTGTCCATTCTCTACGCATTCACGAATGAAATGGTAACGAATGTCGATATGCTTACTCCTTCCATGAAATACTTGATTCTTGACGAGTGCTATTGCTGAAACGTTATCAACCTTCAGTGTTATTCTTTCCTCTTTCCAACCCGTTATTTCACTAAGTAGCCGCTTTAACCATAAAGCTTGACATGTTGCTCCAGTAGCCGCCATGAATTCTGATTCACATGATGAGAGTGCTACTGTTGGTTGCTTCTGAGTGCACCAGGTAATAGGGGATTCTCCAAAGTAGAATACTATTCCAGTAGTTCCTTTTCCTTGATCAGTATTGATTCCATAACTACTGTCGCTATAACCTGTAATCTTGCAGCCGCCATCTTTTGTATATAATACCATGCTCCTTGGTTCCTTTGATGTATCGGATTACTTGCTTTATCGCCTTCAAATGGTGATCCTTTGGTTCTTGCATAAATCTGTTGAGTAATCCAACCGAGTAACTTAGATCTGGTCTAGTGTGTAGTAGATACCTGAGACATCCAATTAAACTTCTGTAATAAGTTGCGTCAACTGGTTTTCCATCTTCCGCCTTGACCAACTTTGTTCCCGGATCCATAGGTATCTTGGTGTCATTACTTTCCATCATACTAGCATCCTTTAAGATCTTGTTGATGTAACCTGTCTGCTTGTTAAAAAAAAAAAAAAAAAAAAAAAAAAAAAAAAAAAAAAAAAAAAAAAAAAAAAAAAAAAAAAAAAAAAAAAAAAAAAAAAAAAAAAAAAAAAAAAAAAAAAAAAAAAAAAAAAAAAAAAAAAAAAAAAAAAAAAAAAAAAAAAAAAAAAAAAAAAAAAAAAAAAAAAAAAAAAAAAAAAAAAAAAAAAAAAAAAAAAAAAAAAAAAAAAAAAAAAAAAAAAAAAAAAAAAAAAAAAAAAAAAAAAAAAAAAAAAAAAAAAAAAAAAAAAAAAAAAAAAAAAAAAAAAAAAAAAAAAAAAAAAAAAAAAAAAAAAAAAAAAAAAAAAAAAAAAAAAAAAAAAAAAAAAAAAAAAAAAAAAAAAAAAAAAAAAAAAAAAAAAAAAAAAAAAAAAAAAAAAAAAAAAAAAAAAAAAAAAAAAAAAAAAAAAAAAAAAAAAAAAAAAAAAAAAAAAAAAAAAAAAAAAAAAAAAAAAAAAAAAAAAAAAAAAAAAAAAAAAAAAAAAAAAAAAAAAAAAAAAAAAAAAAAAAAAAAAAAAAAAAAAAAAAAAAAAAAAAAAAAAAAAAAAAAAAAAAAAAAAAAAAAAAAAAAAAAAAAAAAAAAAAAAAAAAAAAAAAAAAAAAAAAAAAAAAAAAAAAAAAAAAAAAAAAAAAAAAAAAAAAAAAAAAAAAAAAAAAAAAAAAAAAAAAAAAAAAAAAAAAAAAAAAAAAAAAAAAAAAAAAAAAAAAAAAAAAAAAAAAAAAAAAAAAAAAAAAAAAAAAAAAAAAAAAAAAAAAAAAAAAAAAAAAAAAAAAAAAAAAAAAAAAAAAAAAAAAAAAAAAAAAAAAAAAAAAAAAAAAAAAAAAAAAAAAAAAAAAAAAAAAAAAAAAAAAAAAAAAAAAAAAAAAAAAAAAAAAAAAAAAAAAAAAAAAAAAAAAAAAAAAAAAAAAAAAAAAAAAAAAAAAAAAAAAAAAAAAAAAAAAAAAAAAAAAAAAAAAAAAAAAAAAAAAAAAAAAAAAAAAAAAAAAAAAAAAAAAAAAAAAAAAAAAAAAAAAAAAAAAAAAAAAAAAAAAAAAAAAAAAAAAAAAAAATCCCGAAATAAGCCAATAAATCGCTCATTTCAAACTTGTCTTCAATCTGGGATTTGAACAAGTCTATTTCCTTCCTTGGAGTGCCCGTGATTATCAAGTCATCAACATAAACTCCAACTATTATTGTGGAAGTCTTACTTCTATTTGTGTAGACCGCTTGTTCGAGATTATACTTCTTGAAGTCCAATGACTTTAAGGTTTGATCAAGGTTCATATTCCAAGCTCTTGGTGCTTGCCTTAAACCATATAGTGCCTTCGAGAGCTTGTAAACTTTCCCTGAACTTCCTGGTTTTACGAAACCTTCAGGTTGTGTAACGTAGACTTCTTCCTTTAATTCCCCATGTAAAAATGCTGATTTGACATCCAAATGATGTACTTGCCATCCATGGTGTGCTGGTAGTGCTAAAATTAAACGAACTGTCTCAATGCGTGCAACTGGTGCAAATACTTCGTCGAAGTCTATTCCGTGTTTCTGCACGTAGCCTTTTGCTACTAGTCTTGCTTTGTATTTGATGATACTTCCTTTTGCATCCCTCTTGGTCTTGAAAACCCACTTGAGTCCTATTGCCTCATGATTCGTAGGCAAAGTAGTAAGAGTCCATGTGTTATTCCTGTTAATTGAATCCAGTTCTGCTTCCATGGCCTCAATCCATTTCCTATCTGCGATGCTTCCCTGTAGTTACGTGGTTCCTCTTCCATAAGTAGCAGACTTTCAGTTTCAACTACACGTGCATTTGCATATACCGCATTCAAATCTTTGAAACCTTGTACAGGTGTATCATCAAATCCTTCTTCCAAGTTCCTTAATGAACTAGTAGTAGAATATTCCTCCTCTGAGTATGGGTTGTAAGTATATGTAGGTGGGGTAACTGGAGAGTTTGGAGCAGTAGTTTGTTCCTGTTCCTGATGCGCATCTTCGTTGCTTTCCGAGTTGACTGATGTAGTATTTCCATCGTCTATTCCTCGTACCACAAAACTTGTCCATTCTGAGTTTTGTGTAGTTGGTTCCTCTCTACTGTTATCCCAATTCCATGGTTTGGTTTCCATAAACTTAACATCCCTGCTTACATGTTTCCTCTTCTTTTCTGGATCATACAATCTATATGCTTTTGATCCTTCCTCTACACCTAAGTAAATCATGGGTACGCTTCTATCATCCAGCTTTTGTAACTGAGGTATCGTTACCTTGGCATAAGCTGTGCACCCAAATATCCTTAGTTTTTCCAGATTTGGTTTTCTGTTGTAGAGTGCCTCATATGGAGTCTTATCCACCAGGGCTCTTGTAGGGACCCTGTTTAGTATGTAGACGGCGTGTCTGACTGCTTCCGCCCAAAAGTTCAGTGGCAACTTCATTGCCTTCATCATACTTCTAGTTGTAGATAGCATTGTTCTGTTCTTCCTTTCCACGACTCCGTTTTGTTGTGGTGAGTAAGGTGTTGTTAACTGTCGTGCTATGCCATTTTCCTTGCAATACTTGGTGAATTCATTAGATGTGAACTCGCCTCCTCTATCTGTTCTCAGCATCCTTAATTTTGTCCTCAATTCCGTTTCAATGTGTTGTCTGAACTCTTTGAAAGTATCAAATGCTTGATCTTTCGATGTCAGAAAGTAGGCCCACATGAAACTTGTACAGTTGTCCACTAACAAGAAAATATATTGCTTCCCGGAGTGTGTGGTTGGGCTTATAGGGCCACAGAGGTCTCCATATACTAAATCCAAAGGTTTCTTCGATCTAAATTTGGCTTGATTTGGGAATGGAGTCCTATTGTGTTTTCCTAATAAGCAGGCATCACAAATCTGTCCTGCGTGATTAATCTTTGGTATTCCTTCCACTAGATTCTTCCTTTCCACGACTCCGTTTTGTTGTGGTGAGTAAGGTGTTGTTAACTGTCGTGCTATGCCATTTTCCTTGCAATACTTGGTGAATTCATTAGATGTGAACTCGCCTCCTCTATCTGTTCTCAGCATCCTTAATTTTGTCCTCAATTCCGTTTCAATGTGTTGTCTGAACTCTTTGAAAGTCTATTCCTTGATCTTTCAATCTTCATCAGCAACCTCTTATTTTTGTCATGTAAAGTCAGTTTGTTTCCTTCCATGACAACTTTACACCCTATCTCCGTGAGTTGTCCTAGACTCAGTATGTTGCTCTTAAGGTTTGGAATGTAGTATACTTCCGATATAATCTTCTGCTCGTGATTCCTACATCCTAACAAAACAGAGCCTTTCCCTTTTATCTCTACATACGATCCATCTCCAAAACGAACACGTCCTGTTATGTTATCATCAATATCCCTGAAGTGACTCTTAGTCCCCGTCATATGGTTGCTTGCACCATTATCTAAATACCAGATGCTTTCATCTGTTGTAGAATACTTTTCGGGTTGAAATTGTCCTTCATTTAACAGTACCTCTTCGTGCTCAGTTTTGTGCGTTGCCATTAACAATGATGGCTCTTCATCTTATTTGATAAGATTCGATTGTTCCTACATTGTCGGCAGTTGGTTACAGTCCTTCCTAAAATGTCCAAATTTTCTACATCTGTGACATTGTACTTTGCTCATATCCCTCACTTGCCTATTCCATTTTGTGTTTGTTCTCGCTTTGTGAGTTGAGCCTTCCTCTTTCGAGTCGTTTCTATTTCTATTGTTTTGCCAGTTTCCTCGTGAAGAATTTGATCTACCACGTCCGCGATTGCCGAATCGCCTTCCTCTTCCAGAGTGTTCGCCATGTGCGAATAATAAGTTTTCCTGGCTGTCTCCACGTCCGCCTTTCTTGAGTCTAATTATTTCCTCATACGCTTTTAATTTTCCAATGATCTCGTCGAAAGTGACTTCGTCTAGATCAGAGTTTTGTTCTATGGATGCCACTATTTGGATGAACCTATCTGGCATGGAATCTAAAAGTTTTCGTACAAGTAACGGTTGATCCAAAGTTTTTCCTAATTCTTTTGCCTTAGTGGCATAACCATTTAACTTAGCGGTAAAGGCATCTAACGTGTCGTCCTCCTTCATTTGGAGTGTTTGAAATCCAATCATCAACGATTGTAAACGTGCCTTCTGCACTTTATCTTCTCCGACATGTTTCTTTTTTAGCGCCTCCCAGACTTCCTTCGCAGTCTTACACCCCACAACTTGCAATATTACATCTTCGATCAATGCTTGGTATAAAAAGGCAATCGTTGCCTTATCCCTTTTCTCATCAGGTTCCGCATCTTCCTTAGGTTCTATCATCTCCCATAATCCATTCGCTTCAAGTATAACTTTGATTTGAATGGCCCAAACGGTATAATTTGTTTGTTTCAAAATGGGGCATTGATAATGAGAGATTGGTGCAACGGGTTTTTGTGTTACTAAGGCGCCATTAGGATTTTCTCCAGACATGGTTTCTATTCTTATAATCTTCACTTTCTAAAATTTGGGGCTTTCCTAATAGTATAGATGATAAATTTATACTACTAGTAAATTAGAAATCCAAGAACGATTTAGATTTCTAACCTCTGTGTTGTGGATATCCAAAAATAATTCCTTTTAAAGAACCGTTGTCAGAGAGAAGCGTCCTTCCCTTGTCGATCCGATAAAAGTGTTGCAATCCCAAATTTGTAGAATGTATTCTCTTCAAAAAATCAAATTCCAAATAGAAGCCCAAATAAGATCTTGTATGTCGGCCTAAAATAAATCAGTCTGCTTGCTCCTAATTAAAAGCCCAAACTTGATTTGTTTTTCCTTTTGTGTCGGTCGTATGCCTGCTCCCACAAAAGTCTCTCTTTTTTGTTTTATTTTTTATTTATTAAAAGCCCAAAAATTAGATTGGCTTTTCTCCTTCTGTGTCGTCCCTGCAAACCGCTCCCAACAGAAGTGGTTTTTCCCCCCAAAATCCTAAGAAACTGATATGGGTTTTCCTTTCTGTGTCGGTATTCACAGCCGCTACCCACAAAAAGTGGTTTCTTCCCAAATCAAAATTCGAAACCCTAATAATCGGTGGGTTTGATTTGGTTTAATGATTCCTTCAATCGGTGCTTTCCTCTTCTTCTTCAAGAGTTCGAGATCAAAGTTTCTTTATTTCCTTCAATTGGTTATCTTCCTCTTCTTCTTCAAGAGTGGATTGAAGTCGGTTATTTCCTCCAATCGGTTTTTCCTCCTTTTCAAGAGTATGATCGAAGTGGTTTCCGTCGGTGTTTCTGGATTCCGGTTGTGCACCACCGTTGCCGACGTATTCCGATTATATATCAAGTAAGTTTCTCTTCTTCCTGTTACCGTATTCCACAAACCGTTGTACTTCCGGTTGGTGTTCGTTTTCTTTTTTCCGGTCACAGTGTTTGGAATCAAAGAACCTGATTGCTCTGATACCAATTGTTGTCCCTAATCGTTTGATTCACAAAAGTGAACGAGAGAAAAGTTATTGAATAATAATCGTATGTGATAGATTAATTCGAAATTCTGTACAGACACTTGTATATATAGACATAAACCGATCCATTGTGACTGTTCACGAATGGTCACGACTTTTCCTAAGTAACTGCCATCGTGACTGTTGACACCTTCACAAGTAACTTCCAATAACCGCTATTCGGTTATTATCTATCATATTGACACACTAAACCCCTATATTTACATAACACACTAAATATAGTATTAACCGAGCAATGAACGGGATTATGGTCCACAATAGAAATGAGTTTGACCATTGTTACTCAGCTATAATGGCACTTAAAGTTTTATACTTTTATGTTAAAGAGTACACTAATTAGTAATCATCATTATGTAATTTAGCATAAATTAAACTCACATTTTTACCCATATGCATACTAGAGTATTACTTTTAAGTTTTAACAAAGTCTCCTGACCCATCAAGTCTATCAGATTCATATTATGTAAGAAAGGTAAAAAAAAAAAAACAGAAACATTCAGTAATGATGGAAAAGGTATGTAAAAAGTAAAAACAGTGAACTGGGTAGAGAGGAGCATAAAGAGGTGAAAGCTAGCCACCTCTACACCACATTTCTTTGACGTTTGGCAAAGACAAAAGCATCATCTTCCATGTGCTTCATAATATGACCCCCACATATTTGTATTTGTACTGCTTACCAATCCATCAATATTTATTATTGGTTCTACAACTCTGAATTGGTTAGTCAGAAAGATTCATATAAGTCCCAAAAGTTTAATGCTTAAAGTTTTTTAGAGTAATCAATTTAATATCTTCATTAGTTAACAAATCAACCCGTATAATTAGGGCGTCCTTGGCGTAGGGTTAAATGGGTTCAAAGAATAAGGCAGAGGGTCAGTTGGGTTCAAAGAATCATAGTCCAGAGCTCTCCTGCCGCAACAAACTTTTCTGGTGTATTCTCAAATAAAAAAGGGAAGTAAAGTAACTCCTAAGTCCTAATATCGTTTTTCACAGGTTATGGGTCTCATTACCATCTATCACGGTGTATTGGGGAGGTTAAGATGTAGACAGCCTTATCTTTATCTAGATTTGAAATACTGCTTCCAGATTCTATTTAAGGTATAAAAGTCAAGGAATAAGGATCATTAAAATTCAATTCTAAGCTACTCTTGTAGTGTGAAGATAAAAGGAAGTGCAGAAACCTATTCTAAAGTGACTATTCAAATTTTGCTTTTCAATCTTTTGATTTGAATGAAATCGAAGATGTGGAAAAAGTCACAAAAAGAAAGCCTACTAAAGATACAAGACACGCCTATGAAACTTTAAAAACTAAAATATTGTCCTCGAGTACTAATACTGCGTTCTTTAGGTTTAGATGTCCGGATTTTACCTTAATTTTTCCTCATATTCTCATGTCTCTTATAAGTTTTAGGGCCCGTTTGGTTCAAAAAAAATTTAAAGTAATTTGGTGGAATGGAATTTAGCGTCCTAAGTTTATTGTAAGTTTAGAGTCGCTTTGGTCAATGTTACTCTGTATATTTAGGAATCATCTCTAAAAAGGAACCTACAACAAAACCTCCAAACGGAATTAAAGGACATACTTAAATTTAAAATACCGAAAATGACATCTTTGGTGTTTCATTCGTTTGTTCTTATAAAAACACATGTTACAACATTGATCAAAATGTACTATAATCTCTTTTTTTTTCCCAATCATCTTTAACTTTATGTTTGTATGTGTGATTTCAAATGAACTGACCATTGCTGTCCCATTAAAAAACATACTGATTTTGGCTAAACTAATGGGACAACAACTTTAAATCGAAATCAAAGTCGACAAAAATGGCAAACAGGAGTGGTTCATGTGCGAGTAGATCGAAATAAAGGACGGTTTATATCTATATGATCGTGTTTTAATTGTACCTGAGTTGCAAGGACTTGAATACCCGCAAACTTGACATCCCAACTGAACTCGGTTATGGACCATCCAACACCACCGAATAAATGTGCATTATCGATCACATAAGTTAAGTAACGTTGGTTGTTGGTGGCTTTGTACAACCACATTGCGGCCCATAATAGTTCGTCGTTGTAGCCACTTACTGATGTGTAGTAATTCTTTGCCACTCCCATGCTTTCATCATATTTGCCTCTATACTTGTCCCCAAACTCGAATAACTAAAAAAATTTCCGAATACAAATCGTCACAAGTTTTACCCAAAATGTTCATATAGATGCACAAAAAGTACAAGTTCTACTATGTTTTATATAGTATGTATTGTGTAGTATAATATGTATATTTAGTGTGGATGGAAAAAAATGGTTCTCTATTCACTACGCATATGAAATTACTCATAAGAAATGGCAACAAAACAGTATTTCTATTAACAATCATATCAATTATAAGTTAAATTCAGTTACCAATACTTTTTTCTAACACGTTAACTTATGAGTATATAATTGCAAAACGTGTTCTTTTTTACTTAATAAACTTAATAGTTAAGAACTTAATCATTCAGTCAAATTTCATGTTTCTTTTTTGACTTAATAAACAAAATAACCGTCAATTACTTATATTTTACTTAATACATACAGACATTCTTAATGCATTCATCTACTTAATATACTTAGCACTTAATGATTAAAAAAAGAAACGGGAGTATAATTGTTATTTTGACCAATAAGGCTATTAGCGTTATTTGTATACCTGTTGGGCATGATGCAACAACAAATGGGAGTAACGGGGGTTAGTCTTTTTAAACACAATGGAGGCTGCGGCCATAGCGGCCGCAGTTTCTCCAGCAAGATCCGACCCCGGATGGTTCTCATCAATCTTATACGCTTGTCTTGACGTCGTCATGTCCTCCGGTCTCTGCCAACAATAATGATCCGTGTCACCATCACCCACCTGTCACGTTTTCAATAACTACAACTCAATTCCATAAAAATAACATGTACGTCACACAACATTATTGGTAATAAGTAACTGGCACAGTATACAACTACATAAAAATATAATGTTGTTTTATTTACATATCAAATTACCTCAGCCCATAACACGTTAGGACTAGTGTGAGCTTTAATGAAATAATCGGTTCCCCACTTAATCGCCTCAATTGAGTGCTCTAACTCGCCTACAGTGCCAATATATTCGCCGTATTCGATAACACTCCACGACAACATTGTCACCGTGAATGCCATTGGGAGACCAAACTTGACGTGGTCACCCGCGTCATAATATCCTCCTACTAAATCCACCTAATAAATAGATAAATAAAAAGTAAACATAACATACCATAACATAACAAATAGTACTATGATAAATTCTATGAGTACCAAAATAGTTAAATATGGTAATAATGTGGTTTTTCTAAAAAAAACTAGTAGCAACACCAAATGTGATTTGTCCAACACATTTACCGCGGCTACAAGCACTTTGGTTAATGTGTGTTTTTTTTTTTGATAATAATGTTGGTGTGACATAATGACGTACCCCTTGTTCAAGACCGTCCATTAGTCCGGAATTGTCGCGCCAAGTGACACGTTGGTTGTACGGAAGACGACCGGATCGTTGGGCTTCGAAGTAAAGCAAGGATTTAGTGAGGGCATCAGAATAGTTATGTGAAGGTGAGGAAAATGAAAATGAGAAAATGGAGAAGAAAGATAGAATAAAGCAGAATATGTTTGCAATTGATACTAATAATGCTGTCCGCTTCTTCTCCATTTTTATTTGTTTTAAAAAAATTCAGTTATGTTTGAAAATGGAAAGTAGAAAGAAGTGAAATGTGGAGAGACTTCACTCCTAAAAAGAATTTAGGAGTGAAAAAAGGGAGTGTGAGAGAGGGAATTTAGAGGGAATGTGTGTGGTGGAATTCAGTTTATATAAAGTGGGGAAGAAGAATGATAACTTACATTGAAACATGTACCTTTGGAAAAAAAAATATGAGACGTGTAAAAAGGGTAATAAATATAGTTACCGTTTTTTTCATATTCCAATATTGTTTATTTTTACTTGCACTCTTGAATATTTCGATGGGAATCAATAAAAAGGCGACATAAGAAATAATACTTCACAGGGATATAAATTGTGCCCGCATTGCGGGGCTTCAGTTGTCGTGTTGAAACGGTTGTTTATTTTAGTGTATTTTGCTGAACCTTCAACGACTTAATTAAAAAGTATTAGTCATTGATAGTTTGTTTTAAATATATATTTATTAAAAGGCAAAACCACATTAGCTTCATTTGAGCGTTGCGAGGTTTCAAATATTGTGATTATGCTTTGTTACTAATGATATGTCACTTTATATGTTAGCTAAAAACTTTGTTTCACTATATTAGTTGAAAAAGGAGAAAAATGTGGGAAAAAACCCCGAATAGTGGTACATAATAGTACATGATAGTCGCAATATATTGGTTGGAAACCTTAAAGGAAAAATTATGTAAAAAACCAATAATTAACCTGTAGATGAAAATTTATAAAGGATGCGATATGGTAAAAACCGAATAATGTACAAAATAGAGACACGAAAAAGTTGCAATATATTAGTTGGAAACCACAAAGGAAAAAAATGTGTAAAAAACCAATAACTAACTCGTAGTTGAAAATCCAAACGGAATGCAATATGACAAAATCTGAATAGTAGATTAAGGTGTATCATGGATGAATGGTAACTCACCACGTAGGCGAGTTACTATTCATCATGGCATTTCCTTTAATAGTATATCTAATCTAATCTAATTTACACGTACTCTTTATATGAAAAACAAAAATTAACTTAATAAGGAGCTCTCTAGCGCGGACCCGGTTAAGACAACGTATGTTTGACCTCCCGTTGTCGAATCACGACACGAAGTTTCCAGCGAAATTCACCTTTAAAAAAAAACTTAGTAGTTGTCTATTGAATCAGTGGACTGGTGGACTAAAGTATATTCCGTAGGTCAATGTCATTTTTATTTTCGGTGTGACTCTTATTTCTATGATAGTTTGATATAGTGAAACTTGACATGTTTAATCATATTACAAAAATAAATATATTTCCCGGTTGAGAAAAACACATATCCCATGTCTATTTTTATTATATCATTATTTGAAAAATGATCTGAACTGCAGCAGTACAGTACTGCTACCTCACATCTCCCCCCTGAATTTTCTTCATGTGATTAAATAAATAATCAACCACTCTTTGAATGTAAGGGCTGCAGTTCGGATCTTCCGAATAGAAGCAGTGCGTATGATTTCCCCATCATTGTTACAAGTATTGCAAATCTGTTTCCTCATTTTATGAGCATGTTGCTTCTTTAAATTTCACATTTTAGTCCTTGAAACACATGACATTGCCATGTCGAGGTTAAGCAGTGTCAGGTCGGTTTGAGCGTATGATCACTCATCTTTACTTCCTAATAAAGCAAACACTCTCTTTTTTCTTCTAACTTTTAAGCATTTGAAAACCCCAAAATACCCTTACTTTTTCAAAAGCTTTCTTTTATAATTAACCTATATCCCTAAAATACCCTTAATAAAATAATCTACAACATCTATCTCTCAACTCTTAAAATAACTACACTACTGTTTTATCAATTGCCTTTATATCCATAACCACACCGCCGTCATCACCTGTCGTCGTCATTACCACATCCTTGTTATTACCACCATCGCCGTCGCAGCCGCCGGCACAACGCACGAGAATTTGTCTAGTTCACCCTTGATGGCAACGTGAAGGATTACATTCAAATAAAAAGTAGACAGTTTATAGTCTAGCAATGTTTAATAACATTAAGGTTGGATTGTTAGAAGTTTTTCACTTTATTATAATTATGATATGAGGTTATTAATTATCTAGTTTAAATATTGTTGTAAAAAAGCCATTATTACTTTATATATATCATCATCATAAAATTACATAATATCATATATATTCTTTTCAAAACATTAAATATGTCAAATTATAAATTTGGTTGTGTAAACCAATTAAATTATCTATTCAATTTATTATAATTTATATTTTATAACTTTTAATTATAAAAAATTATAACAAATGGTTGAGAATTGAGATGTCAAGAAATAGAGAAAATGAGATGGCCTTTACATTTTTTTAACACTTTGTATATTAATAATGTCGATTGAAATTGACAACAGGAAAAAATTACAATTTACATAATAGGTTTTGTAACTAGTCCTCCCACTTCATCGTCCCAAAGAATGACCTTCACATTTTTCATCTTGCTCTTTTCTCTCACACACATTCATTACCTTTTGTATTTTATAATTTAAATAAAAAAGGTAAGAGATGAGAGTAGAAAATAGATGATTATTTCTTGTAAAATGAGATGGAAAAGAAATTGATGATATATAAGAGTGAAAAAGTATCAAATGAAAAATGGGAAGATGGTGTTCTCTCCACCCTAACACATTAACCATATGAGTTTGCTCACATACTTTGGTTGTTCGGCCACCTCTTTCATTGATGGAAAGTTGGAAACCACCGAAATTGTCAAATTCCTTACAAACTGCTAAAACATCGATATTAATCGATACAAGACCATCCATAAATAAAAACACTGTTATATGGGTCATTTTTAATCATTGTTCTGCCACTTATTGTTCCTATCACGTACGGTTCTTTGCTTTGACATCGAACAACAATGACCATCATGGTTAGTCTTACTAACAAAATTTATGAGACCCTCATGCAAATATGCAATGAGTCCTGATTTTAGGTATTAACTAAGTTCAAGAAGACCTAATAGTCGTTAATCAATTGACAAACTACTTTCTAAATTAGTCAATGATTTAGATTTTAATCAACGTTAAGCCCTTAATACGATGGTCATAATAATTCATTTATTATCCACATTAAGGACCACTAGGAAGTTAGGGTAGCACGACTTATTCTATAGTGAAATTCTTACTCTTGGTTGTTATCGTTAAAAAGATTCGTCTTCCTGTGAATATTTTAGATTAGATTAAATATTTTTGAAATCTCAAGACCAAAGACAAGGCAAGGCCAAAACAAGAAGATGTTACAATCTTATGACATTCGAAACAGAAACATACTAGTCGGCAGTCGAGACAAAAAGTAGCAGGCATGGATTAAAAATCGTTAGTTATTAGTTATAAATATAATAATGCATTAATTTTTAGCCGTAGAAACTTTAACTTGAAAAATTAAACATTATTATTATTATGAGGGCTATAGATGGATTGTCATTTAATTTCTTGGGGTTGAAATTTGAAAAGGACACATTGATATGTGATAAAGACTTGATCCACCACTTTAAATTGTTAAACATGGGATAATACCTTAATCATCGGTTCTTGATGTCTTATCACTGAACATTAATAGCAGCAATTTAGGAAAGGAAACTTATATTAATATTATTAATTTAACAGAAAATGATAAAAGTAATCTTTGGTAGATATGATCTGAATTGACTTATTGGCATGGATGATAGTGGGATTAATGTCGACCGCCAAGTAAAACTCACGTTTAGTCTATAAATGATTAAGATGAAATACCTAATAACCTAAATAATGAGAATCACAAGTGACAAAAATTTAAAATTACATATTGAATTAAAAGATCTTTTTCACCTATAGTGTGTTTATTTCTCTTTGATGGTTTTCAATTTTCATATCCTATAGACCTATATTAGAAAAATGAAGTTGGCCAAAGACGATTTAGAAATACAACTAGATTTTAGACCCGTGTCCAACATTGGAGACGGGGCATACGATATTATCAATATTAGATTTTCATACATTTAAGTCATAAAAGCTTATACTTTTGAAGATATACGGTTTCAAGTGTTATAGCAAGTTGTAGTACAATAATCACATGTTCGTCACTGTCATTATTAGCTGAGACATATTGATGGAATTGTTTGTCTTAGTCATTCCACAAGGCACATGCTACAATAATTCATCTATTATAGAATTTTTCAAAACCATTTATATTCATAATGTGATATTATTATGAAAGATAATTAAAATTTAAAATATAAACATACTTGTGATCTTGTACTTGACAATCAAGTAATATGTCTTTGATCATGATGCGGACCCATAACACGAATAGGTTTATTTTCAATCACCTGTCTTATGATAATTAGATAACAATTAGGATTGTTTTCATATTCTTTGATAACAATTAGGACTCTTGATTTGAGTGATAATTGTAACTTTAAACATTAATACGCAAAAACTAATATATAAAAGGGGAGAAGATTTTGTACCTTTTTGATTGAGAGATATAATGAATCTTGAATGGAGTATTCAAGTAACCCTCTGTTGTAAATAGTGCTTTGTTCTGTGATCGTCCAATGTTCTGTGATTCCTATTGTGTTTAGTATAAGGATATTGTATATCATCGTCTGTTATTGTGTTTGGGATAGTATCTAGAGTTCATATTGTGTTTATATTAAATATTAAATTAAATATTAATATTTATAATTTATAAAAATCTAATCTAATATAT
Organism: Erigeron breviscapus; assembly: GCA_034093135.1. Lineage (NCBI taxonomy): Eukaryota > Viridiplantae > Streptophyta > Magnoliopsida > Asterales > Asteraceae > Erigeron > Erigeron breviscapus. The sequence goes on from CM067172.1 coordinate 47,098,752, forward strand.
TATTAAATTGGACGACATTATCAATATTGTATTAGGATACCAATGTACGACATTTATAGGTATCAATTTATAATATTTTATTATAAGCTAATATTTATCTTTAGTCATGTAGTCAACATTGATATTATATGTGTAAATATATATTTATTATAAGCTAATATTTATCTTTAGTCATGTAGTCAACATTGATATTTATATGTGTAAATCTATATTTATTTATATAATAAAAGTCAAGAAAAGTCAAATTTGAAAATTTGAGAAAATTTAAGAAAATCGAGAGATGTGATTACGCGGATGTTTATAATACTTTAAAGATAAGATAAATTATTAAATATATAAATTTAAATGTAAAAAATGTAAATAAAACCAAATTTAAAAGAATATACTTCAAGAACATTTTTCATCTTTTGAAATAATTTTTTATAGACAATATTTCATATGTTGAAATTTTTTTAATTAATTAAAATGATTAAAATTTTTAAAAAGATCTTCTCAAGTTGATGGCTAAAAATAAATTAAATTAAGTATTCAAGGTAAAAAGTGTAAATTGCTGATGGAAAAAAAATGTAAATTAATGAGACTTTCTCTACAAATATTAATATAATAATATATTTGGATAATGATTATTAGAATTTTAATTTATAATAAATTAAACGATGACATAAGCGAGAATCAATTTAATGAAATTGAGCGATTTGATTGGTTAATAAGTCATTAGTTCAACTGTTTTATAGTATATATTAAGATAAGAATAATATTAAGATTAAGATTATGTTAAAAATAATTAGATTCTTTGAAGTTAAGTTAGGGTTTTTTTTTATAAAAATTTTTGGAGTTAATTCGAAAAATCATCCATGTGGTTTGTTAAAAATTACAGGTTTCATTTTTATGTTTCATAAGTTACGGTTTTGATTTCTGACGTTTGATCTCTATTCACTCTTTTGGTCCAAAAGTCAACAATTTTGATAAAAAAAATCAAACACCAATACTATAATCAATAAAACCACAGGGACGATTTTTATAATTATCTCAAAAAACTGATTCATCCCTATGAATGTGTTTAGTGGATACAAACTTTTGAAGTGATGCATATCTATTTTTTAAATAACTAATATTTATATTTTGAGCTAAAATTCCAATATCAGATCCCAACCTAAAATTCACCAAGCCACTCAACAAATGCCAAAAAACAAAAAACAAAAAACTAGTCGGAAACTGTTATTATGTAAAAAATGTAGAATTTTTGGTTGCACACTGTTGGTATTATTTTCCTTTAAAATATCTATATCTATATTTCTATATAAAAGAGGAATCTTTTCTCCAAATCTCAAATTACAACTTCAAACTGTTACAAATACCTTCTTTTTTATTAATTAATTTAAACATCTCTACCTAATATATCTATAATACCATTAATGAAATAATTTACAGCATAAACCCCTCAATCGTTAAAATAACTACTCTACCTCCTTTAACATAAATTACTTTTACATTTACCACCATTTCCGCCCCACTACCCGTCACCACCACCAACTGTCGCCACTGCCACCGTCACCCGCCACCGCCGCCGTCACAACCACTCCGCGTCGCTACGACCATCGTCGCCGCATTACGTGGGCATATGACTCGTCTAATACAATAACAATGTCTAATCTCATAAAAGGCGTTATAAACTTAAATTATGGCAATCGGATATTAAGAGCGTCGGTGGAAGAATTAGATGGCAGTGGATGGTAGTAGTGCGGTGGGGCAAGCACCGGTGGTGAGATTTGCTTTGATTTCCCTCTCTTTTCTTTTTATTCTTTTTTTTTTATGGGCTTCCTCTAAATAGGGAAGAGGTCCGGTGGGCCTTGTGTTGTCTGCCGCCGACAATATTAGCCTAAAGTCAAACTCAACTTAAGAAATTCTTACATATATACTCGAAATATTTACCAACTAATTTAATGGTTTCACCTTTGTCTTCTTTTAAATGTTAAACCCTCTGTATTCGTCAATCATTTAGATACAACTTTGAAAGTTAACGATTGAATAGTTTAAGGAAGTGTTAAATGTTAGTTTTATGGGGTTTTAATCGCATAATGTGTAAAAATGTGATATATAGATGGTTATCTATACTATCTTATAAAGCATTTTGCCCTTTTTAAAAAATCTCAGATTGGTGGTGGTGGTGGTGGTGGTGGTGGTGGTGGTGGTGGTGGTGGTGGTGGTGGTGGTGGTGGTGGTGGTGGTGGTGGTGGTGGTGGTGGTGGTGGTGGTGGTGGTGGTGGTGGTGGTGGTGGTGGTGGTGGTGGTGGTGGTGGTGGTGGTGGTGGTGGTGGTGGTGGTGGTGGTGGTGGTGGTGGTGGTGGTGGTGGTGGTAGTTGGTGGTGGTGGTGGGGTGGTGGTGGTGGTGGTGGATGGTGGTGGTGGTGGTGGTGGTGGTGGTGGTGGTGGTGGCGGCGGTGGTGGTGGTGGCGGCGGTGGTGGTGACGGGTGGTGGTGGTGGCGGCGGTAGCGGCGGAGATTGGTGGTGGTGGTGGTGCCGCCGGGTGAGTGGTGGTGGTTCCGGGGGTGGATTTGGTGGTGGATCAGGTGGAGGTGGTGGTGGTGGTGGTGGTGGTGGTGGTGGTGGTGGTGGTGGTGGTGGTGGTGGTGGTGGTGGTGGTGGTGGTGGTGGTGGTGGTGGTGGTGGTGGTGGTGGTGGTGGTGGTGGTGGTGGTGGTGGTGGTGGTGGTGGTGGTGGTGGTGGTGGTGGTGGTGGTGGTGGTGGTGGTGGTGGTGGTGGTGGTGGTGGTGGTGGTGGTGGTGGTGGTGGTGGTGGTGGTGGTGGTGGTGGTGGTGGTGGTGGTGGTGGTGGTGGTGGTGGTGGTGGTGGTGGTGGTGGTGGTGGTGGTGGTGGTGGTGGTGGTGGTGGTGGTGGTGGTGGTGGTGGTGGTGGTGGTGGTGGTGGTGGTGGTGGTGGTGGTGGTGGTGGTGGTGGTGGTGGTGGTGGTGGTGGTGGTGGTGGTGGTGGTGGTGGTGGTGGTGGTGGTGGTGGTGGTGGTGGTGGTGGTGGTGGTGGTGGTGGTGGTGGTGGTGGTGGTGGTGGTGGTGGTGGTGGTGGTGGTGGTGGTGGTGGTGGTGGTGGTGGTGGTGGTGGTGGTGGTGGTGGTGGTGGTGGTGGTGGTGGTGGTGGTGGTGGTGGTGGTGGTGGTGGTGGTGGTGGTGGTGGTGGTGGTGGTGGTGGTGGTGGTGGTGGTGGTGGTGGTGGTGGTGGTGGTGGTGGTGGTGGTGGTGGTGGTGGTGGTGGTGGTGGTGGTGGTGGTGGTGGTGGTGGTGGTGGTGGTGGTGGTGGTGGTGGTGGTGGTGGTGGTGGTGGTGGTGGTGGTGGTGGTGGTGGTGGTGGTGGTGGTGGTGGTGGTGGTGGTGGTGGTGGTGGTGGTGGTGGTGGTGGTGGTGGTGGTGGTGGTGGTGGTGGTGGTGGTGGTGGTGGTGGTGGTGGTGGTGGTGGTGGTGGTGGTGGTGGTGGTGGTGGTGGTGGTGGTGGTGGTGGTGGTGGTGGTGGTGGTGGTGGTGGTGGTGGTGGTGGTGGTGGTGGTGGTGGTGGTGGTGGTGGTGGTGGTGGTGGTGGTGGTGGTGGTGGTGGTGGTGGTGGTGGTGGTGGTGGTGGTGGTGGTGGTGGTGGTGGTGGTGGTGGTGGTGGTGGTGGTGGTGGTGGTGGTGGTGGTGGTGGTGGTGGTGGTGGTGGTGGTGGTGGTGGTGGTGGTGGTGGTGGTGGTGGTGGTGGTGGTGGTGGTGGTGGTGGTGGTGGTGGTGGTGGTGGTGGTGGTGGTGGTGGTGGTGGTGGTGGTGGTGGTGGTGGTGGTGGTGGTGGTGGTGGTGGTGGTGGTGGTAGTTGGTGGTGGTGGTGGGGTGGTGGTGGTGGTGGTGGATGGTGGTGGTGGTGGTGGTGGTGGTGGTGGTGGTGGTGGCGGCGGTGGTGGTGGTGGCGGCGGTGGTGGTGACGGGTGGTGGTGGTGGCGGCGGTAGCGGCGGAGATTGGTGGTAGTGGTGGTGGCGACCGTGAGTAGTAGAAGTTATTGATGTAATGTGGCTATGATGTATGTACATCATGCAATAGAATGTGTACATTGTTGAAACTTAAAATCAATATTGAAATTTTAAGTTCAATGTTGAAAATCAAAAGTGAATTTGCTTTATAATATAGTATATATATGCCACTAATAGATAGATTGATACTTAAGGGGATTTAAGACTATAAGGTTTTGAAATCAAATCGGGATGTGAACGAGATGCTTCCCGGGATGAAAATAGAAGTTTTTCCGGAAATAACCGTGTTTTCTTCGAGAATTGAAGTTGAGCATATTATTAAGATAGAATGTCGTTGATCCGAATTTGTCGTTTAAAAAATATGGTAATAGTTTATATATCTACTATATCTAGGTAGAATCTATAATAATATGTATTGATTGAAATTAATATAAATGTAGAATTAAAGACGACGAATGTTTTTATTAAATATTATTGCTGGTCACAATGACTACAACTCACATAGTACAACAGAAATCGAAAGAACCGTAGATATATGTATAGAATTAATTATATTATATTATTATCATGTTACCTATCATATTTTTTATAAATACCTAATTAATCCTAACGAATTGAAAAATTATCGACATATATATTCTTTTCTTTTATAGAGACACATTAGCTTCTCCTAGGTTCTTTTAATTTCTCTAACATTTTCTTATGGATTGTTGCACCGATACTTTAAGTAAAAGGTCTCTATTATGACTATATGAAAGAGCATCGCATTAAAAGAAAAAGGTACATACATATAAAATCTAACAGAATATGAAAGACCCAAAAAGCATGTGCACATCCTATAGCTAGATATGTTTCGAATATCTCTAGCGTGTTAATGGTGCATAATGCACCACAATATACAACATCATCTTGGTGGCCCTATTTTTCTTTTCACGTGGGCTTAATAGAATTTCAAGTCAGCCTCAACTATCGAGAACTTGACAACTCAATTTATAGTTGTAAAGGTAAGATAGTTTAACTTCGAGCTTTATGTATCATACATTTAAGTCATTTTGTGTGTGTGTGTGTGTGTTGAGTGTTGACTAGGCTTCTTTTCTTTCATTGTGTTGCCAATTGGAAATAAGAAACCAGTTTTTAAGTTTCATCAAAGACTAGCAAAACAAAAACTTTCGAAAAGTCAATTTTTTTTTCCGAAAAGTTATTAGATACCAAAAGAAAAAGAATTCGTAAAATGTTTGTATATCTACAAGGCTCTATTTAACTTTCGTACGTATTAGAACTCAAACGAGCTTGAGATGGCCTTGCTTATAAGCTACAAACTTGAAAGAACGACAAAATACATTAACGACGTCTGAATGGGAGCTGATAAAGGTACCATTATTTTTTATAAAAATAACACAACATACAATTTTATAACAATGTGTACAATTATTATTATTATATATTACATAGTTGTAGTATAATCATCAAAAGGTGTAATACCTTTATTAGCTTCTTATTTGCATGTTAAGTGACTTTCCTCTTATTATAAAATGAATCTTATCTAGACATACATGTAGCTTTACATTTTTCTGGTTTTGGAAATCAATTATAATAATAGTTAGGTTATAATTATAAGCTATGAATGTTGAATAAGGGATGACCTACACGAAGGCAGAAGCCCATTGAGTAATTGATGATCCTCATGGTCATGGGGTATGTATGTGTGGAGTATTATTATTAGAGTAAATTACAATTTTCGTTCCTATGGTTTGTACCAACTTTCAAGTTTCATCCTTGGGTTTACGAAATTACGTTTTTCATCCCTAGGTTTAGAATTTTGTTAACAATTTTGGTCTACATGACTAACAGGCGTTAAAAAAACACGTTAAGCCAGTCACGTGCCCTGCGCATGAGGGCATTTATGTCTTTTAATCATCATCTTCACCATCAACAACATTACATCTTCATTCATTTCCAGATTTCTCCATTTGTTCCCACTTTTTCATCATTCATTTACCAATCAAATAAAAAATCATAAAATTAATAGATCTAAAACGAAATATGTATACATAATCAAACTTTTTCAGTACATTATCTCTCAATCAAACCAATAAGTCTAACATGTACACATAAGCAAAATAGTAGTATTAAATGATCAAATTCATCAAAAATAAAAACCATATATAAATAATAATAAAAACCATATATAAATAAAAATATACAAATCAAACAACTATATATAAATTAGACCGACATCACCTTCCTTATATATAAACGTATACATATAAGAGTTTGTATATAGTACAAACAAACCCAACATCACCTGTTTTTATGTCTTCTGAAATGAAAACCATAGACTTAATAATCGAATGTCCGTCACATGTCACCTACAAATCGGCCTTTACATAATACCATCAGGAGATGCGATAAATCATCCCGAAAGGTAAGCGAATCAGGAGTTCACACTTCCTCTCTGAAATCAAAGATGGGTTTTGTGAATATTTCAAATCTTCAATATTAACAAAACCCCAGATCTGTTAACTCGGTCGGAAGTTCCCGCGGCGATTGTCCAGCCACCGCTTCTGTTCTTCGTTCCCATCAGGAACTTTGGATTTGGTAAGGTATTGTTTTTGTATTCTATAATCAACAATGACGATGATGAATTGATGATGATTAATTAATAACTCTAGCGGGCCCACTTGATTTGGCTGGATACTGTTTGGATTTGGCCGGATATTGTATCAAAATCCTAATCTGAAACCGTGACCTCTTTTCACTGTCATGGTGGTGGCCGGTTGATGGTGAAGTGGTGATTAATGGAATGGTTAAGTATTAAAAAGAGAAAGGAGAGAGAAAAGAGATGTCACATGAATTTTGTCTTTTTTTTTTGATGATGAATATTAGGGAAGAAGATAGATACATATGGGGATTATTTGGTTTTATGAATATATATGTATCATTCAGGAATATTATTTGGGTGTTTCATGAATTTTTCTTATAATTAATCTGGAAATAGATGAATTTTGATTTTTTTATAATGTGTATCCATACCTGGTGATGAACTCTTTGTTATTAAGATTTGATGATGAAGATGATGTTTATTAAATTTTTCGTCCAGGTAATATAAAGGAAATGACCAATTTATCCTCGGTGTGCATGTCACGTGCCACCTATTTAATGTCTGTTAGTCATGTGGACCAAAATTGTTAACGGAGTTCCAAACTTAGGGATGAAAATCGTAATTTCGTGAACCCAGGGATGAAACGTGAAAGTTGGTACAAACCACAGGGACAAAAATTGTAATTTACTCTTATTATTATGAAGAAGTTGAAGTTGATGTTAGGTGCACCAACGAGTACTCTACTTGTCTATGCATTTACTTCATTTCTGTGATTACAATTGAAGTGCATGTACGAAAAATACACTATATATTGCCATTCTATTAATTGTATCGAATATTCATATGTCCCGCCAACCCTTGTAATAATAGAAAGAGTATAAAATATAGTTAACACTTTTGCAAATGGCGGGGAAATATTTTTAACTTGTTTTGAACAAATTTATATGTGCATCTTCAAATAGTGACCAAGTGAGATGTTACAAATTGTAAGATGCAATATCTATAAGCTTAAGAAATATCTCATATGCCTTTCAAGTTATGATATTTTATCTTTTGTGTCACAATAACACATACAATAATTAAGGGCATAGGGTAACACGACCAGGAAAAGGTCAACCCGACCAGGGGCATTAGCGGCGACGTCGCCGCTAATACTCTGTTACTGACGGGGGCCCCGCTAATATTCTGCCAGATTAGCCGTTACTGACATGGGGCCCCGCAGTATTAGCGGCGACGTCGCCGCTAATGCTGCCTGATCGGGGTTTGACTTTTTTGGCCTGGTGGGCTTACGCTCCTCGTAATTAAGTGGATGCTGGTGAGTTTTTGTCCAACATTAGAGTTTTTGTCGGTGCTTGTCAAGTCAGGTATTTGAGTGAACAATGATAACGGGTTTTGAAACCCATCAACTTTAGTCGATTTGATATTTCATTAGATTAATGGCCTCTTTAATACCCGATTATAAATTCTCCAAACGAGAAACCAAATACTTTCAACAGATCAAAATGAAATCCTTCATTCCCAAATTTATTAAACCAAATGGCCGGGTAGCAAGATTGTGATTTAGATCAATGGCAAGAGATTTAGTGAATTTCATATATTTCCATCTTAATATATTTCCATCTTAAGGTTTTAAAAAGATTTTTAGGCTAATTTTTATAAGAATATGTCATTTTTCATATAAAATAAATTATCAGCATATTGAACATCCAAACAACCTAAAATTTGGTTTTTGTGTAACTTTTTGGTTCCCCTTTTAAGAGTGAATTACAAATTTCGTCCCTGTGGTTTGTACCAAATTTCACGTTTCATCTCTAGGTTCACGAAATTACATTTTTCGTCCCTAGCTTTGGAACTCCGTCAACATTTTTGGTCCACGCCACTAACAGGCGTTACAAAAAAGTTAATTACACTTTTGGTTTGAGGGCATCTTTGTCATTTCATCCCTACATTATTTAATTGATAATACATATATATATTAATGTATATGTATATATCTATTATCATCAACTGCAGCTAACACTATCAGATCTCATATATATATATAAAAAAATCATTAAAAGTTTACCCATTTCTAGATCTTCAAAGAAAAAAAAAACAAACAAATATATATAAAAGTCACCACACATTTGACATTTCAATCATCATCGCAAAAAATAATAAACAAACAAATATATATAATAATCACACACATGACATTTCAATCATCATCACAAAAAATAATACATACATACATACACTGATACACCCATTGATTTCCAGATTTGGCATGAAAACACATATTACACATTATAAAAAAAAAACATTAAAAAATATATCCCCTCCTTTGATTCACACTTTTTCAATTCACCTGCAAGAGACTATCGACCTCCTCACCACCACCAGGATCCGGTTCCCTTCTATTTATTAAACCCGAACTGTCGACACTTGATTTGAAGTGAGGTTCGTGGTTAACGAAGCAAAGGACTGTTAGAACCGTAAGTGAGTTAGTGAATGTGATTTGGGATGATATTTTGGTGAAGGATGTATAGCCATTAAATGGTGGTAGTTATTTATGCTTTGTGTGGATAATATCAATTTTTTTGATGTCAATTAAAAGGTAATGGATCAGTTTCTTTTTTCTCTAGATGGTAGGTGACAGATTTTTGTTTATGGCATAATATATATGGAATATGTGTGTGTAGGAATATCATTTTGGGAAGTGATATTTATGAATTGGATCCAAAAGATTTGGGAAGTTTTGGAAGGTGAATAAAAAAAATTCAAAAGTTTGAAAAAAAAAAAGGATATAGATTTTGTTTCTTATCTTAAGATCTAGATTTATTTGTTTATAGGTATTTGAAGATCTGGATTATATTTATGTGTTTATGTATTTGAAGATCTGCATTTAAAAAAAAAATGTGAATGAAAGGATAAAAAATGTGTTGACAGGATGATGTAGAGATGAAATGACCAAGATACCCCCGGACTAAAAGTGCAATTAATCTATTTCTAACGTCCATTAGTGTAGGAGACCAAAAGTGTTGACGGAGTTCCAAAGCTGGGGACGAAAAACATAATTTCGTGAACCTACAGATGAAACGTGAAATTTGATACAAACCACAGGGACGAAAATTGTAATTTACTCCCTTTTTAATTATATATTTGCCTAGCTAAGAATACATGAGCTTAACAACAAAGCCAGAGGCGGAGCCAGTAGGGGGACTGGTGGGTGCTTAGCCCCCGCCAACCGTCCATGTTTTTCATTGCAAGGCTAGCTCATAGCCGACCAGTATAAAAGTCTTTTCGAACCGAGCCACCCCCAACCTATAAGTATTTGAATTCTAGTCATGGCAGTGCAAGTAAAACCTTTACATTAGGCCCATAAAAGTAAACTATCGTCATCAAATTCTATTTTACTAACATTTTATTGAATGGTTATGTCTTTTACATTATGTTGTATACAACGATCGGAAAAACATTACGGTTCAGCCCCCTTCAACGTTAAATCCTGGCTCCGCATCTGAACAAAGCCACATATCTCTCTATCTATATATACACACACTAGCATCATACTCACATAACAAAGTCGAATAAACGTATTTTATAACTTTTATATTTTCAACGGCATCAAGTATTTTTTCTAATGGTACATTGTATTTTTTTTTACGAGGTTATCAGTTTAAAAGAAAATAGTAAGAAAAAATAATTTGTCTTCAAGTCCTCAAAACTATGTGATATATTTATTATTGTCTTAAAAAAATGTTATATACCCCGTCACATTCACATACTTTTTGAGGGACGTAAGGTGGTCCAAAATCCAAATATACTCATACAAGTGTGTAGTTCATACAAGTGTGTAGTTGAGAACTTGAGATGCATACTAGATTTTACAATTAGTACAAAGAAAAACTAAAATAGTAAATTAGGTTATAAGTTAGAACAAACACCTTAATCATTAGAATTTAGAAACTTTTAATATTGTGCACAATATAATGTAACTAAATTATCCAACCATTGTTTTCCATCTTCAATATGCAACTTTATTATCTTCAGTTCAGCTAGTTTCATATGTTATACACTTATACTTACAAACACTATAGTCTATGTATACACATGGTCTAATTAACAATTAAATAGTAAAAAATGAAAGACAAAATAAGTTAACTTAATTGCTTACACATATTCTTATAAAGAAATTATGAATCTGTTTGTAAAAAAAACATTTTTATATCAATTAATCTAAGGGGGTGTTTGCCAAACTTATTTAAAGAATTAGAGTGTTTATTAGCTTATATTAGTGTGTTTTCAAAAAGCTAAAAAGCATTTTGTGCGTGTTTGTATTAGATTATTTGAGGTGCTTATTACACTTTTAAAGAGTTAAAAAGCTAATCAGCAAAAAGCCAAGACTTCGAAACTTTTTAAAAAATTCAGAACACAGTAACTACATAATACGAGTATGAACTTTTTGATATATTAAGCCCAACACCCCGTTATAGACGGAACCAAAAGCCAATGGTCCATATCGCAGATGATGGGCTAAAATGGAAACTCAGTTTTAATTTTAAAAGAAAATTTCATTACAGACCCCTGGGGTATGTCATATTATTAAATTTCGCCCCTCTAGTTTTTTCGTATCATTGCATACCCCTATGGTGATTTTTCGTATCATTACATACCCCTCACCCTAACGGACGTTCGCGAGTCTCTGTTAACCCCCTCACGTGCATACCACGTGAGGGTATTTTTGTCCATTCTCATATAACATATACCTATAACACTTTTCTCCCCAACCATTTGACATAAACAGATCAAAAACCCATCCCTTTTCAAAATCCCTTTCTTCCCAAAGCTAACATCACCTGAATCTATAAAACAATTCCACCAAACTCACTACCTATATGGCTATATGTATACATACACATATAAATATTAGGAAAAATACAAAATTAACAAGACACATTCCATTCTCTCTGTGAACAAACCTCCGATCATATCTTCTAAATCTAATCTTCAGGTATTATTCAATACATTAAAAAACACACAAACATTGATGATGAAGATCTGGTGAGTACATATATATTGTATATAGTAAAAAAAAAAAAGATCTGGTAGGGGCGATTTTTGTCTCTAGCTCTAGCCGCCGACCAACTTCTAGACTGAATTCCGACTAAAACCGCCGGCAAACTCAAGATATGGAGGCTAATCGATCTTATGTATCACTGCTTTCTTTCACCTAGCTTTTTCACAATCAATTAATATTAACTAATATATATATATATAAATATATATATATATATAATCTCTGAAATACAGATCCAGTGCGTGTGTCGGCGTGTTTTTGCGTGTGAAATTGGATACAATCTGATTGAATGTGAATCGTTTGGGGCATATGACGACTTTGTGATGGTGGTCAGATCTGCTGTTGTTTTTGGTTATTTACCATAAGATCGATTGGGGGGCATATGGCGACTTTGAAATGGGATACAATCTGATTGAATGTGAATCGTTTGGGGCATATGACGACTTTGTGATGGTGGTCAGATCTGCTGTTGTTTTTGGTTATTTACCATAAGATCGATTGGGGGGCATATGGCGACTTTGAAATGGGATACAATCTGATTGAATGTGAATCGTTTGGGGCATATGACGACTTTGTGATGGTGGTCAGATCTGCTGTTGTTTTTGGTTATTTACCATAAGATCGATTGGGGGGCATATGGCGACTTTGAAATGGGATACAATCTGATTGAATGTGAATCGTTTGGGGCATATGACGACTTTGTGATGGTGGTCAGATCTGCTGTTGTTTTTGGTTATTTACCATAAGATCGATTGGGGGGCATATGGCGACTTTGAAATGGGATACAATCTGATTGAATGTGAATCGATTGGCTATCACCACTTTTATCCAGATGTAGATCTAGAATTTTACGAATATATAGAGAGATAGATTTGGGAATATATATATACATATATGGGATTTGTATGAGCTGGGATTTTTGTGTATATGGGATTTTATCATTTAAGATTTGTATGTAATGGTTGAATATATAGACATATATATGTATAAATGGGAATTTATGATCTGGGAAAGAAATGAATATGTGTTTATGAAGATGATAAATATAGATACAGATATTGTAGAGAAGAAGATAGTTAAGAGGACTAAAATACCCTCATGTGCAATGCACATGAGGGACTTAACGGAGGAATCTAACGTTCGTTAAAGTGAGGGGTGACCAACGATACAAGAAGTCACCGTAGGGGTATGTAATGACACGAAAAAACGAGAGGGGCGAAACTTAATAATATGACATACCCCAAGGGTATGTAATGAAATTTTCTTTAATTTTAATAGAAAACGAGAAGTCAGTTAAGCTGTTGGGCCTAGCAAGGAAATTGCGTGTGAAACCATGCATAAATATTGCATTGAAAATTTGAAATACATGAATGCAAGTAAGAATACATATATCAAGATTTATCAAGCGAATAACTTGTAAACTTGGTATCCTAAAAGTCTAAAACTATATCCATTTAAACCATTTTTAACATATTTTTTTCCCTACAAAATCTTGTACAAACCAATCCATCATTAGATGGAGTGGTACCCGTTACCAATGCATCTTGGGGCCACATGTGAAGTTGAGAGACGCGGGTTCAATCCTTAAGGATGCCCATATCATGTGGGTATTAAGTGAAGGTATTTTACCGGCATCATAACCCTTACGGGGTGGGATGAGGGAGATCCAATGTAGTTCCGAGGACAGGGTGTCCTCCTTTACCCTTTTTTACAAAATCTTGTACAAAATTGCAAACCTCGCAAGGCATACCTTGCAATTTGAGATTGAAAACTATTCCTTACGATTTTAGCAAACTTATGATGTTTGAAGATAATATGTAGATTATCTCTTGCTTTATTTTTCACCCTTTTACATACAATGTATAGAAAGTCTTTAAAAAAAAAAAAAGGTAAACAAAAAACATCAAAACTACTAGGAACGTCTTGGTTTTGTAATATTCGCAAGGTTTATATACCTTGTGAAACTTGTACTTTGATTCGGTATTTGTGAAAAGTCGAAAAATGATGGTTAAATAAGTTAGGTTTTTTTTTTGTTGTCAAAAAGGCACCTGGGTCAAAAGTGTTTATGTGGATCTATAATAATTTTTTTGGAAGATTCAATAGGTGGTTTAGAATTTAAAAGTTTTAGGGTGTGTTTGATATCTACTGAATGGGATGGTCTAGTACTGGATGCTGATTTGGTCAACATCATGTGTAGTTGTTTCACAAAGAAACTATAGCTTCTAAACTAATGTAGAATCAATTAAGCCATTCATAACTTAAAGATTCAAAATGACCACCTCTACCATTTTTCATTGATATATTGTTATAACCAGGTACAGGTTAAAATTTTATTTTACATTTTTACTGCAGTGGGCTTCTTGCTTGTGGAATTCAGATTGTGAAAACTCGCTAAGTTGCATATCTAAGGAAGTTAATTTTTAGGACAAGCCTTCCTATTACTTTAATCCTTGTCTAGTTTCGAATTGATGTGAATGTCTCACTCATATGGTAATCATGAAAAACTATAAAGAATGTATTTCATAAGCTCTAAAAAAACATAAAGAATTTATTCTTCAAAGCTTTCTACAAGCGCTTTATTTAGCAACCATTTCTGGTATGCAAAAATGCATCTACTTTAATCGAAAGCTTCTTTGAAGCTCACCTTCCCTCATCGAAAAGAACATCTTTGCACCAAAAGGAAAGAGTATTGATATCATGTATGTACGTCGTGATATTATATGGTTAATGTGAGTCCCATCTTTCGTTATCATTAAATGGTATCTAAAACATTGGTTATGCATAAAGAGGCCGTAACGTAATTTAGGTAAAATGTTAGGTAAGAACTTTGTTTTCGCCTATAAAAAGGTAACCAACGTTTTGAAAGTTCGATAAAATGTAATCTGGTCCTTTTTTACCCGTTTAACGTAGTAGCTGGCTCATCTATAACTTTTAACTATGTTCATTCTTTTTCATATAATGTAACGCTAACATGACATGCAGAATCGTTGAACATACAAGATTACCTAAGCAGAAATCTACCTAAATTACTTGAAGTCACATTTTAATGCAATTTTCACTTGGTGAATGATACCAAAAACATCAATTAATGATTGTATAGGGGATGTTGTAAGGGATTAATTATTTGGGAGGAGATTTTTCTAATATGACGCTAACAAAGACTAATTATGGGTTGATGATGAAGCAGGCATTGTGACTCCTCTAAGATCTCTCTCTAAAATACAAGTTTAGTCAAAAGTTGCATATATGGGACAAAAGGATCCAAAAACTAAGACAATGACATCTTGTGTTTTAGGATACCTAATTGCTACGCGATGCAATGGTATTCGTTGGTCATTATAGAGCCGTTTAGAAACCTAGTAAAACAAAGAGAGAAAACAAAATAGTCTGAATAAGAACTTTACCTATGCATTAACAACTTGGACAAGGATTCGTTTTCCCTCATAATCTTGTGTATTTTTTTTGACTCAAAACTGCATGTGGCATCATCCCAGTACTGCGGATTGGCATCATTGAGATTAACCCGTTAGTTTGGTAGACTTGTTAGATGCTTCATCATACTGATACGCTTGTGGCACCATTTGTTTAGTCCCCGAGAAAGACAGAGATTGTGACATATAAGTAATTTCATGATCGAATATTAGTAGACAAATATTTTTGGCCCTTGTACCATGGTCACTTTGTTTTTCCCTAACGCAGCTTAAACTCACATTACAAGGATTCTGAAGCCTTAGAAAACTCGTGTGACCCGTCTCAGCAAAACGAGCATCTTTGCATACCTGACTTGTTAAATAACATGTTTAGATGGCATGATTAGTTTTTGGTTAATTACATGTGCAAATCAACCACAAAATACAGATTATAAAATAAAAATGCATAAACAACACTGATAAAGTTTACATTTCCTTTTATTCACAACCAAAAAAACCCCCATCAAAAGGGGGTTACTTGCAGTGATCATTGGTATCTGTTTAACAAAATCAAGAAACGTAAAAAAACAAAATAATCCAGCTTCAATCAGACTGATTATGTAATGAAGAATGAGAGGACTCAACATGGTCACCAGAAGATTCATCTGTACATAACTTCCCATTGCTTGTTGGTTCAGTTGTGCAGCCCGAATTTTTTGATGATTTTGAAGGAGATGGCTCGGATGAATGCAGTGTAGGTGAGTTCATTCCACCATATGTGGAAAAGTATGGGTGACTATTCAAATCCATGTTATAATTGTACGAATATACCACCACAGGATGATCATATTTACAAGCTGACCCATATTTGCACGTTCCGTATAGAGTATAATATGAACACACAGTTTTCCCCTGCATTTTGGACATCAATCAGTCACGTCACAAACATAATGCACAAGGACGCTGTTAAAGTGGAATAAAGCTTACTGGTCGTAAAGGAAGACCAAACGGGCTCAAAGAAGTAGCAGCAGATTGAAAGATTTTTTCCCTTGGGTGATGATACTTGCAATCTGATCCATACTTGCAGGTTCCTGTATTTATGAAATAACGACATTCTGGTTCACTGGGCCTCTCGGGTAAATGAGAACTCGGTGATGGATAGATATGGTCCATGGAACTTGAACCGTTTGCCGAGACTAGTGGGCTCATATTATCCTAAAGATTACAAACCCAACAAACCATTTGAGCACAAAGTATGTTACACTTTTACACAAGTAAACCCCTAATAGAGGTGGTTAACAGTTCCAAATAGATATTTTGGGTTCTGCTATTAGACATAAAATGTAGAATAAAAATTACTTACCATGTAAGCACTCCACCCTTGGGTGGTACCAGAAGAAGGAAGAACGATTGGCAGGTAAGTTTGTGGACTCATATATGGCCATTGAGAGCCAATTTGGGGTGGTGCACCCGATGATGCATATTGCAAAGGTTGTGAATGAGATGTGTTGGATCCGTCTAGGGGTGGCTGCGGATGATGGAACTTACATGTAATTCCATATTTACACGATCCAGTTCGTAGGTAATGAGAACAAGGCTTCTGTCCCTAGAATAGTAACACGGGTTCTTTATCATTTGAAATATAACATTTACAATTAATCAAGATTTTGTTACCAAAAAAGTGGTACCTGTCTCATAGGTAGTCCGATCATGTTCAACACAACAGGACTAGGACCATGTCTATCTTGAGGATGATTATATTTGCATGTTGATCCGTATTTGCAAGTACCCGTCTTCAGAAAATACTAAAAGAGATAAAAGCCATTCAAGAAACATATTAATACAGTTCCTTTTCTAAAAAGATAAATTCTAAGTGATCGAAAGCTTACAATGCAATCTGGCTCTCCAACTCGCCGTGGATGATCACCTCCATGCTGTTTATCCTATGATTTTATACCCAAAAAACAACAAGGTTACTTATAAAACGCATCGAAATCAACCTATTTGGGATAATTATTATATGGTATTCTATAAAACACATCAAAAAACAACATTCCCTTAACGAGAAATGATATGTACACAACACAATTTTGTCACACGACAAATTTAAACTTTATCAAGCTGTACAGTATGCAGTTTACAATTTATACATGTTGTGTATGCACAAACGCTGTTGTATACATATCACTTCCCTAACCGAAACTCGTAACTAAAAAGTACAAGTATACATCTGTATTTAGCAGTTTACCTGCTCATTGTAGGTTGGATGATTAAACCTACATTCATCACCATATCCACATTTTCCGGTTCTCAAATAATACACGCAATCGGGTTGTCCAGGACGATCCGGGTAGCCCGTTGAACCACTTTCATCATCCTCTTTCCCATCTGCCTGAATTCTCAACCTATTTATACCTTCTACAGTTCCAAAATACAAACTATGAACTAAGCACAATTTCACATCACTTAACACCATAAAGCTTTAAACTTTCACAAATTCAAGAAACACTATGATCATATTTTTAATTTTAAACTAAAAAAGTTACAACCTTTATATAGATTTTAGAGGAATCAAAGTGAAAAAAGAGCACTGCAAAGATTAATACATAAACCTAACAAAATTTAAACAATCAAACATAACAAAAACATTAAAAATATATATATTCCATAAATTTAAGCATAATGAATTACAGTAAATAACAATGCAAAAAATAGAAGAAAATATATAATGCAAATATGTACCTTCAATGTTATAATCAGGAGGATTCCATGAAGAATTTGAAACCCCATTATTTTTTTCACTGCTCTGATTATCAGACATATTTAATTTAATATATTTTAAAATTATTTATAAAAGGATTATAACAAAAAAGTATAATAATAATAAACACTGTTTTTCTCTGTTCTGTTCTGTTCTTCCCCAAAATTCAAATCCAACTGTAAAATTATGAAACTAAGACAAAATTACTGTAAAATCATGATCTGGGTTAAGATTAAAACAATTAAATCACAAATAGAAACAAAAAAATTATAAAATTTATGATGATCAAAAACAGGGGAATATATGAAATCTGGAAATTAAATAATTAAGGTAAGGAAATATTTCAACACCATGCTTACAATATATGAATGTCATCAATGAATGAAAATTTTAAATTGTATTTATTTTTTAATTTATACAATTTAGAAAAATTGGGATCTTGATTTTGATCATGAAATTTTGGTGTGGGTAAAATATATATTTAATAAGAGTTAATCGCAAGGATCGTCCCTGTGGTTTATCCAAAACATCAAGTTCAGTCCTTTAACTTTCATAAAGACACTGGACGTCCTTTATAGGAGGATAAGGGTCAAGAACAGTCCTTTTGCATCACGTCCGTTTTCATTGCTCCGTTAGCACCCTCACGTGACTAAAACGTGAGGGTAAGTATGTCTTTAGCCACTCAATGCTATCTCTTTCCTCCCTTATATACCCTAAACATCCCCAAATTTCATTTCATAAATCAAAATACATCCCCAAAATTACACCCCACCCACCAAAACCCTAATAACTTTAAGATGTCACGTAATCCGTTGTATTCAATACGTGAAGCAGGTGAAAATTGGGATGACTTGGATCGTGTATACGGTGAGTTATTTTATATTTTTTAGTTTATTTTTTAATATAAACCTAGAATATTAATGGTTTTTATTTATATTTTTTCCGATGTAGAACCTTATGAAGGGTTGTTCTCGTTCAAGATTCATCACGGAGGGATGTTTACTTCTAAGCCAGGGATGAAATATGTACGGGGTAAGATCGACCATGCCGATTGCGTCAACATTGACCTATTTTCAGTGCATGAAATGGACTCTATAATGGAGAGTCTAGGTTATACAGGGAAGCAGGTGATGTTATATTTCTTTCTTAAACCTGGATATGAGTTAGATATTGGTCTTATGCCCTTATCAAGTGACCAAGATGTGCATAATTTGTCTAAATATGTGAAAAAAAATAGGTTGATACAAGTTTATATTGAACATGGCAACTCAAAGCCAGTAGGTTACTTTTCTCCCACTAAATTATCACTTGAACTGATTGAAAATGATGATGAGGTTGTACCTAGTAAACCTAAAAAGCCCTTATCTAAGAAACAAAGTGAAGGTAACCTTGGATTTAAGAAAATGTTGCTTGATTGGAATGTGGAACCTGTTTTAACTCAAGAAAGTGTAGTAAATGACAATGTTGATCATGCAAACACTGAAAATAGGCAAGAAACTTTGAATGACAATGTGACTAGTCAAGACAATGTTATTGACCAACCTGTTCAAGAAAGTAGTGGAAATGACAATGTAGCTGAAGAGGGTAATGATGATGATAGTAATAGTAGTGGTCAGGATAGTGATGAAACTAATAATAGCAGTGGTGAGGATAGTGAAGATAGTGACTACATTGTAGATGAGGTCAATGAAGTAGAAGATGTAGAAGTGAACATGAGAGAATTTAGAATGCATATAGATGAAGATGTGGAGTATGTGGGCAATTTGCCTATACCTGCCAATGTAGAAGTTGATGGGGATGATGAGATTGATGTTATAAACAATGACGAGTTTGATAGTGGTTCTGATGCAGATGACAATGTGAATAAAATAAGAAATAGGCTATTGAAGAAAATGGGGAAGAAGCCAACTGATTTTAACACTGTCTTTTATTGTGGTCAAACATTTGGAAGTAAGGATGAGGTCTTAAGCTTGGTAAGGAGGCATGCAGTAGACAGCAGGAGAGAGTTACACATTGTGAAAAATGATAATGCAAGAGTGAGAGTGGTTTGTAAAGGCCAAATACCTTTGTTTGATCCAAATGGTGGCAGTGTAGCCCAAAATATTCCAGATAAAGGAGCTAGGCCAATTCACTGTGGTGGCCCAACTCTAACTGTTAGAGGCCCAAGTCAGTCTGTTAAAGGCCCAAGTCAGTCCACAAACCTAAAGAAAAATGCCAAGGAAAAGGAGGTAGGTGAAGATTCCAAACCCAAAAAAAACAAAGGAGGTAGGGGAAATAAGGCAAATCCAGATGCATTTACTTGTCCTTGGACTTTACACGTCTCCAAAATTAGAAATGAGCAAACATGGATGGTGAAAACATTGATTGATGACCATAAATGTCTTCAATCCAGATCTAATAAATTCTGCACATCCAAGTTTCTTGGCAAAACCATTTTGCAACAGATTGAAGGTAAAAATATTCATACTTATGCTACATTATTTAAGTTTTTTAACTTGTTGTTTATATTACAGTTTCTTATAACTATAAATATTGTTATTTTAGGTAATCCAGAAATACCTTCAAAGGCATTACAAAACGAACTTCAAAGGAAGTTTGAACTAGCAGTATCTGCACAGAAAGCACAGAGGGCTAAGAAAAGTGCAAAGGGAGAGCTTAGAGGGGACTACACCAAGCAATACAACATGTTAAGGGATTACATACAAGAACTGCAGTCTTCCAATCCTGGCACCACAGTGAAGCTTGAGGTTGAAAGACCTCAAAATGTGGATGACCCAACTAGAGTTTTTAAAAGAATTTACATCTGCTTGGGTGCATTAAAGAGGGGGTTCAAGAGTGCTGGAAGGGAGTTAATTGGACTTGATGGAGCATTCATGTCTGGACCATTCCCAGGACAAGTGCTAACTGCTGTGAGTCTAGATTCAAACAATGGAATCTATCCTGTTGCGTATGCAATTGTGGAAGCAGAGACTTTAAACTCTTGGACATGGTTTTTGGAACACCTTGGTGATGATCTAGACCTGGGGGAAAGATCAAACTACACTTTTATAAGTGATAGGCAAAAGGTAATCTTGTTTATTAATCTTGTTCATGTGACAATACCCTTAATTTATGAATTAATCTTTCAAATTAATCTTGTTTATAATTCTTGTGAATGTAAGGGTCTTATTCCTGCTTTAGCAAAGATGTTCCCTTGTGCTGAGCATAGATACTGTCTTAGACATATTCATGAGAATATGAAGCTTCAATGGAGGGGTGCAGCTTTCAAGAACCATTTATGGAGGTGTGCAACAACAACCACTATCCAAGAGTTCACAACTGCAATGGCTGAGTTCAAAAGATATAGTGAACCTGCACATGCTTGGTTATCCAAAATCCCACCTCAACATTGGGCAAGATCTCATTTTTCAGGTACTTATTGACTTTAAACCTAACAATTCAATGTGGATTAGATCACTTATACACGCACTTTGTTTTAACAGGAAGGGCAAAGTCAGATGTGTTGCTTAACAACATGTGTGAGGTTTTGAATAGTAAGACAGTTAAAGCTAGAGATAGGCCTATCATTCACTGTCTAGAATACATTAGGGAGTATTTGATGATTAGGATTGTGAATGTGGGAAAGGTTATAGACAAATGTGAGACTGTGCTTACACCAACTGCAACTAGACTGTTGGAATTGGAAAAAACGGATGCAAATACTTACACTGCAATCTTTAATGGGGTGGATAAATATCAAGTAAGTGGACCTTGGGGAGATCAGTGTGTGGTAGATATCACCCAAATGAACTGCACATGTAGGAAATGGGAAATAACTGGAATACCATGTAAACATGCAGTGTGTGCTAACTGGAATATGGCTAATAACAAAATAGCAGTTGGTCCAGTTGAGGCATGGGTTGATCCCATTTACAGGTTAGACACATGGAAGTTAATGTACCAATTTAAGATCAACCCCACCAATGGTGTTAACCTGTGGACTAGGTCTCGCATACCAACAGTTATCATGCCACCTAAGTATCACAAACCTATAGGCAGACCAAGAAAGAAGAGAAGGAAGACTGCAGAAGAGATCCAGATGGCTTCTAATGGCAAGTTGTCAAGGAAGCTTCAATCTGTTTACTGTAAAAGGTGTGGCATTCAAGGTCACAACAAGAGGTCTTGCAAAGCCACTTCAAGCCAAGCACCTCAAGCTAGTCAAGCAAGTGGAAGCCAACCAACTCAACCTAGTCAATCAGCTGACCCTAGTCAAACTGCAAGTGCAAGAGGTCCAACTCCAAGTCAAAGAGGTCGAAATGCAAGTGCAAGAGGTCCAACTCTAAGTCAAAGAGGTCGAAATGCAAGCCAGAGAGGTCCAAATGCAAGTCAAACAGTTCCAAATGCAAGTCAAACAGTTCCAAATGCAAGTCAAACTTCCAGACCAAGCTAATTTAGTTGTTTTTGTTGTCAATGTAATGCCACTTATGTTTATGTCTTTTGCTAAATTATGTATGTTGCCACTATGTTTTCTGCTACATTATGTAATCTGCCACTTATGTTTATGTATGTTGCCACTATGTTTTCTGCTACATTATGGTGTTTATGTAAGCTATTTTGGTATATTCTGGCATATGTAGATGATAAACATTGTATTTTACATATTGCATTTGGCATATTTAGGTGATAAACAATCTGCATTTGGTCCATTTTGGCATATTTCACCTTAGTACTCTGTCACTATGTTTATCACTAAATAAGTAACCGATTTTGGCATATTTCACCTTATGTTTATCACTATGTTCAAAGTTGTAACAACCAATTTAAGACAAAAAACCATTTCATTAATACTTGAGCAAATACAACAACTTGCAACATACAACATACACCTTTTTTTGTTCAAACCATAAGAAAAATTACAACAAATAACAACCAACTACCAACCAACAGTTTCTTCAATTTCTTTCCTTCTTCTGTTTTTTTTTTCAGTTGTGCTTCGAGTTCATTCTTTGACCTCAACAAACCCGGTATAATAACCGTTGCCCGATCACACATTTTGGGATCAAACCATCCAAGAAATCTGCATTTCGAACCCTGGTTGGGACATCCGTAGAAACGTCTTCCTGGGTTCCTTTCAGTCCATGATGTTCGTATTACTGCTTCGTTGCCACACCAACAAAACACCATGATAACTCTTGATGAGCACAGATCGAGAGAGAGAGAGAGAGATAATAGTGTTTTGATTTATGAAATGAAATTTGGGGATGTTTAGGGTATATAAGGGAGGAAAGAGATAGCATTGAGTGGCTAAAGACATACTTACCCTCACGTTTTAGTCACGTGAGGGTGCTAACGGAGCAATGAAAACGGACGTGATGCAAAAGGACTGTTCTTGACCCTTATCCTCCTATAAAGGACGTCCAGTGTCTTTATGAAAGTTAAAGGACTGAACTTGATGTTTTGGATAAACCACAGGGACGATCCTTGCGATTAACTCTTTAAGTAAAGTTCGTTTTTCACGTAAATACTTGAAATATTGTCGACTAGTAAGTAATTGACAAATTAGACCCTGAAATTTAGGCAACGGAATTTCGTGAATAAAAGGATAGATTGGTAAATTTGAGGCAATGTAGGATAAAAATACGTGGGCGGAAAAAATGAATATTTTATATAACAAAAATAATTTTATTTGTTAATGATATTATGAAAAATCGTCGCCGTTAAAAAGGCGGGAAAGAGTTTGGCGTGGAAGAGAAGGAAAAGAATCCTGGCCGTTGATTATGTGTGGGCCGACCCATGACGTAAGGATCTGTTACACTAAAATAGTAAATTATGTTTATGTATTTGTTTAGGATGCAATATTATATTATAGATTTTATGTAAAAGATAAATAACGAACATTCTCATAGTTCCTATTCGACCAATTCTAACCCGTTCTAAAACTTTATTAGTTTAAACAACGAAATGTGACTAGGCTAATCTCACACTCTATTCTTTAAATATGTTTTTGATTCAAATTAAAACAAAAATTAAAATATAACTAAAATATTACAATCATCATGTATTATAAAAATTTTTGTGCATCCGTAAATGTTTATTATTATAACTTATTTTATTTATTTTATGTTAAATATTATATCTTATGAAAGAACATATATCTAACTTAATTTATGTTGAAACCGTTACTACTTACTCATATCTTCTGTTTGACTACACCAACTCGAGCCCATTGTCCCATTCTAGTATTTAGATGTTTAGATTCAGCCCAATACAACCACGTTAAAAGTAACATGTGGCCCAAATAGACCCAGTTAACTTATAATATATGTTGACCACCAGGTATAACTTTTTCATAAATATTTTATTCCATATCTATACTATATTATAAAGCAGATCCTCCATGTCTAACATTTTAAGTTTCAACATTTACTTCCCTAAAATGCTCCTTCTATCAATTATATATTTACCAAACATCCTTTCTCTCTCCTCAAATATCAAACAATCATCTTTTTTCTCTCTCCTCCATAAATCATTTATTCCTTCAATTCATTCAAAATCTTTTATCTCAAAAACCGTACATCGATAAATTATAAAAATTATATGGGTGTTCTTAAAATTTCATGCTCTTTCATTAGAGATGTCATTCGATATACTTTCAACGAATTTTTAAATCCGAGGGTGGAACCCGTACGGTTAAGGCATTTGGCTATCACACTCTATGATCTATCACACTTTATGACCTATCACCCCCACCATCTCACCGCCGCAACGCGGGGGTATTTACTCTCGTATAACCTAACGGATAAAATGCAATGTCCACTTATATGTAAGTATATATATGTGAATTTTATTCCATATTTTAAATCCACCACAATGACCTCATAATGAATTTTTGGTAAGAAATGATGCTGATAGACCCGAAATTATCGTTGTCTTAATTTTGTTAAGCTATTGAAATTCACTGTTAAAACAAAATTTTGAAAGTATGTTGTAAATATTGAAATCTCTTTAGAAATATGTTGCAGAACCTATAAAGTTCAGCAATTTTAGTAGTATTATTTCACTGATTGAATCGTCGTGTGATTATCAATCTTGGGAGTGACGATCTACAAGTTTTGCTACTTAGAAGTTCACATAGAGGGTCCCCAATGCCCTCGTTCGGGGGGTTCGTCCGAGGGCCTCGGACGAGTCCACACCGTTGGGTGGGACTCGTCCCTGGCTCGTTCGGGGCACTCGTCCGAGGGGCTCGTTCCTGCAGGGACGAGTCGCTTCGTTTGTTTGTTTTTTTTTTTTTTTTTTTTTTAAATGCAACGGCTCTATTTCAAGGAAAAAGACAAAAAATTTGAAGTTTCAAAAGTTGGCAAAACAGGTCCCTCTAACGGCCTGTTTGACCACCTGCAGTCCAAAAAATTTACACTTTTAGTCCTTTAACGGCTAGTTTTTGAAAAAGCCTATATATACACCTTCATAAGCACTAGAACACACCACACTTTCATTATTAACATATACAAAGTAATCTCATAGCACAAATCATGTCGAATTTCAACAACCAAAAAGCCGACGACTTCTGGAACAACGCCGTGAACGATTTTAATCAATCGTACACTAACCAACCATCACAAATACCGTTCATCCCACAACCAAATGACCCCCGTTATCCTCAATTCATGGCAGCTTATTATGCTTCACTTGCCGCTACACAACCCCCTAATTTCTTCCATGGGGGGTCATCGTCAGCAGCATGTTTTCAACAACCTGATCAACACTCCGCTCCCACACCCGAATCTGTTCCCACCCCCCAATCCATTCCTGAAACACAACCAAAGAAGGGCCGGGTCAAAACCATGGCCAAACGCACCAAGAAAATCAAACAACCAAAAAGCCGACGACTTCTGGAACAACGCCGTGAACGATTTTAATCAATCGTACACTAACCAACCATCACAAATACCGTTCATCCCACAACCAAATGACCCCCGTTATCCTCAATTCATGGCAGCTTATTATGCTTCACTTGCCGCTACACAACCCCCTAATTTCTTCCATGGGGGGTCATCGTCAGCAGCATGTTTTCAACAACCTGATCAACACTCCGCTCCCACACCCGAATCTGTTCCCACCCCCCAATCCATTCCTGAAACACAACCAAAGAAGGGCCGGGTCAAAACCATGGCCAAACGCACCAAGAAAATCAAACAACCAAAAAGCCGACGACTTCTGGAACAACGCCGTGAACGATTTTAATCAATCGTACACTAACCAACCATCACAAATACCGTTCATCCCACAACCAAATGACCCCCGTTATCCTCAATTCATGGCAGCTTATTATGCTTCACTTGCCGCTACACAACCCCCTAATTTCTTCCATGGGGGGTCATCGTCAGCAGCATGTTTTCAACAACCTGATCAACACTCCGCTCCCACACCCGAATCTGTTCCCACCCCCCAATCCATTCCTGAAACACAACCAAAGAAGGGCCGGGTCAAAACCATGGCCAAACGCACCAAGAAAATCAAACAACCAAAAGAACCTGCTGCAAACTCGTCAAATTGGACCGAGCTTGAAATGAAAGTTCTCACTGAGTGTTGGATCGATGCTACAGAAGATCCAATAGTTGGCAAAGACCAATCGCTTGATTGTTTCTGGGGGAAAATCAGAGAGAAGTATAATGCAAGATTCCCCAACAACCCAAGAAATCACAATCAGATTAGTGGCAAGTGGAGAAAGATCAAAACAAATGTGTCAAAGTTCAATGCAATCTGGAAAGGGTATGATGATAATCGATGCAGTGGTGAGAACGATGCCCAAGTCATGGAGGAAGCGCGTTCAGCGTACTTTACTCAAACCAAAAATCAGTTTACCATGTACGAGTGTTGGTTGCTCGTGAAAGATAAGCCAAAGTTCTTCGCTCCATCCGGTCATGATGTTCTGGGGCGAAGCCTCCATAAAAGGAAAAACATTAGGA
The DNA here is from genome assembly GCA_034093135.1 of Erigeron breviscapus. Classification (NCBI taxonomy): domain Eukaryota; kingdom Viridiplantae; phylum Streptophyta; class Magnoliopsida; order Asterales; family Asteraceae; genus Erigeron; species Erigeron breviscapus. The sequence goes on from CM067172.1 coordinate 47,125,537, forward strand.
GACCCAATTCGAGCCGGTGGATCTTGGTGATAATGACCTTTTCGGTGGGGATAAGTATACGCGCCCCCCTACTAGGTCAAAGGCATCACGAACATCTGCTTCTTCCGATGCGGGGTCTGCTCGTTCTTCAGCTTCCGACCTAGCCGCCCGACTCGACCGACTTGGGTGTAAAAAAGAGGCGGTGTTGGATGAACAACAACAATCTTTGGCTGCCATTCGTGAGGAAGAAAGGAAGCGCACCATGTATTCGGCTCTTTCGTTCATGGGCCAAACAGAGTGTGATGACGAGGAAAAGAGGTACATCAAGGAAGCCAAGAAGAAACTCATGTCGGAGTACAAAGACTTCATATTCGGTCCCAATTAGTTTAGGTTTAGTTTAAAAAAATAAAAATGTCGTAAGCTTTGTTTTTTTGGTTTTTTTTTCTTCCATTTTTAGGTTGTGTGCTTTATTTTATTGTACTTTGTTTTTTTATTTTTATGTTCGATTTTTAGGTTGTGTGCTTTATTTTATTGTACTTTGTTTTTTTGGTTTTTTTTTCTTCCATTTTTAGGTTGTGTGCTTTATTTTATTGTACTTTGTTTTTTTGGTTTTTTTTTCTTCCATTTTTAGGTTGTGTGCTTTATTTTATTGTACTTTGTTTTTTTATTTTTATGTTCGAAATGTATTGTATTTTTAATTTTAATGAAGTTGGGTGTTTTATTAATAGTTTGTGTTAATGGGCTTAAAATGTATTTTATTTATAGTTTAGATAAATGGGTAAAATTAAATAATTGGTGGGTCCAAGACTAGTCTTTGGTGGATGAGTGCATTGGGTGTATTTTGGGGGGATTACCTCAGTGACATTATTGTAGTATGTAAACAGTTTTTTTCTAACTATGTAAATAATTAACAATATGAGTTAAAGAACTTTGCTAGGATTGCTTTTATACTTTTTTATATATTTTTATACAACAATCATTTTAGTATTAATAGTTTTAATTCCCTTTTTTGGTCTTTAGAGGCCTAATTATGTTGACGCAAATGGGCAAATGGCCTCTTAAATCCATGATGGGCCTGCTTTTATATAAATCTACGTAAGTATAATGGTTTAAGGTATCGTACATAAACTTGTGCATAATTAAGATAAAGATAGTGGTATACGTATTGCCTCCAATTATATGGTCATTGAGTTAAGGTGTGCAAAACACTTTCGAACTCCTTGGAATAGTACAGTTGATCAGAAATTAAATTAAATTTTACATTAACCATTCGCTGTTTAGAGGTTGATTGAACTCTTAAATTATAATAATGACAACCGGATAGTTGATTCAAGAGAATTGGAGAGAAAACCTGAAAACAAACGTAAATGGTATTTTGCAAACCAGAACATAAGCAAAAGATAAATTTTATAAAATGCTCATTATGCAATGACCTTAAATGGGAGATGATATACTCTATTACAAATCAACCTAATAATCCCCTTAATAATTTGATTATATGACGGTATAATCCATTAACTTTCTTTTTTAATTTTATTTTTTGATTTTACTAAGTGTCATGATCAGCTGTTAGGAAGATAATTAGGACAGATTTTACACAGATATATCATTTTCGACTATAGTATGTTTTTACTTTTAACTAACACTATAAATATAATATACGTGTGTGTGTGAAAAATCAAGTTTTATTTGTTTGCCTTTTGTATGCTTATCATTGAAAGTTCATAATTGCATAATTTAAAACTCCCCTCAAAAGTTATGCAAAATTGTCTTTCAAATTATTCAAAAGTTAAACATTGACGTAAATTGTCTTCTATCATTTTTCATGTTATAAAAGTTGTACGTATACATAAACATTAAAGTGATAAGACTGTTGCATTTTAATTACCATGCAGTAAAAGCTATACATAGACAATTCGACATACAACTGTCCATTCTCGTATTCATTCATGCAATAAAAGTTATGCATCGACATAACATTGCTATGCTTTCATATTCATGCACAAAAAACCTGTCTTTCCTCTTTCTGATGCAATAAAAGTTGTACATCGATTACTTGAGTTTTTGTTCATTTTCATGCAATAAAGTTGTAAGTGTATGTAAAATTATACATGGGCCCCTTTTCAACTCAAAAGAAAATGTGCACAAAGGACGTCTCTCAACGTTCAAGGAAAGTAGGAAACTGTATTCAATATATCCATTATAACATTATGATATGTAATTAAATCATAGATTTTTAGTTTTTTTAACTTTAATTGTAATCAATTAGCTTTTCTAGTTTTTTAGTTTACCTCTTCGAGGTACTTTTTCCATCTTCATCCTTGTTACCAGTTGCCGTCTTTCCAAATCGATTAAATTCCATATGTCAAACTAACGGAACGGATTATTTACACTCTTCATCATCTATTATATATATTCAAATCCATTAAAAAATATATATATATATTCAAATCCATATTAGTGAGACTGTTTTTAAATACTACACCAATTAAGATACGTTACCCCTTAATTAAACAGTTGATAACTTGATACATTGGACTCATATTTCTAACTCTTAAGTACTACATAATCGAGATAATCAGTTCATTCAAAAGGAACTAAAAAAAATAAAACAAGAAACGCTATAACTTGCAATAATTTAGTTGAGCCTTATACTAGCAAAAAATTTTGGTTTTGTCGAACTACCTTTAACTCTACAGGTCTTTGCAAATGGGCAACCCTTCGCTAAGGACCAACACACACGTATATGTTAGCTTAAATAAATAGTTAGTGCTTGTTTTGTCATTATGTAATTGTTTTGTCCTTAATTAAGTATGGAAGGGTTAGATTGTAATTAGGGAAGGACTTGTATGTAATTAAGGAGGGGGTTTAGTGTAATATGTTTCCCTATATAAACCCCTCCATTACAACCTTTGTATGGTTAGCCTTCATAATAATATTTTCATTTCCCATATTCTCTCTCATTCTCTCTCTCACACACTTAACCTTTATACACATTTTAGCTAAATCCCCTCCTTAGTTACATACAAGTCCTTCCCTAATTGCAATCTAACCCTTCCATACTTAATTAAGGACAAAACAATTACATAATGACAAAACATGCACTAACTATTTATTTAAGCTAACAATCTCCCCCTTTAGTGCTGTTTTGTTGTAGATCATCGTCTTGATCTCTTTTTCTTTTTCTGCCTTTGATTTCTTTTCTTTGTTGAGGATTCGGGTTTGTCTTGTTGGACTGACTGTGTTTTGAAGACTCGCTTCTTGTACTCACTGTATTTCTCCTTCCAGTACTTCTTGGGAATGAAATGGAACTTTGGATCAGACGGGCGGTTTGGTGGTTCAATAATGTTGTCAGCAAAGTTTACTGGGGGAATATTATGAGGTCCAAGCTCATTATTGGGAGAATATCTGACCCAAGTACCTTGAGGAATATGAATTACACCAGGACGTTCTTTGGGCAGACGAGCTTTCAATATCATTCTGGTTCGCTCTATGTGACTCAACTTTGCCTTAATCTTAGAGATCACCCTCCTCAACCTTTTCTTTTCTTTCTCTGTCTCTTCGAACTCATATAGGCTTTCAAACACATTCAGGCATTGCAACAACGTACCATCTGAATATTTGGAGAGTTCGTCGAGTCTGATAAATATCTTGTGCCCTTGATCACTTTTAAATACAAAACCCTGGGGATTATCAAACACGACACCAGTGTTGAAGTTTTCTAGATGAACTCCTGAAATTCTTTGATCAGGAACGGTGAGATTCACCTTTTTTCTCTTCTTTTCAACTGCCAGTTGGAAGTCTTTTTGAGTTTGACTCAAGATAAGACTGTCCATATATCTCTTTACTGCATAATAGGCTTCTTGACTTTCAGGATCTTGTTGTATCAGCTTGCTTGCAAAATAGTTCAGGAGAAAAATAAGATCATCAGCTGAGAGAAGGTTGAATCTTGCTTCACTGATCACATATTTTTGATTATCTTCCCTTCTGACTACAAACCACATCAGCCCTGGCCTTCTTGCAAACCCTGCATCACGCCATTCTTTAAAGTGAAAGCTGACAACTTCAATAATCTTCAACTTGAGCTGATCTTTCCATGTCTTATGAATCCTTTGGCTTCGAGCATCACTAAGATCTTTCAAATACTTTGCTCTCTGATGCTCAAGGTCATATGCACGTCTCGCCCTTATTTCATCGATGTCAATCTTTATCAGATATTGATTGTGAGAGAAGATTCTGAAGGCTTTCTCTTCAAGGAATTTTGTGGCTTTGAAGAGTCTTGATGGTATCTTGAGATAATCAATGCTTTTCTCAATATTTCTTTTGAAGCCACCATCATTGATACGAACATTAGTAGGCCTGGTGGTTTGGTGAAGATGGGGATTAGCGAGGTGATGGATTAGGTTATCAAAGTTTAGTTGGTTGAGAGCGGGAATTGGTTGTTGAACAGTGGGATAAGTGTCAAAACCAGGAGAATCATCATCATCATCTGAAGAGCCATTATCACCATGTGGATCATTCTCAGGAAAGCTAAGGTCATCATAGTCTTCTCCAGTTATTGATGGGTCGAGATGAAAACCTTGAGACTGAGCGTCATCACGAATATCAGAGCCTCTAACCACTTCTGTTGCCATACTAGCTCGAATCACTGACTCATCTGTATGAAATTCTTCAGTAGGCTCTACAAGTTCAACATCTTGAGGAGGATCTCGTGATTGAGCATCATCTCTTATATCTGTGTCCCCAATCACTTCAGTCGCAGCACTTGCTCTTACATCAGCCACATCTTTATCCATGTTCTCCCCCTCGTGTTGATCCTGATCATCAGGATCATCATGGTTCTGATTAACAACAGCAGCTTGTCTGCATGTGGCTTCAAGTTCAGCAATACGTTTCTGAGCTGCTTCAAGCTCGGCATCAGCAAGAAACTTATCTTGAGCTGCTTGTAGCTTTATCTGATTTAGTTGGTGCTGATGATCATATCGGGCTTGAAGAGATGCTAGGATGGCTTTATCAAATGAATCATGTTGATCTTCAAGAGATATGAGCATTGCATGCAGTTCACTATATAGTTCTTCAAGCCTTGGTGGTTTAGATGGTGGAGAAGCATTGGCAGAATGATTTTCGGACGATGAAGATGAAGACGAAGATGAATGAGAAGGCGACGGTGAGTTATGTGAGGTGATTGGAGGTGGTCGGGGTGCTTGAATTTGTGTAGACCTGGTGAAAAGAAGATTTGCAGCATCAAGGGCCATAATTGTTTCACGCTCTTCAGGATCATAGACCAAGGCTAGGCGTTCAGTGGCTGGTGGTGGACTATCACTTTTAGGAGATTCTGGGGGAGCGACGGCTTTGCCTTTTTCTTTACGGAGCGCTTTGGTTTGTGTAGTCGGTGTTGGTTGAATAGAGGAAAAAGGTAAGACCGACGTAGATTTCGTTGGCGCAACTGTAGGCTCCGTTGGGTTTACAGTGCGGCCTGAAGGTTGTGGACCAACAGGGCTTCCTGATGATTGACGAAGTTGAACTTCAACATCAGTTGTCGCGTAACGTATTGGTTTGGCACGAATGCCTAACACAATGTTACGGTCGGTGGGACTACCAGGTTCTTCAAGATTGCCCGTTGAACTGAGAGTTGAGCTAGGAAAAAGTAAGGCGAACCGAACTTCCTCGAAGCTTTGCTCATCAGCGCCTGAATTAAGTGCTTGCTCGATGATGGCACCAACAGGTCTTCCATTCGGTCCTGGAAAAGGTTCACGAACCAATTCTCTGAATGTTCTGGCAACGTCCAAAGGATGTGCGTGCACATTTTCAAGTTAATGTTCTGGCAACGTCCAAAGGATGTGCGTGCACATTTTCAAGTGACCTAGGGGGCGATCTAGACTCAATTATGTTAGGAAAGAAAGTTGGGAGAGGGGCAAATGTCTCCTCGTCTTCAATGTCGTTACCCTCCGAACGAGGGAACGACAGTAGATGCGGTTGGTGCCCGTGCAAGAATGAATCTGGATCCTGTAGAGAGGATCCAGATTGGCGTGCGGAGGTTTCAGCATGCGAGGGTGGGGAGTCCTCGACTTCTATCCTAGGGGTTGCGTCCCGGAGAATATTGGTTTCATCTGTCGGAGGGCGAACGTTTTCTTTTTGCCCTATTCCTAGCCCGGACCTCTCATTCTCTCCAATATGTTTTTCAACTTCACCCTGTAACATTCGTGAATTTTGACTTGTATTTAACGCGCCTCAACGTGACTAAATGTAATTTGATCTCACAATTTGGTGAAATTTCATCTAATTGACCTGTTGACTTGACGTGTGCTAATTTAATTCATTCTTGGATAATAAAACGACTTAAATGCTATTTGATGATTTTATGACGTTTATTATACTAGTCGAGATTTTATTGCGGTATTAAGTCGGTATATGATGTAACGTGACGTTTAAATCAACTATAAATGTAATCGGGTGATCCATGGGTCGACCCGTGACTCATGAACCACCATTGACCCAACCCTATCCCAAACCACCCAATCCAAGGCTTACACCCTCATTTCATCCATTCATTCATTCTTCCACCAATTTCTCTCTCTCACACTAAATGCAATACCTCTATCTCACTCTCTCACTAAATTCTTGCACCCATTAAATGTTGTTCTAGTTAGATTGGTAATAAATTCATCATCATTATCATTATATAATCATCATATCAAAATTTGAAAGCTTAAGGTGCAAGAAAACTTGATTTATAGCTTAATTTTAGATTTTTAGCTTCGGTGGAGTTTCGATAAGTCAAATTCTTCTCAACACAATCATTTTATGCTTATAATCAGGTTTTTAATCTTATACAATCACTCTTGAGTGAAAAATCAAGTCAAATCGATTATGGGTCATAATTAGGGTTCATAATAATGGAAATGGGTCAAAAGTCGGGTTTTCGTTCGTTTGATGCTATGAATCGAATCTTTAAAGTGAGTTATATTTGAAATCATGTTTCTAAACTAATGAAAACAACTCTTGGTCAAAAATTCGGATTAAAATCCATTTAAGTCGAATTTAGGGTTTTTAATGGAAAATGGGTCAAAAATCGGGTTTCTACTAAATTGATGAAATGGGTCGAATCCGAGTGGTGGGTTATGCTTGAGTTCATGTTATTAAACTGATATAAATGACTTTTGGTCCAAATTCGAGCTAAAACTTGATTTAACCCGAAATTAGGGTTTATGACTTTAAATTAGGTCAAACTAAATTTTCTTGCAAAATTGTCGAATTAGGGATTCATTTCAGATGGGGTCGGATTTGTTTACATTCATATCGATCATAATCACCTAAAACATCTTTGAATTACTATCAAATCGCTCCAATTTCGCGAATTAGGGTTTGTGGCTTGTGAGTCAAAGTTGACTAAAAAGTCAACTGCCTTGTTCTTCATCTTCTACCCAGAAAACTGCTCCTCCCCTGCACCGCCGTACCTTATGTTATAACACGATTTAAGCTCTGAATTCGATCTAGCAATGGCGGTTTGTTAGTGTGTGTTCTTGGTGTGTGTGTGTGTGTTTTGAGAGAGAAAGGTCGAGATAACTGAAAGCTTGGAATTAATTGTGTAAGGAATGAAATGATTTTTCTGTTCTTGTTATGATTTCTAAGGTGTGAGGGCTATTTATAGTCTAACAATACAACTTTGCCAATTATCACAATTAGCCCCTCAACCTTAGTAATCATCTATCTATGACTTAACAACAAGAATGTCTTCTAATCTTTATTACAATTTATCACTATTTTTGGATTTCTAACATTCTCCCCCTTAGTGATTTATTGTAATGAATGAAGTACGTGTTATCTTGTCTTGAAATTGATGAGCCCGGTGGTGAAGACAATTGGAATGTTGAAACAAGTCTTCAAAGCTTTTTCTTTTGTCTTTGTAGAACTTGATTCAGTCTTGATCTTGGACTTCTTGAAGTTAAATCATATGAAGATTCTCAATGTCCTTTTTGAACAGAGAATGATGAACGCATGTTTGGCTTGAATCTTTGAGAATTGATGAATCATGAATCAGAGTTGTCTTTTGAAATGCAGAAGAGATGAATCTTGGTTTTGATTCTTCAATCTTCGATTCTTGAGTGAAATTCAACTTTTTGATTCTTCAGTTTTAATTCTTGAACGAATCTCATCTTCTTGAAATGAAGTTTCATGATTATGAACTCTCCCCCTAGATTTATGCATTGGAGTTTCTTGATAAAATGTTGTTGTATGACTTGAAGATCTTGAATGAAGAGTGTTTGATGAAGACTCGTTTGAAGTTTTACTTCTTTGACTTGAATCTTCTCACAAATCTTTCAACCTTTTTGAAGCTTTGATCTTTGTCATATCAACTCGAACACTTTGGAGAGTTAGCAATTGGATGAAGTTTAAGATGAAATTCTTATGAATTAATCATGCTCCCCCTCAATCCATGAGTATACATTTTTGGAGCATCTTTGAATTGTTGAATTGTCTTGAATGAAAATCTTTTCATCTTCGGTTTCATTCTTATCTCAAAAGTCAATTTAGATTCCCCTTTTTGAAATCAAAATCTTAATCAACTAAAGTCTAGTGAGAATCTGAAACTATTGACTTATCATGAACAATTTTCTCTCCCTATACACAAACTTTGATAAGCCTTTTCCATTTGAAAACACCCAAATTAAAAATTTCTCAACATAGACTCTCATTCCATTTCTATCACTAACTATGCCTTGAAAAGGATAGAAAGATGGTATCATTTGAAGACAATACCAAATTCATTTCCGAAGCAAAAGCTCAGATGACAAAGACTATGAATCAATCAATCATAATATTTTCTCCCCCTCATAATGACAAAATTGGGAATCAATGTCATTATGCACAAATGTGATTGATTAAGTGTCACAAGGAATAAGAAGACATGGAGAAATGTCAACCATCAAAACATCAACCTAAACTAGTAGCCCAACCCAAGAGATCCTATGGGTGACTAAAATGTAAGATTGAAGTTGTTGGGACAAACAATATATCATGGTGTTGGTGGTTTCTGTGTTTGTGTTAAGAGAAATGAAACCGGATAAGAATGATCCGTTTACATGTTCAAAAATCAAAAGGATTAATGAAATGACCGATAGAAATGTATAACATTTTTCGGATTTCCTATGTATCATTGAGATATGCACAAAACAAGTCTCTAACATAGTTCGGTCTGCGGCTTTTCAACCACTAGATTGCTTCAAAGAATATAAATCATGGTTAACACTACCGAAGCATTTGATAACCACAATTTTATTCTTAAAGACTTTTAGGGAAAACCGAGGTCACTTAGACTTCTCGTTAGCTCAATAATCACATAAATGTAATTATGAGACCTACGTTCAACGTTGGAAAAGATGTTAGCATTGGTAGGATTTCCATTCGATCATCGTGGAATATCAATAAAGATATCACTACGAATGTTCCGGCTATATCACAGAGATAAGCAATTATATCACAAAGATATGACGTTAGTGTGTCCTAAAAGAATGAAAGATGATCAATTTAATGATCAATTAAATTTGCTCTAGACACAATGTGATCAAATGAAGTCGGGGACTGGAGCAGAATGTCGCCCTTTTTCAATATCAAGATATCAACAAATGATAACTGATAGAAACGTGTTTTACCCGGCTTTTGAGAATTTTGGGAAGGGTATCATTTCTTTTATCCCTTTTCTCACAACAAATCACCTTAACCTCTCACTTTTCGACTTTACTCCCTCCATTCTAGTTGCACGAAATCAACATCACTCAAAATACCCTCACTATCTAATGAAAGAAGTGAATACTCCGGGGTTAGAACTCATCGGCGATGATGAAATTCATGGAGTAAATTTTGAGAAATACCTATCGCTCATTGTGCAAACTAATCACCGAACTCCATTTGATTAAAAATTAATGGAAAAACATCAAATGTGTGAATGAAAAGGTTTGAAACACATTTGAAGTTTGATAATTTTTGAAATCACAAACTCCCCCTTAATCTATGCAAGAATATATCAAAAATGGTTTTTCATAGAAAGGTGGAGCAAAAATTGTTTTTGCGAAATCAAAAAGAAACACAAAGTTTTGCTTCAACAACAATGTTGGTAGTAAGATAGCTAGGGAGTACACAAAGGCGTTCGATCCTTCGTTTCCCATATCACTAATTGAGAGTTTGAAAAGTTTGTTTGGGAAAAAATTTGATTGCTATTACACATACATATTCATATAAGAATACTTGGAAGTACACAAAGGCGTTCAATCCGTCGTATCTTACAACAACATGTTGGAGGTAATTTAAAAACATTGAAGAACGGGTTGCATACATAGTATATGCAAGCCTTTACACTATAATTAAATAAAACATTGAAGAACGGGTTGCATACATAGTATATGCAAGCCTTTACACTATAATTAAATAAAACATTGAAGAACGGGTTGCATACATAGTATATGCAAGCCATTACACTATAATTAAATAAAACATTGAAGAACGGGTTGCATACATAGTATATGCAAGCCTCTACAAAAAATCTTTTTGTTTATTTTTGAAATTTTTAATTTTGTATTTTGTTTTCTGAAATGTTTCAAGAATTCCTTCAATTGAAAAAGAATTAAGGTTTAAGATTTAACATACCAAGCTTGGAGATCAGAAAATTAAACCTCTTTTCGTCCAACGGTTTTGTGAACAAATCTGCAAGTTGAAATTCAGTTCCCACAAAGTAGAGTTCGATGTCACCTTTCTCAATATGATCTTTGAGAAAATGATATCTAACATCAATATGCTTTGATCGAGAGTGGTTTACTGAGTTGACTGCAATTGCAATGGCACTCTGAGAATCACAATAGATAGGAATATGATCATATGTCAGACCATAATCAGTCAGTTGTGTCTTCATCCATAAAACTTGAGCACAACAACTAGCTGCAGCCACGTATTCTGCTTCAGCCGTTGATAGTGAAACACAATTCTGTTTCTTGGAAGACCAACTCACAATTTTGTCTCCTAAAAATTGTAAAGTACCGGAAGTGCTCTTGCGATCAAGTTTACAACCTGCATGATCTGCATCTGAATAGGCAGTTAGATTGAATCCAGTATCCCTTGGATACCAGAGACCTAAATCGGGTGTACCCTTCAGATAACGAAAGATTCGTTTCACAGCTTGATAATGTAAATCAGTTGGAGCAGCTTGATATCTAGCACACATACATGTTGCAAACATTATATCTGGGCGAGATGCTGTAAGGTACAACAATGAACCAATCATACTTCTATATCTCTTTTGGTCAAATGGTTTCCCATTTGTATCAGTATTAATGGTTGTTCGAGCAGCCATTGGGGTAGAAATTGAAGAACATGAAGTCATATCAAACTTTTTCAACATGTCATTTATGTATTTACCTTGTGATATAAAAATACCAGTTGGTAATTGTTTGATTTGAAGACCCAAAAAGTAATTCATTTCCCCAATCATGCTCATTTCAAAATGATTGACCATTAGAGATGAAAAGTTTCTGCAAATGTTTGACTGGTCGACCCAAATATAAGTGTTCTTGAAGATCAACATCATCATCATTGAAACTTGAGTTTTGTTGAGAGATAGAGTCATAACTTGGTATAACTCTTTCCTCATATGCTGGATGATCAAAGTCAAGTGGCACATACACATTCGGAGTGTTCAGGGGATTGGTTGTCTGAGTGAATTGAGAAGGTTGTTCTTGAAGATCAACATCATCATCATTGAAACTTGAGTTTTGTTGAGAGATAGAGTCATAACTTGGTATAACTCTTTCCTCATATGCTGGATGATCAAAGTCAAGTGGCACATACACATTCGGAGTGTTCAGGGGATTGGTTGTCTGAGTGAATTGAGAAGGTTGTTCTTGAAGATCAACATCATCATCATTGAAACTTGAGTTTTGTTGAGAGATAGAGTCATAACTTGGTATAACTCTTTCCTCATATGCTGGATGATCAAAGTCAAGTGGCACATACACATTCGGAGTGTTCAGGGGATTGGTTGTCTGAGTGAATTGAGAAGGTTGTTCTTGAAGATCAACATCATCATCATTGAAACTTGAGTTTTGTTGAGAGATAGAGTCATAACTTGGTATAACTCTTTCCTCATATGCTGGATGATCAAAGTCAAGTGGCACATACACATTCGGAGTGTTCAGGGGATTGGTTGTCTGAGTGAATTGAGAAGGTTGTTCTTGAAGATCAACATCATCATCATTGAAACTTGAGTTTTGTTGAGAGATAGAGTCATAACTTGGTATAACTCTTTCCTCATATGCTGGATGATCAAAGTCAAGTGGCACATACACATTCGGAGTGTTCAGGGGATTGGTTGTCTGAGTGAATTGAGAAGGTTGTTCTTGAAGATCAACATCATCATCATTGAAACTTGAGTTTTGTTGAGAGATAGAGTCATAACTTGGTATAACTCTTTCCTCATATGCTGGATGATCAAAGTCAAGTGGCACATACACATTCGGAGTGTTCAGGGGATTGGTTGTCTGAGTGAATTGAGAAGGTTGTTCTTGAAGATCAACATCATCATCATTGAAACTTGAGTTTTGTTGAGAGATAGAGTCATAACTTGGTATAACTCTTTCCTCATATGCTGGATGATCAAAGTCAAGTGGCACATACACATTCGGAGTGTTCAGGGGATTGGTTGTCTGAGTGAATTGAGAAGGTTGTTCTTGAAGATCAACATCATCATCATTGAAACTTGAGTTTTGTTGAGAGATAGAGTCATAACTTGGTATAACTCTTTCCTCATATGCTGGATGATCAAAGTCAAGTGGCACATACACATTCGGAGTGTTCAGGGGATTGGTTGTCTGAGTGAATTGAGAAGGTTGTTCTTGAACATTCACTTGAGAAGGATTCTCAGGAGAGGATGATGGAATAGAATTATTTGAAGATGATCTTTGCTCAGAAGAACTTGATGCTGATTCATGAGTGTTGTTAGGAACTGGATCGTGGTTATGAATAGGTTCATTGTTTGGAATTGGATCAACGATGATCTGAGGTTCTTGATCATGAACCGGTTTTGAATTATAGAATTCTTCAAAAAGAATATCTAATTCATCACTGGTTGGAGTTGGAAATTTCTTGAATTTAGAAGCTAAGGTAGAATTCCTTGTAGAAGGACTTGAAGCACTTGAATCCATACTTGTTGGTAGCAAGCTTTCTTGCTCAAAAATCATGCCTGACATCTCATCAAACCACACATTCATTGTTTCTTGAATTGTGTTTGTTCGGCGATTGTAGATTCGGTAGGCAATTGATGTTTTGGAATAACCAACAAAGTATCCTTCATCACCTTTCTTCTCGAACTTTCCAAGATTCTCCCGATCATTCAACGTGTAACAAACACACCCAAATATATGAAAGTAGTTGATGTTGGGTTTCCGTTTGTTAACAACCTCATAAGGAGTCTTTTCGAATCGCTGATTGATAATGGACCGATTCTGAGTGTGACAAGCAGTGTCAACAGCTTCAGCCCACATATTTGATGGCAATTTGGAATAAGCAAGCATTGTCCTTGCTGCTTCCACCAGCGATCGATTTCTCCTTTCAACAACACCGTTTTGTTGTGGGGTTCGAACTGCTGAGAATTGATGAGTAATCCCTTTGGATTTGCAGAATTCATCAAAAACAGCATTCTTGAATTCAGTACCGTTATCCGAACGGATGTAACGAACTGGAAGTTGAAGATTTACTTGAGTAATGGTGATGAAATCTATCAACATCTGAGTTGTTTCATCTTTGGATGCTAGGAACTTAACCCAAGTATATCTTGAATAATCATCAACAATAACCAGGATGTATTTCTTCCCATTTCGGCTTTGTACTTTCATTGGCCCACAAAGATCCATGTGAAGCAAATGAAGAGGTGCCAAAGAATTTGGAGATTTCTTTGGTTTATGAGAAACTCTCTTAATTTTCCCAACAGCACAAGAAGGACAGACATGCTCACTTTCATACTTATAGTCAGGTAAGCCTTCAACAAGATGCTTATTGACTAAAGTATTGATTGTTTGGAAATTCAGATGAGAGAGCCTTCTATGCCATAACCAAGAATTCTTCGAGGTAGCCTTTGAAATGAGACAAATATTATCGGTTGGTTGGTTATCATCAAGATTGACGGTAAAAAGGTTATTGTCACGATCGCCACAAAGGATATCAACTCCATCTAGGGTTTGGACTTTGCAAAGAGATTTTCGAAAAAGAACTTGAAGATTGTTATCACAGAATTGTCCAACACTGAACAAGTTGTGACTTAAACCTTCAACATAGTGAACTTTCTTGAATTTAGAAGCTAAGGTAGAATTCCTTGTAGAAGGACTTGAAGCACTTGAATCCATACTTGTTGGTAGCAAGCTTTCTTGCTCAAAAATCATGCCTGACATCTCATCAAACCACACATTCATTGTTTCTTGAATTGTGTTTGTTCGGCGATTGTAGATTCGGTAGGCAATTGATGTTTTGGAATAACCAACAAAGTATCCTTCATCACCTTTCTTCTCGAACTTTCCAAGATTCTCCCGATCATTCAACGTGTAACAAACACACCCAAATATATGAAAGTAGTTGATGTTGGGTTTCCGTTTGTTAACAACCTCATAAGGAGTCTTTTCGAACGCTGATTGATAATGGACCGATTCTGAGTGTGACAAGCAGTGTCAACAGCTTCAGCCCACATATTTGATGGCAATTTGGAATAAGCAAGCATTGTCCTTGCTGCTTCCACCAGCGATCGATTTCTCCTTTCAACAACACCGTTTTGTTGTGGGGTTCGAACTGCTGAGAATTGATGAGTAATCCCTTTGGATTTGCAGAATTCATCAAAAACAGCATTCTTGAATTCAGTACCGTTATCCGAACGGATGTAACGAACTGGAAGTTGAAGATTTACTTGAGTAATGGTGATGAAATCTATCAACATCTGAGTTGTTTCATCTTTGGATGCTAGGAACTTAACCCAAGTATATCTTGAATAATCATCAACAATAACCAGGATGTATTTCTTCCCATTTCGGCTTTGTACTTTCATTGGCCCACAAAGATCCATGTGAAGCAAATGAAGAGGTGCCAAAGAATTTGGAGATTTCTTTGGTTTATCATGAGAAAACCATCCATATCTATCCCTATATCTAGTTGAACCATTAGATGCATCCTTAGTTAGCAAATTTGAGCTAGACTTAGACACCTTAGGTTTAAAGCTAGATTGAGAGCTAGATTTAGAAGCATTAGGATAGTCTTTCGGAAGTTTCACTTTGGTGTACTTTGTTGTGTGTGGGGTTTCAGCTTGTTCCTTTTTGACATGTTTCACAGGTGTAGCAATGGTCTTTGGTTCAGTCTTGACGAGTTTGGTCTTAACTCGTTTCTTTGAGTAATATGAAGTTGGAGCTTTGGACGATGGTTTTTGAGATTCCATTTTGATTTTGGTAGATTCAATCTTTTTCTCAGTTTCTGAATCAAAAATATGTTCTCCCTCCATGAATTTATCAAAATCAACCTTCGTGAAATCTTTTGAAAGAGAAAATTTCAATGGAGATTGATTAATTTTAGATTTGTTTGAGAATTTTGAGAAATCAGGAATCTTTGTGTCCAACTTCACATTATGGGTAGTCTCAGAAATTAGGTCAACTTGAACTGACACATCTTTGGTCTCACAAGAAAATTGAGTAGACGTATCAACACCTATACTAGCACTAGTCTTAGGGTGAACAACTAACTCATTAACATCGTTGCATGTGAAAAACCTATAGAAGTACCATATCAAAACTAAACTATGTGCAAGTTCTTCATCAGAAAGATCAGATTGCACACAATCATCAGCTATAAAAGTAGCAGTATTTTGACAAGTACATTCAAGATAATCAACTCCATCTAGGGTTTGGACTTTGCAAAGAGATTTTCGAAAAAGAACTTGAAGATTGTTATCACAGAATTGTCCAACACTGAACAAGTTGTGACTTAAACCTTCAACATAGTGAACTTTCTTGATTATTATCCCATTTCGTTCAATGTCCCCATAACCTAAGATAGGAGCGAAATTGTTGTTTCCAAAGCGAACAGTTCCATGAATCTTTCAACAAAATTCTTCAGCAAAGATTTATTTCCAGTCATGTGCTTCGAACACCCGGAATCGAGTATCCAAACACAGATGGTTATTTCCTGCAATCAAAGAAATTTAACCATTTTTAGGTACCCACTTGAAAATGGGTCCTTTTTGGTTAGATAAAACAGGCAGGGTATATAACTTAGGATGCGCATTCAAACATGTTATTGAATCAACATAAGCATCAGCACGCATATTATCAACAAACATATTTGAATAAAATGTACGAACATTCACACAAGAATTAAAAGTAACATGTCTACAAGCATTCATCTCCATCACACAGGAATTAAAATTGTTTACAAGCTCACAAGGCTTTGCCTTGACACATTCAACATTTATTGACAAATCAGAATTGTTTTGTTTAACAGGAACACCTTTCCACCGATTAACAGCTTTTCTCCTCCTCATTTTCTTCTTTTTCTCAACCTCTTTCTGAATACTAGTGATCTTAGGTACTAATGACTTAGCAACCCATTTAGCATCACTACTTAAGCTCTTTCCACCTGTTGAATTGAAGCTACAAAGATTAGAACGAGGAGTTTTAAAAACTTTCATCTTTTTGGTATCGTTTGGTGGTGAGGAAACTTCTTGCTTCTTTGGTTTATCATGAGAAAACCATCCATATCTATCCCTATATCTAGTTGAACCATTAGATGCATCCTTAGTTAGCAAATTTGAGCTAGACTTAGACACCTTAGGTTTAAAGCTAGATTGAGAGCTAGATTTAGAAGCATTAGGATAGTCTTTCGGAAGTTTCACTTTGGTGTACTTTGTTGTGTGTGGGGTTTCAGCTTGTTCCTTTTTGACATGTTTCACAGGTGTAGCAATGGTCTTTGGTTCAGTCTTGACGAGTTTGGTCTTAACTCGTTTCTTTGAGTAATATGAAGTTGGAGCTTTGGACGATGGTTTTTGAGATTCCATTTTGATTTTGGTAGATTCAATCTTTTTCTCAGTTTCTGAATCAAAAATATGTTCTCCCTCCATGAATTTATCAAAAAAATCTTGATTAGGTATTCTCTCAACTTCATCAGTCTCAAATTCGTCATCTGATGGACGAATAAATTGTTGTATCATACCAAGGCGAAGGAATTTTTCATCATATAGGGGTTCGATTTCCTCTTTGGCCTTTTTTAATGGTGTGATATTCTCAAATCCCAACCCGAGTAGAAGTTCTGTTTTGTCAATTTTTGACTTGTTGAAATAAGCAGTGAAATTCAAGAGAGGATTTTGTTCAACTTTATATAACTTTTCTTGATAGAAAAGTATATTCTTTTTAAATTCCTCAACTTGTTTTTCAAGATTCTCAATTTCAATGCCTTTAAGAAAACAATTATGATTTAAGTCAGAAATCTTCCTTTCGAGTTCAACATTGTTAGGTTTAGCTTCTTGGAGCTTCTTATTGAGAATATCAACGTCCATTTGTCTCGCATTTGCCCGAAGCCATTCATTGGTCTTTTGAGTTTGAAGATCTTGATTGGCTTTTTCAAGATCATGAATGGTCTTCTCAAGGTTTTGACATCTTTGTAATAATTTAGAATCAGGAGTGACATTCATTTCACATTCTTTAACCAACATTTTGTCTTTGTATGCTTGAAAGTCTTGTTTTATAGTATCATGTTCAAAAAGTAATTTTGAGTGTTCTTCAAGAAGATTTGAAAATTCACTTTTTGAAAATGCAATACTATTTTTCAACTTTTTGTTGTTGTTGGCTAAAGAACTGATATGATTTGTTAATTTAGATAAAGCTAATCTACAAGACTCTTTGTCCTTAATTGAAGAAAAAGTAGAGTCGAGATTTACCTCATCATCAGGGTATTCATCATCAGTGCTTTCTGCTTCAAGGGTTTTGTTCTTGATCAATCAAGAAATTGAAACGATCTTGATTGAAATAGGTAACTGAAACGATCTTGATCAATCAAAGAAATGAAACGATCTTGATTTAACAAGGGAATGAAACGATCTTGATTTAAGTGGTGAATGAAACGATCTTGATTAACTAAGTAACTGAAACGATCTTGATCAATCAAAGAAATTGAAACGATCTTGATTGAAGTGGTGAATGAAACGATCTTGATTTAAGTTAACTGAAACGATCTTGATCAATCAAAGAAATTGAAACGATCTTGATTGAAATAGGTAACTGAAATGATCTTGATCAATCAAAGAAATGAAACGATCTTGATTAATCAAAGAAATTGAAACGATCTTGATCAATCAAAGAAATTGAAACGATCTTGATTTAACAAGTGGTAATGAAACGATCTTGATTTAAGTGGTGAATGAAACGATCTTGATTTAAGTGGTGAATGAAACGATCTTGATTTAAGTGGTGAATGAAACGATCTTGATTTAAGTGGTGAATGAAACGATCTTGATTTAAGTGGTGAATGAAACGATCTTGATTTAAGTGGTGAATGAAACGATCTTGATTTAAGTGGTGAATGAAACGATCTTGATTTAAGTGGTGAATGAAACGATCTTGATCAATCAAAGAAATTGAAACGATCTTGATCAATCAAAGAACTTGAAACGATCTTGATCAATCAAAGAAATTGAAACGATCTTGATTTAAGTGGTGAATGAAACGATCTTGATTTAAGTGGTGAATGAAACGATCTTGATTTAAGTGGTGAATGAAACGATCTTGATTTAAGTGGTGAATGAAACGATCTTGATTTAAGTGGTGAATGAAACGATCTTGATCAATCAAAGAAATTGAAACGATCTTGATTTAAGTGGTGAATGAAACGATCTTGATTTAAGTGGGAATGAAACGATCTTGATCAATCAAAGAAATTGAAACGATCTTGATCAATCAAAGAAACTTGAAACGATCTTGATCAATCAAAGAAATTGAAACGATCTTGATTTAAGTGGTGAATGAAACGATCTTGATTTAAGTGGTGAATGAAACGATCTTGATTTAAGTGGTGAATGAAACGATCTTGATTTAAGTGGTGAATGAAACGATCTTGATTTAAGTGGTGAATGAAACGATCTTGATTTAAGTGGTGAATGAAACGATCTTGATTTAAGTGGTGAATGAAACGATCTTGATTTAAGTGGTGAATGAAACGATCTTGATTTAAGTGGTGAATGAAACGATCTTGATTTAAGTGGTGAATGAAACGATCTTGATTTAAGTGGTGAATGAAACGATCTTGATTTAAGTAACTGAAACGATCTTGATCAATCAAAGAAATTGAAACGATCTTGATTGAAGTGGTGAATGAAACGATCTTGATTTAAGTGGGAATGAAACGATCTTGATTAACCAAGTAACTGAAACGATCTTGATCAATCAAAGTAACTGAAACGATCTTGATCAATCAAAGAAATTGAAACGATCTTGATTGAAATAGGTAACTGAAACGATCTTGATCAATCAAAGAAATTGAAACGATCTTGATTGAATAGTGAATGAAACGATCTTGATTTAAGTGGTGAATGAAACGATCTTGATTTAAGTGGTGAATGAAACGATCTTGATTTAAGTGGTGAATGAAACGATCTTGATCAATCAAAGAAATTGAAACGATCTTGATCAATCAAAGAAACTTGAAACGATCTTGATCAATCAAAGAAATTGAAACGATCTTGATTGAAATAGGTAACTGAAACGATCTTGATCAATCAAAGAAATGAAACGATCTTGATTTAAGTGGTGAATGAAACGATCTTGATTTAAGTGGTGAATGAAACGATCTTGATTTAAGTGGTGAATGAAACGATCTTGATTTAAGTGGTGAATGAAACGATCTTGATTTAAGTAACTGAAACGATCTTGATCAATCAAAGAAATTGAAACGATCTTGATTTAAGTGGTGAATGAAACGATCTTGATTAACTAAGTAACTGAAACGATCTTGATCAATCAAAGAAATTGAAACGATCTTGATTGAAGTGGTGAATGAAACGATCTTGATTTAAGTGGTGAATGAAACGATCTTGATTAACCAAGTAACTGAAACGATCTTGATCAATCAAAGTAACTGAAACGATCTTGATCAATCAAAGAAATTGAAACGATCTTGATTGAAATAGGTAACTGAAACGATCTTGATCAATCAAAGAAATTGAAACGATCTTGATTGAATAGTGAATGAAACGATCTTGATTTAAGTACTGAAACGATCTTGATCAATCAAAGAAATTGAAACGATCTTGATTTAAATAGGTAAATGAAACGATCTTGATCAATCAAGTAAATGAAACGATCTTGATCAATCAAAGAAATTGAAACGATCTTGATCAATCAAAGAAATTGAAACGATCTTGATTGAAATAGGTAACTGAAACGATCTTGATCAATCAAAGAAATGAAACGATCTTGATTGATAGTGAATGAAACGATCTTGATCAATCAAAGAAGTTGAAACGATCTTGATTGAATGGTGAATGAAACGATCTTGATTTAAGTGGTGAATGAAACGATCTTGATTTAAGTGGTGAATGAAACGATCTTGATTTAAGTGGTGAATGAAACGATCTTGATTAATAGGGAATGAAACGATCTTGATTTAAGTGGTGAATGAAACGATCTTGATTAACTAAGTAACTGAAACGATCTTGATCAATCAAAGAAATTGAAACGATCTTGATTAATCAAAGAAATTGAAACGATCTTGATTGAATAGAGAATGAAACGATCTTGATTTAAGTGGTGAATGAAACGATCTTGATTTAAGTGGAATGAAACGATCTTGATCAATCAAAGAGAATGAAACGATCTTGATTAACCAAAGTAACTGAAACGATCTTGATCAATCAAAGAAATTGAAACGATCTTGATTGAATAGAGAATGAAACGATCTTGATTGAATAGAGAATGAAACGATCTTGATTTAAGTGGTGAATGAAACGATCTTGATTTAAGTGGTGAATGAAACGATCTTGATTTAAGTGGTGAATGAAACGATCTTGATTAACTAAGTAACTGAAACGATCTTGATCAATCAAAGAAATTGAAACGATCTTGATTGAATAGAGAATGAAACGATCTTGATTAACTAAGTAACTGAAACGATCTTGATTTAAGTGGTGAATGAAACGATCTTGATTAACTAAGTAACTGAAACGATCTTGATCAATCAAAGAAATTGAAACGATCTTGATTTAAGTGGTGAATGAAACGATCTTGATTAACTAAGTAACTGAAACGATCTTGATCAATCAAAGAAATTGAAACGATCTTGATTAAACAAAACTTGAAACGATCTTGATTGAAATAGGTAACTGAAACGATCTTGATCAATCAAAGAAATGAAACGATCTTGATTGAATAGAGAATGAAACGATCTTGATTTAACAAGGGAATGAAACGATCTTGATTTAAGTGGTGAATGAAACGATCTTGATTAACTAAGTAACTGAAACGATCTTGATCAATCAAAGAAATTGAAACGATCTTGATTAATCAAAGAAATTGAAACGATCTTGATCAATCAAAGAAATTGAAACGATCTTGATTGAATAGAGAATGAAACGATCTTGATTAACAAAGTAACTGAAACGATCTTGATCAATCAAAGAAATTGAAACGATCTTGATTGAATAGAGAATGAAACGATCTTGATTGAATAGAGAATGAAACGATCTTGATCAATCAAAGAAATGAAACGATCTTGATTTAAGTGGTGAATGAAACGATCTTGATTTAAGTGGTGAATGAAACGATCTTGATTTAAGTGGTGAATGAAACGATCTTGATTAACCAAGTAACTGAAACGATCTTGATCAAGTTAATGAAACGATCTTGATCAATCAAAAAAATGAGACGATCTTGGTATGAAGATCGTCTTGTTGTCTTTCTCAAAAACCTTTAAGTGTATGAAACGACCAAACCAATCCTTTTGGATTAATTAGCCAGAATCAACACTTCCACAACACACTCTTAGCTAAAACGATCTTGTTAGGATCGTCTTAACAAGCTACAAAGCACTGAACTAAAACGATCTTAGGCAGATCGTCTTGATCATCTTCTTCAACTGAACACCTTTCCAGAAAAACTCCATTATCAACTTTTTAAAACTTCGATTTCTTATGAATTACAAGGAGTTAGATCACGAAATCACTTCCAAACTGTTTCAATTTACGTCCGCAACACGATTATGAACAAAATTCAACCTAAAACACAACAGATTCAAATCCCTGAAATTACACGCCAAAACTCAAAATTCAATCTCGAGATTTAGATTGAATTGGAACTTGAAAATTGACAGGATTATGTTATCAATAGCCACGAATCTATTGATGAACAAACAATTGTGATTTTATGAGATTTGATGTGTGAATTTTGAAGAATGAGAAATTTCGAACAGAATTTGAGATTTAGCTTGATTTTGATGAAATTGTGATCAAATTCAGTTATGGATCGTCATCAGATTGATGTTTTTCTCTGATACCACTTGTTATAACACGATTTAAGCTCTGAATTCGATCTAGCAATGGCGGTTTGTTAGTGTGTGTTCTTGGTGTGTGTGTTTTGAGAGAGAAAGGTCGAGATAACTGAAAGCTTGGAATTAATTGTGTAAGGAATGAAATGATTTTTCTGTTCTTGTTATGATTTCTAAGGTGTGAGGGCTATTTATAGTCTAACAATACAACTTTGCCAATTATCACAATTAGCCCCTCAACCTTAGTAATCATCTATCTATGACTTAACAACAAGAATGTCTTCTAATCTTTATTACAATTTATCACTATTTTTGGATTTCTAACACCTTACGCCCCTAGTGGCGTAGGTTACGCCCCTCTCCTTCCTCCATTTGAGGGTTACGCCCAAAACCTCTGTTTACGGCCACTTTACGCCCACAAGACGCTAAAACATGAGATTCCATGGCACCGTACCTTACGGTGACTTCCACCGTATCTTACGCCAGGCTGGATTGAACCAGCGTCCCTTACGCTCCAAATCACCGTACCTTACGCCCTCTGTATCTCTGCCGCCGTACTTTACGCCGGAAACCACCGTAGCCTACGGTGGTTCTGTTTGTATTTCTTTTGTTTTGTATTCAGCCTTCGTTCTTCATCTCTAGGATCGATTCCCACCTTCTTTTGGACCCACTTGTAGTCTGGTGTTGGAAGGGAGGGCGGCTAGGAGTCTGTGGGAATTATGAGTCGTGAAGATGGTGATATATGTATATAGCAGACATATATATGTATTTATATAAATTGATGGACGTATTATCATATAGAAAGCAGAGGTGGGGGCGGCTGAGTCTTCTAAGTCAAACCAAGAATTGATTTTTATAAAACACTTTAAATTAAGTATAAATACATACTAATCAATTTACTTATACATGTATTGTATATATTCAAATAAATATATGTATAAATATATGAAACATGAAAACGAGTATACGTACCTATATTAATACACGTGTCGTATATATATAGATATAATGATAGGTTGTGATCGTTGAAGGACTCCGGGAGATTGTAGCTCGTTGAATAATTATAATTCAATTATAACTTGACGATACAAGCAAAGGTGAGTTTCGTAGCCCTACATTTACTTTATTTGGGGTGGAAAGTGTACTCGTTGTTAAACGGTTGTCGGTTGATACAATTTGTTGTGATATGAATTGAGACGTTAGATATCTAGTTGATTGATTGCGATACGTGTTATGTGACGCTTACTTGTGACGTTTATAGTTGTGACGTATGACGTATGATATATTATTATGTATTGACGTGAAAGTGGATTGACGAATCCACACCCGGTATGATCATGGCCACTTTATTATGACGTTATTCTTGTGACGTATGACGTATATTATATATTATTATGTATTGACGTGACGATGGATTGACGAATCCACACCCGGCATAATCATACTCGGGATAAGGGTTTTTGAGCCCTATTATGACGTTTATATTGACGATTATTGTGACGTGACGCTTATTGCATTGTCTTGTATTGACGTGACGTGATTAGGTATTCTAATCCCCATTTATCGATAACGGTTGATATCCCGACACTTGATTTGTATTACAAAAACCCACGAACTCACCAACTTTATGTTGACACATTTTAGTACACTTTTCAGGTGAACAGGTAAACCAACGACGTATTGGATGATTGCTTGATTGTTTGCATGCTAGGATGGACTTGGACTATTTCTTGGATCCGTGATTCATAGTTCCCGCTAACGGGTTATGCTTAGGATCATTTACCATCTTTTGAACCATTATTTTGTAAACGTTTGATGGGTGTGCTCCTTATGCATTATTCTTGATCCGGTGTTGTATTTGAATGATTGTATGGATTGTCCAATCCTTTTAATGCATTTAGACTTACCTCTACTTAATTTCCATGTCGTGCTGTGCTTAGTATGTAACCCTCGTGTTTCCGCCTTGACGGGGTGTTATAGAATGGTATCAGAGCCAGGTTGTAGAGAATTAGGTGGATTGACCTAGCCTATAGCCATTGCACCCACATTTCATATTAGCATGCATGATAGGAAATTTTGTGTGCAACGTAAATTGTATGACGCATAAAACTTGTTTAAAGTGGAGTTCGTAGGTTTCTCATGACTTGTGACTTGATTGGTTGTGTGATGACTTGAATGACGTATGCGATTGTGTCGGGATATCACCATGTATTGTCAAGTTGATGTGACGTATATTCTTGTAAATTATTGAATTGTTTGACCCTAGCAAAGAGAAATGATGGCATTAATGAAGTATGACACTCGGTAACCCTAGAGGCGCCTGATCAACAAATTTATGGTTACCCTATGTCATATAAAGTTAATGACCTCGTGGATTGCGCATTGTGGATAAAGTATAGTAGCTAACCCGGTATGTTTAATGAGTGTTGGTTAGGTGGAGGGTTAGCCGCTGGTACACCCTGTATACATACCCGATCAATACTTAGAGGACATAACGGAACCGAATCCCGACGTCCATTCAATATATTAACGGTGTGGAGGGTTAGCCGCTGGTACACCCTGTATACATACACCTTTAATGCATTGAATGTTGAAGTTAAGATTCGGACTATGCTTTACCCGCCTTGTTATGACTTGACCCCTTTATATTGTGTTGAATGATTCGTGATTGTATTGTTGATTGTAAATTGTATGATAGACGGAGCCTTAGATTATTGCCATGATAAAATCCCCGTAGAGATATGCATGATAGACGATCTAGGGAAAACCCTAGCTATGAAATGCTTGTTTTGTGATGATTTCCTTTGTTAACTCGTGTGTGTGAATCGTGAGAACTAACTTGCTAATCTAACACGTGTGCTCAGGATAATGGTTAGGCCAAAGAGAGTCGTGAGACGTCCTCGAAATCAAGATGAACAAGAAGAGCATGTAGGTGGTCGTGGTGGTAGAGGTGGTCGTGGTGGTAGAGGGGTCGTGGTGGTAGAGGAGGCCGAGGAGGTCGTGGTGGCTGAGGTGGCCGGGGTGGTACAAACCCTTGGGTATCAACTGAGGTAATCACTCAAGCTTTAAATGATCTTATGTCGGATCTCGTGGCCCGAATTTTGGCGGCCATGGAAGCTACAAATGAACAAGAGGAACCGGAAGATGAAGCGGTTCATGTTGAAAATGAGAATGAAAATGATGATGGGAATGTGAATGGTGCTTATGTCCAACAAAGGAATGAAAATGTCTACCGCCAAGGTTGTATCTTCAAGGATTTTTAGTCTTGTGGAGCTCCGGAATGGAAGGGAGAAGGTGGAGCCACCAGTTGTTTGGAGTGGCTAGAGAAGATTGAAGCCGTTATTCCTAGAAGTGGTTGTACCCAAGACCAAAGGGTTTCTCACGCCACCGGCATGCTAGGGGGTGATTCTCTAGAGTGGTGGAATGTGGAAGTGGATAATTTGGGGATTGATCTTGCCAATTCCATGTAACATCCTAAACTTTTTATTTAACGGTTGACTAGAGTCGTTAAGTCAACCTAACGTGTTTGTTAAATCTATGGAAGATTTAATGCTTATGTGTGGTTAACGTAGTTTATGTGGGAGACTTGGATGTCTGACAGACGGATGTAGTAATGTGTTAAAGATGTAGTTTTATGCCTTTTAGAGGTGTTCAAAGTGTGTATCAAGTTGTATATAGTCCATAGAGGTGTTTTGGGCTAATAATATGACCTTATGAAGCCTAGGGACCATATTTGACATGTGGTGAAAGTCAAAAACGGGATTAAGGTTTAGGAAGGAGTCATTAGATGTTAATATGCAGAAAAATAACCTCCTTCTCAAGCCCTAGCTGCCCCCATGATTCCCTATCAAATTCTAAGCCGAAAATCCTTCAAAACGGGTGATTCATGTGTGTATGATCAAGTTTATTGCATCCTCTTTGAGATCTACAGGTAGGAAAGGTATATTATCGTTAATTTTATATCTTTTCAATCTTATGAGTCGTTTGCAATCAGATCTAGGTCTTTGAGTGTAACACCCGTCGTTTAAAAACTTGGATTTTTCAAAACTTTGCCAAACGACATTTAAAATAAGCGGAAAGGATCACTTTCAAAATCTGCCCCATCCGTAACGGATGGTACCTTTAAAATTTGGTGTTACTACTAGCATCGTCAAAACAATAAAAGTAAATCCAAGCTTTGGCACCAACATAAATGCCACATTAATACAAGTCTTTAATCATAAATGAAATAGCCAAACAAGAGGCTAAAAGGAAGTCTAAGCGTTTAATGTCTTAGCTAAGCTCCTTTATTCGTCTACCCAAGTCTCACCAAGCTAATCCTCGCCTAGCTCACTTGATTATCCTGAAGGCACAACATTTTCAAAGAACAAGTGTTAGCTAATAAAATTAGCTAAGTAAGATAACATAACTTGAAAACATTTGCCAATTTCATATATTAACAAAATCTGCATTTTAAGTTAATATCACACACATACATAACATCATAAGATACACATTAGGTTCAACATGTCCTAAAGTGTGCCTATACTTTCTTTCTTTATCTTTCTTTCTTTATTCCTTTGCCAAGACGTAGGCTAAGTGACTTATGCCACTTGCATAGGGATGTGGGGTTGTGTGTAGGCGGTCATAGACCATACATGGAGTCCTCACACCCGACATGATGGGTAAACCAATAGGTGGTCCATCGGCGTCGTTAAGGAATGACAAAGTCAATCCAACTGAATAAACCGTTTATGCCTTTACGCATTGGTGGTTAGTTACTTCACCCGGAATACTCAAACGTAACTATGCCACAAGGAGCAACTCAAGTGACCACGTACGCACCAGCCCGAAGAGCTAGCACGGGTTAAGCTTAACACAAGACTTTACATAATGCTCGAGACTTTAATCGCTTAATTAGTTTAGGCTACTCTTTCACCTAAGCTAATCACATATCATCTTTTACTTTAGGGCCCTTAACGTGCACGTGAACATGGCAATCCTAATCAAGGACTAGTGACTAGGTGATCAAGCCACACATGCAATCACACATATCATAACATTTCATCATTTCATGGTCACATAATTTAAACATCTCATCATTTCATGTGTATTTACTTACCTCATACCTTTGCAACCTGCATAAGCATGTTATACATCATAAATGGTAAGTAATATATCCCTTTGCAACCTGCATAAGCATGTTATACATCATAAATGGTAAGTAATATATCCCTTTGCAACCTCCCATAGTCTCCCATAAACATAAAACGTGCATACATATTCAATTGGAAGGTTTAACTTATGAAAACGTGTTTTGTTGTACCAACAGGTGACAAAAGATGTTATCTTACCTCGATACAGCTTACCAACAAGTTAAAAGTATCTTATAGTGCTTGCTAAGTGCTCCCGACAACCTAGAATGGATATAAGATCGAAATATAAGCTAAACGAAATGTGTTGAGAAAACTGGACAAGAGGTGCGTCGCACCTCCCACATGGTGCGTCGCACAAAATCATCAGGGAATTCTAAACATATGCAGGTGCGCCGCACCTACCCCTTTGGTGCGCCGCATAAAATGATCAGAAATTCTGAACATAAGAATGTGCGCCGCACCTACCCTTGGTGCGTCGCATATCGGGCTTTTGGCTGAAAACCATTTTTCCAAATTGGCCTGTGGTGCGTCGCACCACCCTCCTGGTGCGTCGCATATCGGGCTTTTGGCTGAAAACCATTTTTCCAAATTGGCCCGTGGTGCGTCGCACCATCATGTGCGTCGCACCTACCCTTGGTGCGTCGCATATCGGGCTTTTGGCTGAAAACCATTTTTCCAAATTGGCCTGTGGTGCGTCGCACCACCCTCCTGGTGCGTCGCACCTGGAGTGTCGCACCACCCTCCTGGTGCGTCGCACCTGGAGTGTCGACCAGAAATCAAATCTTTGTTCTATGATCAAACGAATTCCAAACGAACCCATACTCCAAATCCAACCTGGGGACTTAAAATTAATCCTTTTAATTGCACTTTCATCAGCTTAAACCATCCTATTAATCCCTTAATCCTTTACATCATCATTCAATCTTTAAAACACCCGAACAACATGAATTCAATAAACGTTTGATCAAATAACCCAACCCAAACCCTATGGCCTGGATCGAAATCACTACTAAGACATACATGATCAGATTTAAGAGTAAGATCAGCCATAATACCTGTAGATAACTTCGAGGATTCGAAATCTTAATCAAACTTGATCGAAACGACACGAAACGATTGATTCTTGGAGAAAACTTGTCTTGAGAGGGAGGGGATCTGTTCCTAGGGCTTAATCACGAAAATTTGCAGCTATTGGGGTCTCACTAGACCTTAAACTCCTGACCATAAGTTTCCTTTAGTGCCCATAGGCCCCTCGACTTCCTAAACTTTACTTTCGTAGCTTAATTAACTTACCGGGAGACTTAACGATCTAACAAGCACTTAACTTTCATACTTTACTTTAAATTACTTTCATTTAATTCACTTTACTTCATTTCATATTAAACACATAAGCATTTAATCACATAATCCCTTATAAGGCACATAAACATAATAAACCTAACGTTAACTAACGGAAAGTCAAATAGTCAAACATAAAACGTTTGGGATGTTACAATTACCTCCCCCTTAAGAGGATTCCGTCCTCGGAATCGCCTCAGAAGTGAACAAATCTGGATATTTCTCTTTCATCACCGACTCGGTCTCCCAAGTTAAACTTTCACCATGGTTGTGCTTCCATTTAATCAACACGAGATCAATCAACTTTCGGCGAAGTTTCTTTTGCTTTCTTTCGAGTATCGCTACTGGTTCATCCACTATTCTTTTCTGAGGATTAATGCTCACATCCTCAATTGGAATAACACTCGACTCATTGGCCAAACACTTTCTCAAATACGAAACATGAAATGTGTGGTGAATTCCATCCAATTCTGGGGGTAGTTCTAATTGATAAGCTACATCCTTGATACGTTTCAGAATTTTGAAAGGTCCTATGAAACGTGGGCTTAGCTTTCCCTTCTTTCCGAAATGAATTACTCCTTTCCATGGGGAAACCTTCAGCATTACCAAATCACCAACTTGGAACTCAATTGGCTTCCTTTTCTTGTCAGCATAAGTCTTTTGTCGTTCTCTAGCCACACGGAGTGCTTCCTTTGCCACATTAACTTTTTCAGCTGAGATTTCAATGATTTCAGGACCCGTAAACTGCTTTTCACCGGGTTCCATCCAACAACTCGGAGTCCTACATCTCCTACCATAAAGCATTTCAAATGGTGGCATTCCAATACTTGCATGGTGGCTGTTATTATAAGTGAATTCGATCAATTTCAAGTGTTCATCCCATGCTCCACCATATTCTAATACACAAGCTCTCAACATGTCTTCCAACGTTTGTATGGTCCTTTCACTTTGCCCATCAGTTTGAGGGTGATAGGCGGTGCTCAAATTAATTCTAGTACCTAACTCTCGCTGAAGACCCTTCCAAAAGTTAGACACAAATCTCGTGTCTCGGTCTGAAACAATGGATAAAGGAACACCATGCTTTGCTACGATCTCATCCACATACATCTTTGCCATCTTAGTAAGTGGTACATCTTGTCTTGTTGCCAAGAAATGAGCACTCTTTGTCAATCTATCCACAATAACCCATACCATGTCGTTTCCTTTCGGTGTTCTTGGTAGTTTGGTCACAAAATCCATAGTAATATGGTCCCATTTCCATTCCGGAATCTCCAATTGATGCAACATTCCATATGGCTTTTTGTGATCAGCTTTCACACGTGCACACGTCAAACATCTTTCAACAAAATGAGCAACTTCTCCCTTAATGTTTGGCCACCAATAGATGGGCTTCAAATCTGCATACATCTTGGTAATACCTGGATGGACTGAATATCTTGACCTATGAGCTTCTTCAAGGATCAATTCTCGGTTACCACCAAGCAATGGTACCCATATTCGACCCTTATAAGTCTTAAATCCACGGCTGTTCGTCTCCATCACAAGTCTTTTCTTCTTTCCAATACTCTCATTATCGATATTATCCTTCAATAAAGCCTTAACTTGTGCTTCCTTGATGCGGTCGAGTAACCCCGACTTGGCTTGAACAACCATGCTCATCAATCTACAAGAAAAATTCTGCACTTTCCTACTTAATGCATCCGCCACCACATTGGCTTTACCGGGATGATATTTAATCTCGCAATCATAATCTTTCAGAAGTTCCATCCATCTCCTTTGCCTTACATTCATTTCCTTTTGTGAGAACACATATTGTAAACTCTTATGATCCGTAAACAATGTACATTTGGTGCCATATAAGTAATGCCTCCACAACTTCAAAGCAAACACTACTGCAGCCAATTCAAGATCATGGGTCGGGTAATTCTTTTCATGAGGCTTCAACTGACGTGAGGCATATGCAATAACTTTGTCCCTTTGCATAAGGACACAACCCAAACCTGAAATAGAAGCATCACTATAAACAACAAGATCATCAGTACCTTCGGGTAAGGCTAGGACAGGAGCTTCACATAACTTTGTCTTAAGCGTTTGAAAGGCCTTTTCTTGAGCTTCCGTCCATACAAACTTTACTCCTTTCTTTGTCAATTCCGTCATTGGCTTAGCTATTCGGGAGAAATCTTGAATAAACCTCCTATAATAGCCAGCTAAACCGAGAAAACTCTTAATCTCCGTAGGTGTCTTTGGCTGTTCCCATTTAGATACAGCTTCAATCTTGGCAGGATCAACTTTAATACCTTCAGAAGAGATAACATGCCCGAGAAATTGAACTTCTCGGAGCCAGAATTCACACTTGGAGAACTTTGCATATAACTTTTTCTCCCTAAGAACCTCAAGAACAGCTCTTAAGTGCTCACGGTGCTCGGCTTCGGACTTTGAATAAATTAGAATATCGTCAATGAAGACAATCACAAAATGATCTAAGAATGGGCGACATACCCGATTCATTAAATCCATAAAAGCGGCTGGAGCATTTGTCAACCCAAAAGGCATGACAAGAAACTCATAGTGCCCATAACGTGTACGAAAAGCTGTCTTGGCCACATCTTCCTTTTTGACTTTTAATTGATGATAGCCAGACCGCAAATCAATCTTAGAGAAGTAAGAAGCACCATGGAGCTGATCAAAAAGATCATCAATACGCGGGAGAGGATACTTATTCTTAACCGTTCGTTTATTCAGCTCACGGTAGTCTATGCACATGCGCATAGAACCGTCTTTCTTTTTGACAAAAAGAACCGGAGCTCCCCAAGGCGAGGAACTTGGTTGAATGAAACCTTTGTCAAGTAGCTCTTGAAGCTGGGACATTAACTCTTTCATTTCTGTGGGAGCTAAACGATATGGTGCTTTTGCAATAGGAGTAGCACCGGGTACGAGATCAATCTGAAAGATGACCTCTCGGTCGGGAGGAATACCGGGAAGATCATCCGGAAAGACATCAGAAAATTCAGAAACTACATCAACATTAGGGATCGGAGACTTCCCTTTTCGTGTATCAATAACATAGGCAAGAAAGTGATTCTTGTTATGCCGAATGCAATTTAGAGCCTTCATCAAATTAATAATCTTTATGCTCCCCTTCTTCTTATCTCCATAAACGGAAATGACCTCACCATCCGAAGTAGCGAATCGTACGACCTTTTGAGAACATATAACAGTAGCATCATTTTGAGACAACCAGTCCATACCTATCACTATATCAAAACCGGCTAAAGTGGTAGGCAATAATTGAACCGGAAAAGAGCAACCTTCAATCTCAATAGAACAATCATCATAACCTACTTGAATGTCACTAATGGTACCGTTAGCAATTTCAACCTCTATAGAGCAATCAAGAGGAGTAGTGACCCTATCAAGCTTAGGAGCAAATAAAGTGGACACAAAAGATCTATTTGCACCCGAATCAAAAAGTACAGAAGCAGGTTTTGAGTTAACAAGAATGTACCGCTTACTACCTCGTCGTTATCCTTGGCAGCTTCGACTGTCAGCTGAAAGGCTCGAGCTTTAGGCTTTTGGACAACCGTCTTCTTTCCATCATCTCTTCCTTGTGGGCAATCCTTGATGAAATGACCGGTTTGTTGACACCGATAACACTTTGGCTTGTCCTTGCATCCTGAAGTAGGATGACCCGTACCACCACAAGTATCACACCTTCGGGTCTTATCTGAACATGGACCCGAGTGAGGCACCTTACAAGTACCACACCAATTCTTTGGCTTTGCATAGCTGCTGCCCCCACTTCTTGAAGACGGACCTTTCTTGAACTTCCTATTAGATCCACTTGACCCATCATGCTTCCTTTTTAAACCTGATTGCTTATCATCATTAGCTTTCACTACAACCTTTTCACCCTTGAAATCATCATCCAACCTCTTGGACTCCTTAATCGCAGCAGACAATGTAATGTGTTGTCTACACAGGCCACGATAGCTAGCGGGAAGACCATCACAGTAAGCTTCAACCTGATCCACATCTCTACGAACCAAATGACCAACAAACTTAAGCTTTTCCATAAATGAGTGGGCATACTCAGTTATGGCACCCGGCTTAGCTGTTAAAGCTCTGAATTCTTTCTCAATCAACCTCAGTTCACGAGTACCCACATATTCTTCCAAGAACTTCTCCTTAAAGGTACCCCAAGGCATATCAGCTAGCACCTCGGGGGTCAAAGAAATAGTAGCAACCCTCCACCAATTACGAGCATTCTTCTTCAACATACGGGAAGCACACAATACCTTCATATTCTCAGGGCAATAACATGAAGCAAACACAACCTCGATATCCTCCAACCATTCCATGGCACCTACAGCATCTAGAGTACCATCAAATGCCTTTGCTCCACATTTCTGAAAGCTCTCATACTTAAAGTTACCAGTACGAGGAGCGACTACAACACGAGGCTCCACCACATTATTAACACCATTCACATTAGCAACAACATTTTCAGGAGCAACTTGTGACCTTACCATTGATGGCTCGGTACGGTTTGAGCGGTTGGAGTAATTCCCATCCGTATGCTCATCCCGTTGCAAGCTAGCTTCTCTTTCAGCCCTAAGTTGATTCAACTCCTCTTCATTTCTCAACAAAAGAGCTCGAATAGCCCTCAACTCTTCATGCATTTCAGCTTGAGTAGGAACTTGCTCAATCACGGGGTTAGCTCTATCAATTTCAGACCTTGTAGGTTGTGCACCCGAAAGTGGTCTTCGAGGAGGCCTTAGGTTAACACCATTTCCAGTCCCGTTTGGATTAACCGGAGCATCGCTAGCATTAGCTCCATCTCTTTGACTACTAGCACGGGTATTAACCATCCTTCTACAATTTTAGTGACAAATGTTAGAGATGAATCGAATGAGAACAAGTATGGTCAGGCCTACTAAATTACATAAGCATAACATAAACATATATAAGCCATAAACCTACCCTCACACTCATCCCAACCCATCCTAAAAGCATTTTCATCATAAAGCTAAAGCATTACTACTTAAGCCAATCATTTCTCGTACGGTTTAAGTCCAAAATCCTAAGGTCTTGGTCGAATTTTGGTTCACTTAAACCATTTCTCTGATACCAACTTGTAACACCCGTCGTTTAAAAACTTGGATTTTTCAAAACTTTGCCAAACGGCATTTAAAATAAGCGGAAAGGATCACTTTCAAAATCTGCCCCATCCGTAACGGATGGTACCTTTAAAATTTGGTGTTACTACTAGCATCGTCAAAACAATAAAAGTAAATCCAAGCTTTGGCACCAACATAAATGCCACATTAATACAAGTCTTTAATCATAAATGAAATAGCCAAACAAGAGGCTAAAAGGAAGTCTAAGCGTTTAATGTCTTAGCTAAGCTCCTTTATTCGTCTACCCAAGTCTCACCAAGCTAATCCTCGCCTAGCTCACTTGATTATCCTGAAGGCACAACATTTTCAAAGAACAAGTGTTAGCTAATAAAATTAGCTAAGTAAGATAACATAACTTGAAAACATTTGCCAATTTCATATATTAACAAAATCTGCATTTTAAGTTAATATCACACACATACATAACATCATAAGATACACATTAGGTTCAACATGTCCTAAAGTGTGCCTATACTTTCTTTCTTCATCTTTCTTTCTTTATTCCTTTGCCAAGACGTAGGCTAAGTGACTTATGCCACTTGCATAGGGATGTGGGGTTGTGTGTAGGCGGTCATAGACCATACATGGAGTCCTCACACCCGACATGATGGGTAAACCAATAGGTGGTCCATCGGCGTCGTTAAGGAATGACAAAGTCAATCCAACTGAATAAACCGTTTATGCCTTTACGCATTGGTGGTTAGTTACTTCACCCGGAATACTCAAACGTAACTATGCCACAAGGAGCAACTCAAGTGACCACGTACGCACCAGCCCGAAGAGCTAGCACGGGTTAAGCTTAACACAAGACTTTACATAATGCTCGAGACTTTAATCGCTTAATTAGTTTAGGCTACTCTTTCACCTAAGCTAATCACATATCATCTTTTACTTTAGGGCCCTTAACGTGCACGTGAACATGGCAATCCTAATCAAGGACTAGTGACTAGGTGATCAAGCCACACATGCAATCACACATATCATAACATTTCATCATTTCATGGTCACATAATTTAAACATCTCATCATTTCATGTGTATTTACTTACCTCATACCTTTGCAACCTGCATAAGCATGTTATACATCATAAATGGTAAGTAATATATCCCTTTGCAACCTCCCATAGTCTCCCATAAACATAAAACGTGCATACATATTCAATTGGAAGGTTTAACTTATGAAAACGTGTTTTGTTGTACCAACAGGTGACAAAAGATGTTATCTTACCTCGATACAGCTTACCAACAAGTTAAAAGTATCTTATAGTGCTTGCTAAGTGCTCCCGACAACCTAGAATGGATATAAGATCGAAATATAAGCTAAACGAAATGTGTTGAGAAAACTGGACAAGAGGTGCGTCGCACCTCCCACATGGTGCGTCGCACAAAATCATCAGGGAATTCTAAACATATGCAGGTGCGCCGCACCTACCCCTTTGGTGCGCCGCATAAAATGATCAGAAATTCTGAACATAAGAATGTGCGCCGCACCTACCCTTGGTGCGTCGCATATCGGGCTTTTGGCTGAAAACCATTTTTCCAAATTGGCCTGTGGTGCGTCGCACCACCCTCCTGGTGCGTCGCACCTGGAGTGTCGACCAGAAATCAAATCTTTGTTCTATGATCAAACGAATTCCAAACGAACCCATACTCCAAATCCAACCTGGGGACTTAAAATTAATCCTTTTAATTGCACTTTCATCAGCTTAAACCATCCTATTAATCCCTTAATCCTTTACATCATCATTCAATCTTTAAAACACCCGAACAACATGAATTCAATAAATGTTTGATCAAATAACCCAACCCAAACCCTATGGCCTGGATCGAAATCACTACTAAGACATACATGATCAGATTTAAGAGTAAGATCAGCCATAATACCTGTAGATAACTTCGAGGATTCGAAATCTTAATCAAACTTGATCGAAACGACACGAAACGATTGATTCTTGGAGAAAACTTGTCTTAAGAGGGAGGGGATCTGTTCCTAGGGCTTAATCACGAAAATTTGCAGCTATTGGGGTCTCACTAGACCTTAAACTCCTGACCATAAGTTTCCTTTAGTGCCCATAGGCCCCTCGACTTCCTAAACTTTACTTTCGTAGCTTAATTAACTTACCGGGAGACTTAACGATCTAACAAGCACTTAACTTTCATACTTTACTTTAAATTACTTTCATTTAATTCACTTTACTTCATTTCATATTAAACACATAAGCATTTAATCACATAATCCCTTATAAGGCACATAAACATAATAGACCTAACGTTAACTAACGGAAAGTCAAATAGTCAAACATAAAACGTTTGGGATGTTACATTGAGGATCAATTGATGTCGAATTAACGTTTGTTTTAATAATGCAAATCATGTGTGGTTTAATAAAGAAGATAATTGCATTTTAATGATCTAAAAATGAAGGATTTTGATGTATCAAAGTCTGGTAATTGACTTGGAGTCGTTTGGATCTGGTTTGGGGTCCTTTTGGTCGAAGTTGTGCAGAATCGTGTCGGGTTGCGGCGCAACTAGTTTCCAGAAGAATAAGTTGCGGCGCAACTGGGGAGGTTTGTGCTGCGGCGCAACGAGTGGGTTGCGGCGCAATTGTAAAGCAGAGTGTTAAGTTGCGGCACAATGTGTGTGATTGCGGCGCAACAGAGTTTAAGTATAAACTGAAGTAACGTTTGAACCTCCAATGCGTATGTCGTGTCTTGAGTCATGTTGTAGGTGTGTAGGCCTGAGATATGACTTTATTAACGTGAGTAATAGGTTGTTTTATGATTGTTTACTAATTTTAGGTAGACGAGGCTGGTTGCTTTGCACGGTATCATAGTTATCCATTGTCGTGCGCTTCTTTGAGGTAAGATACACTACTTTTGACACGCTGAGGGTTCAACGAAAAGAATG
Source organism: Erigeron breviscapus (assembly GCA_034093135.1). Lineage (NCBI taxonomy): Eukaryota > Viridiplantae > Streptophyta > Magnoliopsida > Asterales > Asteraceae > Erigeron > Erigeron breviscapus. Next base: position 47,162,617 of record CM067172.1, read on the forward strand.
GTTTCATAATTAAAACTTCCCAATTGGTAACATATCTTGTTTATGGGTATATGGGGTTACACGGGAGGTAATATGGATTATGTAGTTGCCCTATGAGACCTGAAATGCAGTCCCTCATGACATGTAATATAGTACATGTTATGAAATGAAGTATGATGTAGTATGTGTTATGGTATGAAGGATGTAGTGTTTTTATATGAAGTAGCATGTAGAATCTTGAAATGCAGTATGACGTAGTTTATGTTGTTGTGTGCATGTATTAATGGCTTGCTCATCTAGAACACTAGACTTGCTAAGCTGCCATGTCACGTGCACGTTTAAGGGCCCAAACGTAATGAAGGTAATGTGTGAAAATGTTTAGGTTGTGTGATGCCTAAACTATAATGTGTGGAATTGTTTAGGTTGTGTGATGCCTAAACTAATAATGTGTGAAACCGAGCTCGTAAATTATAATGCAGGGAAGTGTTAAGCTTAACCCGTACTTGCCCTAGCCCGGCGAGTGCGTGAACGTAGGTTGCTTGGGTGGCTCCTTGCAACATGGTCATTTAACGCCGGGCGAGTAATACGAGGGGTCTGACCCACCTCCATATACAGATTACTCTGGGATTGGCTTGCCATTCCTTAACGACGTATGATGAGTAGCCTTTTGGTTGATCATCTAGTCGGGTGTGATGTAGGGTACACTTATATGCTGATAACGAAGATACGTGTGATTATGTGTGTAATAAAAGAAGGATAGGCACAATTAGGGTGATTCATCCTAAGTTGATATGCAAGTTGTATGTGTGTGTGTTATGTGGGTTGTGCCTTAATGTTTTGTCAACAAAGTAGAAATGTTTTAATTGGACAACGCTTTATAACTTTAGTGTTATCTTACTTAGCTAGTTCGTTAGCTAACACTTGTCTTTTGAATGTGTGTTGCTCCCTCAGGTTTAGCAAAGCCGAGGAAGACGTAGAATGAAAAGTGAGGAATTGGGTAGAATGCTTGATGAAGACTTTAGCTACCCATAGATCCTACACCTCATTAGACTTTATTTACATTTTGATATTATGCAGATTTTATGAGGTACTATGTAGACATTTGTTTTGTGTTGGACAACCGTTGGGTTTTTATTTAGACATTTTGATGGTATGGCATGTAACACCAATAAATGCAGGAACCGAACTAGTTTTATCGGTTTTGAACTTTTAAAGTTTTCTTCCGCATCTTTTAACACCGTTAGGTGGAAATTTTTGAAAACCCATGTTTTTAAATGTCGGGTGTTACATTCCATACCTTAGGAAGACTTCAAGCAAATGATTGTTGCCAAGTATTGTCCACCGTATGTGATGAGGAACCTACAAGAAGAATTTACAAGCCTTTCCATGAAAGGAGCCGACCATGTGGGTTATACCCGTCGGTTCAATCAACTTTCTAGACTCATCCCTCATCTTGTAAGACCCGAAGATAAGAAGGTGGAGAAGTATGTTGTCGGTTTGCCTCATAAAGTGAGAGTGCTTGTCTCTCATCCCACCATGCCACTAACCATCAATGAGGCCATTACCCGAACCGCTAGTGTCACCATGGATCTTGTGAAAGGTGGTGAACTAGGCAAAAATGAGGTCAAGAGAAAAGATGTGGCCGAGTCAAGCGGCACCAAGAAGGATGAAAGGCATGATCACAAGCGTCATAATCGTGGTGGTAAAGTGTATGCGGCGGTTGTGCCACATGTTGAGCCCTCGAAAGGTGGTTATGCCGGGGCTAGTCCTTTGTGCCCTAGGTGTAACCGTCACCATTGGGCTAATGTGAGGTGTGATGCTTGCTTCCATTGTAAACAACCGGGTCACACTTCAAAATTTTGTCCTAATAATGGTCGTGTTGCTCCATTGAATGTTGCTCCCTCAGGTTTAGCAAAGCCGAGGAAGACGTAGAATGAAAAGTGAGGAATTGGGTAGAATGCTTGATGAAGACTTTAGCTACCCATAGATCCTACACCTCATTAGACTTTATTTACATTTTGATATTATGCAGATTTTATGAGGTACTATGTAGACATTTGTTTTGTGTTGGACAACCGTTGGGTTTTTATTTAGACATTTTGATGGTATGGCATGTAACACCAATAAATGCAGGAACCGAACTAGTTTTATCGGTTTTGAACTTTTAAAGTTTTCTTCCGCATCTTTTAACACCGTTAGGTGGAAATTTTTGAAAACCCATGTTTTTAAATGTCGGGTGTTACATTCCATACCTTAGGAAGACTTCAAGCAAATGATTGTTGCCAAGTATTGTCCACCGTATGTGATGAGGAACCTACAAGAAGAATTTACAAGCCTTTCCATGAAAGGAGCCGACCATGTGGGTTATACCCGTCGGTTCAATCAACTTTCTAGACTCATCCCTCATCTTGTAAGACCCGAAGATAAGAAGGTGGAGAAGTATGTTGTCGGTTTGCCTCATAAAGTGAGAGTGCTTGTCTCTCATCCCACCATGCCACTAACCATCAATGAGGCCATTACCCGAACCGCTAGTGTCACCATGGATCTTGTGAAAGGTGGTGAACTAGGCAAAAATGAGGTCAAGAGAAAAGATGTGGCCGAGTCAAGCGGCACCAAGAAGGATGAAAGGCATGATCACAAGCGTCATAATCGTGGTGGTAAAGTGTATGCGGCGGTTGTGCCACATGTTGAGCCCTCGAAAGGTGGTTATGCCGGGGCTAGTCCTTTGTGCCCTAGGTGTAACCGTCACCATTGGGCTAATGTGAGGTGTGATGCTTGCTTCCATTGTAAACAACCGGGTCACACTTCAAAATTTTGTCCTAATAATGGTCGTGTTGCTCCATTGAATGTTGCTCCCCTCAATATGAGGCGTCCCCCGATGGCACCGGGTACTTGTTATGAATGTGGTAGCCAAGATCACTACCGTAACCGGTGTCCTAATCTCATTGGCCAACAAGTTCAAGTGACCGTGCATCCTAACCAATTGCAAATTGCCGGTCCAAACCAAAACCGGGGAAACCAAGGTCAACAACAACATCAAGCTCCTCAACAACTTGCCCCCCGTGGAAGAGCGTTTGCCGTGAATGCGGCCGAGGCTCGTGTTGATCCTAACGTCGTTGCAGGTACATTTCTCCTCAACAACCAATATGCTACCGTATTATTTGATTCCGGGGCCGATTTTAGTCTTGCTCCATTGATTTCATACCGTTGATTGATGCTAGCCTTAGTCCTTTGCCGTATTACTTTGAACTTGAAATGGTAAATGGCGGGTTAACAAAAATTGATCAAGTTGTTCGTGATTGTACCTTAGAGTTATGTGACTACCCATTCCTTATAGACTTGGTTCCTTTCGATATTGGTAGTTTTGATGTGATCGTGGGTATGGATTGGATGTCGGCAATGAATGTCGTTATAGATTGTGGTAGTAAAGTGGTGAGAATTCCGTTAGTTAATGGGGAAGAGCTAGTGGTTCAAGGCGAGACAACCGAGCCGTGGGAAGGAAAGATTTATAGTGTTAATGTCACAAAAACCGAACTAAAAGCCGTGCCCGTGGTTAATAGATTCATGGATGTATTCCCGGATGACCTACCGGGTTTGCCTCCATCTCGTGAACTTGATTTCCGAATCGAACTCATTCCAAATGCTTCTCCCGTGGCCAAGGCACCCTATCGCCTAGCCATCACCGAAATGCAAGAGTTGGCCACCCAACTCAAAGAACTTCAAGAAAAGGGTTTCATCCGCCCTAGCCAATCACCGTGGGGTGCACCGGTTTTATTTGTCAAAAAGAAAGACGGTTCCTTCCGTATGTGTATCGATTATCGTGAACTAAACAAACTCACGGTGAAAAACCGTTATCCTCTTCCAAGAATTGATGACTTATTTGATCAACTCCAAGGTGCTCGTTTCTTTTCTAAGATTGATTTGCGGTCGGGTTACCATCAATTACGTGTCCATGAAGATGATATCCACAAAACGGCCTTTCGTACACGTTATGAGGCATTTTGAATTCACGGTTATGCCTTTTGGGTTGACTAATGCACCGGCAGTGTTCATGGACTTGATGAACCGGGTGTGTTCGCCCTACTTAGATGAGTTTGTCATTGTCTTCATTGATGACATTCTTATCTATTCCAAGACTAAAGAAGATCACGCCGAACATTTGAAGAAAGTCTTAGAGTTGCTTCGGGAAAAGAAATTATATGCCAAGTTCTCCAAGTGTGAATTTTGACTTGAAGAAGTTCACTTTCTTGGTCACGTGGTGAGCAAGGAAGGAATTCATGTTGACCCTAGTAAATATGAAGCGGTGAAAAATTAGAGACGACCCGAGACGCCAACCGAGATTCGTCAATTTCTTGGTTTGGCGGGTTATTATCGACGATTCATTGAAATTTTTTCCAAGATTGCCCAACCTTTGACCTTGTTGACTCAACGGGAAAGAAGGTTTGATTGGGGTGAGAAGCAAGAACATGCATTCCAATTGTTGAAAGACAAGTTGTGTGATGCGCCCATTTTAAGCTTGCCCGATGGAGCCGATGATTTTGTTGTTTATTGTGATGCGTCCGGGCAAGGATTGGGTTGTGTCTTAATGCAACGGGGTAAAGTGATTGCTTATGCATCTAGGCAATTGAAGGTGCATGAGAAGAATTACCCGACTCATGACTTGGAGTTGGGAGCGGTCGTATTTGCTTTGAAATGTTGGAGGCATTACTTGTATGGCACTAAAAGTGTGATCTACACCGATCACAAAAGCCTTCAACACATTTTTGACCAAAGTGAATTGAATATGAGACAACGAAGATGGCTTGAGCTCTTTAGTGATTATGATTGTGTTATCCGGTATCACCCGGGTAAGGCAAATGTTGTAGCCGATGCTTTGAGCCGAAAAGAGCGTGTAAAGCCATGAGCCTCGTTGTGATAAGGAGTGTTCGTAACTCTATCATTGAAGCACAAAGATTGGCAACTAGGCCGGAAAACTTCATCAATGAAGCATTACATGGCTTAGAAGAACAATTTGATAGAAAGGACGATGACGGGTTGTATTTTGTTGAACGATTGTGGATTCCCGTTCTTGGCGGGTGGCGATTGAAATTGATGAATGAAGCTCATAAGTCGGCCTACTCGGTTCATCCGGGTTCCGACAAGATGTATTTTGGCTTGAGAGACTTGTATTGGTGGTCGGGAATGAAGAAAGACATTGCTAGATATGTTAGTGAATGCCTCACTTGTTTACAAGTGAAAGCCGACCACAAGAAACCACCCGGGTTGCTAGTTCAACCGGTAACACCGAAGTGGAAATGGGAAGACATTGCCATGGACTTCATCACAAAGTTACCTAGAACAAGTTGTGGTCGGGATATCATTTGGGTGATAATCGACCGGTTGACTAAGTCGGCTCACTTCTTAGCCATCCGGGAAGATGATAAATTTGACACCATGGAACGCTTGTACATCAAAGAGGTGATATCCAAACATGGAGTGCCGATTTCCATCATAACTGATCGGGATGCCCGATTTACTTCAAAGTTTTGGAAGGCGTTCCAAAAAGCAATGGGTACTCAACTCAACATGAGTACGGCGTTCCACCCTCAAACCGATGGTCAAAGCGAAAGGATGATTCAAACGCTTGAAGACATGTTACGGGCTTGTGCCATCGATTTTGGTGGCAATTGGGATACACATTTACCGTTAGTCGAATTCTCCTATAATAATAGCTTCCATGCTAGTATCCAAATGGCTCCGTTTAAAGCATTGTATGGAAGAGATTGTAGGTCACCGGTAGCTTGGGCGGAAGTTGGTGAAAGCCAACTCATTGGGCCTGAAATTGTCATTAAAACGACCAAGGTGATCTCACAAATTAAGGAGAAGTTGAGAGTGGCCCGTGAAAGACAATTGAAGTATGCAAACGTGAGACGACGCCCTCTTGAGTTTGAAGTCGGTGATTATGTGTTGCTTAAAGTATCCCCGTGGAAAGGCGTGGTTCGATTTGTGAAACGTGGCAAGTTGGGCCCGAGGTATATTGGCCCATTTAAAATCCTTGAACGTATTGGCCCGGTGGCGTATCGATTGGAGCTTCCTCAAAATTTGAGTGGAGTTCATAACGTTTTCCATGTTTGTAATCTTAGGAAGTGTTTGGTCGATCCAACACTTCACGTGCCTCTTGAAGAAATTCATGTCGATAAAACGTTGAAGTTTGTAGAGGAGCCAATAGAAATTCTAGACCGGGAAACTAGGAGGCTTAAGAACACTCGGTATACACTCGTTAAAGTGAGATGGCGAGCTAGACGTGGACCCGAATTTACTTGGGAGCGTGAGGACTCCATGAAAGCCAAGTATCCTCATTTATTTACCGAGTCTAGCTAGATTATAATTTCAGGACGAAATTCCTTTAACGGGGGAATGATGTAACATTCGTGAATTTTGACTTGTATTTAACGCGACTAAATGTAATTTGATCTCACAATTTGGTGAAATTTCATCTAATTGACCTGTTGACTTGACGTGTGCGAATTTAATTCATTATTGGATAATAAAACGACTTAAATGCTATTTGATGATTTTATGACGTTTATTATACAAGTCGAGATTTTATTGCGGTATTAAGTTGGTATATGACGTAACGTGACGTTTAAATCAACTAGAAATGTAATCGGGTGATCCATGGGTCAACCCGTGACTCATGAACCACCCTTGACCCAACCCTATCCCAAACCACCCAATCCAAGCCTTACACCCTCATTTCATCCATTCATTCATTCTTCCACCTATCTCTCTCTCTCACACTAAATGCAAGACCTCTATCTCACTCTCTCACTAAATTCTTGCACCCATTAAATGTTGTTCTAGTTAGATTGGTAATAAATTCATCATCATTATCATTATATAATCATCATATCAAAATTTGAAAGCTTAAGGTGCAAGAAAACTTGATTTATAGCTTAATTTTAGATTTTTAGCTTCGGTGGAGTTTCGATAAGTCAAATTCTTCTCAACACAATCATTTTATGCTTATAATCAGGTTTTTAATCTTATACAATCACTCTTGAGTGAAAAATCAAGTCAAATCGATTATGGGTCATAATTTGGGTTCATAATAATGGAAATGGGTCAAAAGTCGGGTTTTCGTTCGTTTGATGCTATGAATCAAATCTTTAAAGTGAGTTATGTTTGAAATCATGTTTCTAAACTAATGAAAACAACTCTTGGTCAAAAATTTGGATTAAAATCCATTTAAGTCGAATTTAGGGTTTTTAATGGAAAATGGATCAAAAATCGGGTTTCTACTAAATTGATGAAATGGGTCGAATCCGAGTGGTGGGTTATGCTTGAGTTCATGTTATTAAACTGATATAAATGACTTTTGGTCCAAATTCGAGCTAAAACTTGATTTAACCCGAAATTAGGGTTTATGACTTTAAATTAGGTCAAACTAAATTTTCTTGCAAAATTGTCGAATTAGGGATTCATTTCAGATGGGGTTGGATTTGTTTACATTCATATCGATCATAATCACCTAAAACATCTTTGAATTACTATCAAATCGCTCCAATTTCGCGAATTAGGGTTTGTGGCTTGTGAGTCAAAGTTGACTAAAAAGTCAACTGCCTTGTTCTTCATCTTCTACCCAGAAAACTGCTCCTCCCCTGCACCGCCGTACCTTACGCCCCTAGTGGCGTAGGTTACGCCTCTCTCCTTCCTCCATTTGAGGGTTACGCCCCAAAACCTCTGTTTACGGCCACTTTACGCCCACAAGACGCTAAAACATGAGATTCCATGGCACCGTACCTTACGGTGACTTCCACCGTATCTTACGCCAGGCTGGATTGAACCAGCGTCCCTTACGCTCCAAATCACCATACCTTACGCCCTCTGTATCTCTGCCGCCGTACTTTACGCCGGAAACCACCGTAGCCTACGGTGGTTCTGTTTGTATTTCTTTTGTTTTGTATTCAGCCTTCGTTCTTCATCTCTAGGATCGATTCCCACCTTCTTTTGGACCCACTTGTAGTCTGGTGTTGGAAGGGAGGGCGGCTAGGAGTCTGTGGGAATTATGAGTCGTGAAGATGGTGATATATGTATATAGCAGACATATATATGTATTTATATAAATTGATGGACGTATTATCATATAGAAAGCAGAGGTGGGGGCGGCTGAGTCTTCTAAGTCAAACCAAGAATTGATTTTTATAAAACACTTTAAATTAAGTATAAATACATACTAATCAATTTACTTATACATGTATTGTATATATTCAAATAAATATATGTATAAATATATGAAACATGAAAACGAGTATACGTACCTATATTAATACACGTGTCGTATATATATAGATATAATGATAGGTTGTGATCGTTGAATGACTCCGGGAGATTTTAGCTCGTTGAATAATTATAATTCAATTATAACTTGACGATACAAGCAAAGGTGAGTTTCGTAGCCCTACATTTACTTTATTTGGGGTGGAAAGTGTACTCGTTGTTAAACGGTTGTCGGTTGATACAATTTGTTGTGATATGAATTGAGACGTTAGATATCTAGTTGATTGATTGCGATACGTGTTATGTGACGCTTACTTGTGACGTTTATAGTTGTGACGTATGACGTATGATATATTATTATGTATTGACGTGACGGTGGATTGAAGAATCCACACCCGGTATGATCATGGCCACTTTATTATGACGTTATTCTTGTGACGTATGACGTATATTATATATTATTATGTATTGACGTGACGATGGATTGACGAATCCACACCCGGCATGATCATACTCGGGATAAGGGTTTTTGAGCCCTATTATGACGTTTATATTGACGATTATTGTGACGTGACGCTTATTGCATTGTCTTGTATTGACGTGACGTGATTAGGTATTCTAATCCCCATTTATCGATAACGGTTGATATCCCGACACTTGATTTTTATTACAAAAACCTACGAACTCACCAACTTTATGTTGACACATTTTAGTACACTTTTCAGGTGAACAGGTAAACCAGCGACGTATTGGATGATTGCTTGATTGTTTGCATGCTAGGATGGACTTGGACTATTTCTTGGATCCGTGATTCATAGTTCCCGCTAACGGGTTATGCTTAGGATCATTTACCATCTTTTGAACCATTATTTTGTAAACGTTTGATGGGTGTGCTCCTTATGCATTGTTCTTGATCCGATGTTGTATTTGAATGATTGTATGGATTGTCCAATCCTTTTAATGCATTTAGACTTACCTCTACTTAATTTCCATGTCGTGCTGTGCTTAGTATGTAACCCTCATGTTTCCGCCTTGACGGGGTGTTACACACCCTCAGGACCACCTTGTTCCTCTGGAATATTGAAAGGATCATTATGATGTTCGGGTTGAACATCTTCATGAATAATTTCTTCAATGGTTGGAAGAGTTCGAGAACGTTTGATCTTGAATTTTCTTATTTTCTTGGGAGGTGAAGGAATGGAAGTTGATTGAGATTCGGAAGTGGAAGTTTGAGAGTGAGCTTGCGGAGGTGGAGATGGTTGTTCATGAGGAGGTGATGGCTCATCACGAAGAATTGTTTTTAATTTTGATTTGGATTTTTGGTAAGATTTATGTTTCTTTCTTTGTGGAGCGGAAGATGAAGAAGGTTGATTCGAAGTAGATGGTGCAGATGAGCTCGGTGCCACTTCTCCTGCTAACCCCTCTTTTCTTTTCTTAGACCTATGACCCTCACCTGGCGACCTATGCGGGGGAGCGGTAGGCGGCTGTCGGCTTGCAGCTGCCATACCCCCGTCTAAAAACACTATATAATTTATGAAGTCAATATCTTCATGGGGCACCGAGCGAAGAAGCGATCTAGGAATTGGCAGGAAAGGAATATTTTCGACACCAGAGTTAGTGTAGACTGATCCATAACGAGAAATGAAAACTTTTTGGGAGCGCGGGAAGTGACGAATATTTTCATTGGTGTTCAGAGTATGTTGAAGAATAAGCGTCAGGAATCTGATGAATGGGATATACTTCTTTGTAGCATTATATTTTCCTCTGACGTTTAACACCAAATGATCCCACGTAATAGCTGCAACATCGAGATTAACATCGTAGGCTATGCCATATAAGTAGGTCAGAGTATGCGAAGTGATAGCTTCTTGGCCTTTTCTTGATGGAGACAAGCAATAGTTAATGATTGAGCATAAAGTGTTCCACAATCGGTGAAGATTCTTCTTTCTGAAATCCTTTAGAGCATTCAGTGGACCATTATAACCAAGTTCTCTGACTCTAAGGAGCATTTCTTGACTAGATGGAGTTACGTCAAAATCCTTGCGCCTTCACGAGCATTAGCAGCTGGGAATCCAATAATGGATCAGAATTGTTCAAGATTGAAGGTGATGGTTAGGGTTATACCAGTAGTTGAGAGAAGATTGAATTGAAAGTGTGGTGTTTGATTTCTTCCTCTTGGGTTAACAAAGGTGATAGAGCGCCACAGTTGGAACAAAAGTTCTTCTTCAATACCGGCAGCGGAATTTGTAAAAACAGGAAACATGGGGTGAAAAGAAAGCATGACTGGTATAATACCATGTTGACAGATAAACGGAATCATTAGCTCGAAGTTATTTGCCATATCATCTGTACAATTGTCTTGTAGAAAATCCATTCTGCGATTAACAAGAAGACGAATAGGAAACATTGTTTCCAAGGTTAATTTACTCAAAAAGTTTAATCTTACATCGTTTTTCACAAAAGATGCGAAGGCAGTACAACAAGGCGTTCGATACCTTGCTTATTGGGGAAAACCGATGTATGATTATGAAAAACAGATTTAAGAAAAAAAAAACTTTTTGAAACTCTAACAAGTATTTTTCAGGAGACTACACAGGTAGTACATCAAGGCGTTTGATACCGTGCATCTCAAGAAAACTAAGTGTTAGAAACAAAGAAAGATTTTTCAAGAAACCAGTTTGCAAGAAAGAATGTTCAAAAGATCGTGCAAAGTGTTTCATTTGAGACTACACGAGCAGTACATCAAGGCGTTCAATGTTGTGCATCTCACTGAAATTACTTGCAAGAAATTATGAACAAAGGATAAAAATAAGAGCGCATGGAAAAATAGGGACACATGTTTGAGATGCCGGACAAATTGATGAACATTGAGTTGTTCAAAAATAAGTGAGTGAAATAAGCACACAAAGTTGATATAAGAAGTTTTACATCATAATCAAACCGTATTCAAGTAAATTGAAATTCAATTTACACAAGATACCGGTTTTGAAAACCGGTATCAATGCACTTGAAAGATTCTGTGTGAAAATTTATAAGGAAAATCGATATTGAACTTAATAAGCATAACCAATCACAAGTTTATTAAACAACAATCGATACACAAATATATATACATTCACTAATGGCAATAAGCAGAAGATCAAAGCAGATATATCAAACAACTCATCAAAATCAAACTCAGAATCACATAGACAATATTAAGTTGCAATGAAAGCACATTAATGTATACTAATCATGCAAGCATAACTAATGATTTGAAATTAAGAGTAATTAGGATGATATACCTGATAAGAATTAAACAAAGTAAAAATCACCCCTGAAATTAAGAAATAAAACACAAAGTTTTATGTAAGAAATGAAAACCGGTATCAATGCACTTGAAAGATTCTGTGTGAAAATTTATAAGGAAAATCGATATTGAACTTAATAAGCATAACCAATCACAAGTTTATTAAACAACAATCGATACACAAATATATATACATTCACTAATGGCAATAAGCAGAAGATCAAAGCAGATATATCAAACAACTCATCAAAATCAAACTCAGAATCACATAGACAATATTAAGTTGCAATGAAAGCACATTAATGTATACTAATCATGCAAGCATAACTAATGATTTGAAATTAAGAGTAATTAGGATGATATACCTGATAAGAATTAAACAAAGTAAAAATCACCCCTGAAATTAAGAAATAAACACAAAGTTTTATGTAAGAAATGAAAACCGGTATCAATGCACTTGAAAGATTCTGTGTGAAAATTTATAAGGAAAATCGATATTGAACTTAATAAGCATAACCAATCACAAGTTTATTAAACAACAATCGATACACAAATATATATACATTCACTAATGGCAATAAGCAGAAGATCAAAGCAGATATATCAAACAACTCATCAAAATCAAACTCAGAATCACATAGACAATATTAAGTTGCAATGAAAGCACATTAATGTATACTAATCATGCAAGCATAACTAATGATTTGAAATTAAGAGTAATTAGGATGATATACCTGATAAGAATTAAACAAAGTAAAGAAAAGTGGATAAACAAAGTAAAAATCACCCCTGAAATTAAGAAATAAAAGCACAAAGTTTTATGTAAGAAATGAAAACCGGTAATAGAGAAGAAATTAATGAAAACCGGTATTAGTGAATAATAACGAAAGCCGGTAAATGAGAAGATTACCTGAAAGCCGGTAAATGAAGGAAATATATACTTATGTCGGTTTTAGTTTTGAAGGTGAAACCCGGTAATAAGAATATATATAGAAATGCTGGTTTTGGTTAGAAAAGTTTAAGGAAAGTTTGTAAAGGAACAACTTTTTGAGGAAAATGGTTTAAGGACTTAAGGAAAATATGAAAGTAAGAATTAAGGAAAAACAAGATATATATACAAACTCCCCCTAGGAACATGCAGACTTAGAAAAATTCTACAAACTCCCCCTATAAGCATGCATTCTACCCTTGTTCTCCCCCTCAAACATTGCATGTAGGAGCACATAAGCACACATCAATTGTTTGACCAAGAAAATAAACATAGAATACATGGCAAATAAGCAATTCAAGTTTGTAGATCAAGCATACCCAACTTGAAATTACTTGCAAGAAATTATGAACAAAGGATAAAAATAAGAGCGCATGGAAAAATAGGGACACATGTTTGAGATGCCGGACAAATTGATGAACATTGAGTTGTTCAAAAATAAGTGAGTGAAATAAGCACACAAAGTTGATATAAGAAGTTTTACATCATAATCAAACCGTATTCAAGTAAATTGAAATTCAATTTACACAAGATACCGGTTTTGACTACCGGTTTTTGAAAAATACGTTGAAATACCGTTTTTTTTTTGGGAAATATAAGGAAGGTTTAAGGAAAGTTTGTAAAGGAACAACTTTTTGAGGAAAATGGTTTAAGGACTTAAGGAAAATATGAAAGTAAGAATTAAGGAAAAACAAGATATATATACAAACTCCCCCTAGGAACATGCAGACTTAGAAAAATTCTACAAACTCCCTCTATAAGCATGCATTCTACCCTTGTTCTCCCCCTCAAACATTGCATGTAGGAGCACATAAACACACATCAATTGTTTGACCAAGAAAATAAACATAGAATACATGGCAAATAAGCAATTCAAGTTTGTAGATCAAGCATACCCAACTTGGTTTTCAAGAAATTAAAACTTTGTTCATCCAAAGGTTTTGTGAAGAGGTCTGCAAGTTGGTAGTCTGTTGGGACAAAGTAAAGTTCGATGTTACCTTTTTCATCATGATATTTGATGAAGTGGTACCTTACATCGATGTGTTTTGTCTTTATATGCTGGACAGGATTGCACGAGATTTCAATGGCACTTTTGGAGTCTCAGTAAATGGGAATTCTGTCATACTTAAAGCCATAGTTAGAAAGTTGAGACTTCATCCACAACACTTGAGAGCAGCAACTAGCAGCTGCTACATACTCAGCTTCTGCTGTGGAAGTGGAAACACAATTTTGTTTCTTTGAAGACCAACCAACTAACTTATCTCCAAGGAACTGCACACTTCCAGAAGTACTTTTGCGATCTAACTTACAACCTGCATGGTCTGCATCTGAGTAGGCAGTTAGTTCGAAACCGGTATCTTTTGGATACCATAAACCAAGGTTCATAGTGCCCTTGAGATACCGAAAAATTCTTTTAACTGCTTGAGCATGACTTTCCATAGGGTTAGCTTGAAATCTAGCACACATACAAGTAGCAAACATAATGTCCGGGCGACTAGCAGTCAAATACATAAGCGATCCTATCATACTGCGGTAGAGTTTTTGATTGTATGGTTTACCATTAAGATCAGCATGGATTTTGGTTCGAGTTTCCATGGGAGTACCAATGGGTTGACAATTAAGCATATCAAACTTTTTCAACATGTCAAGAATGTATTTATTTTGACAAATAAAAGTACCATTTGACAATTGTTTGACTTGTAAACCAAGGAAAAAGTTTAGTTCACCCATCATACTCATTTCAAAGTTTTGAACCATTAAAGCAGAAAAGTTTTTGCAGTACTTAGGATTAGTTGACCCGAAAATTATGTCGTCTACATAGATTTGGATTAAAATGATGTCACTACCTTATCGTTTGATAAACAAAGTAGTGTCAATGGAACCTTTGGTGAATCCAAATTTCAAGAGATAGGCAGTGAGAGCATCATACCATGCACGTGGGGCTTGTTTCAGGCCATATAACGCCTTATCTAACCTGTAGACATAATCTGGTCATTTAGGATCGACAAAGCCCTCGGGTTGATCTACATAGACCTCTTCTTTCAGCACACCATTCAAGAAAGCTGACTTGACATCCATTTGATAAACAGTGAAGTTCTTGAATGCCGCATAAGCAAGAAAAATACGAATGGCCTCGATACGAGCAACTGGAGCAAATGTCTCATCATAGTCAACACCATCTTGTTGAGAATAGCCTTTAGCAACCAATCTAGCCTTGTTTCGAACAACAACCCCACTCTCATCCTTTTTATTCTTGAAGATCCACTTAGTCTTGATTGGCTCTTTATTCTTGTAAGGATTAGGAACTAATTTCCACACTTCAAGACGCTCAAACTGAGAAAGTCCTTCTTGCATGGCCTTTACCCAGTCAGGATCACGAAGAGCCTCATTGACATTTTTGGGCTCAACAATGCTTAAGATGTTAACAAATAAACATTCATTGGCAGAAGCAGCGTGTGTCGTTAAGCCAGCGTTTGGATCTCCAATAATCTGTGTGGGAGGATGAGGAAGCATGGAGCGAGACCATTTTCTGGAATGAGGAAGTGGATCAGCTGGATCATTGTTCTCATCAGGGTTAATAAAACCAGGGAAAGGTTGTTCAACGACTTGTTCAAAGCTTGGTTCATTGGGTAGATCAAATTCTTCATCTTCGGATTCAGAATCGATAGATGGATTAGAATCTTGAGAATTTTGCTGAGAAGGGACTGATGTTGAAGTATCAGTTGGTGCTGACGAAAAGTTAGAATTGTCTGTGGGAGAAGATGCATTTGAATCATTAGGGGATGATGTAGAAGATGAACTTTGTTGATCAGAAGATGAGCTTTCAGACTGAGAGATTGGAAGCTGAAATTTCAGGTGGTGCCAAAGTAGGAGAATGATCACGATAAAATTCTTCAAACAAGATATCTAATTCTTCAGTGGTCGGTGTTGAGAAAATTTTCTTGTCAACAGAGATGTTCAATGGTGTGGAAGCTTGTGGACATTGAAGATCGGGTCTTGAACTGTGGTGTTCAAGAACCATTCCAGAGAGTTCATCAAATTTAACATTCATACTCTCTACAATTTTCTTAGTACGATGGATATAAACACAATAGGAAATAGATTCTCTTGAGTAACCAATGAAGTAGGCCTCATCACCTTTAGGTTCAAATTTGCCCAGATTATCACGATCATTAAGAACATAACAAACGCATCCGAAAATGTGAAGGAAGTTCACATTGGGCTTTCTCTTGTTAATTACTTCATATGGAGTTTTGTCAAACCTCTTGTTAATGATGGATCTGTTTTGAGTAAAGCAGGCAGTGGCAACATCTTCAGCCCATAAGTTCGGAGGCAACCTAGAATATGCAAGCATAGTACGAGCTGCTTCAACAAGAGTACGATTTCTCCTATCAACTACTCCATTTTGTTAAGGTGTTCGAGCAGCGGAGAATTGTTGAGAAATGCCCACGGAAGTGAAGTAAGATTCAAGGGTAGCATTCTTGAATTCTGTACCATTATCATATCGAACAATACGAATAGTTGACTGGAGATTAACTTGGGTCTTCTTAATGAAGTCGATAATCACTTGTGGAGCATCACTCTTTTCTCGGAGAAAGTAGACCCAAGTATAGCGAGAATAATCATCAACAATAACAAGGATGTAACGCTTTCCATGAATGCTTTGAACACGTATTAGGCCACACAGATCCATATGAAGAAGATGTAAAGGACATTCAGTACTAAGGTGTTTCTTTGGTCCGTGAGAAGCTTTCTTCAGTTTACCAATTGCACAAGTAGGACAAACGTGATCACTATCATATTTGAAGTCAGGAAGACCGTCAACAAGTTGTTTATCAACAAGAGCATTAATCGTTTGAAAGTTAAGGTGGGAGAGACGACGATGCCATAACCAAGAATTCTGAGCTGATGCTTTTGAGAGAAGACATATATCAGAAGAAAGAGTCGGAAGATTGTTGAGGTCAATGGTAAACAAGTTATTATCTCTTGAACCAATGAGAATATCAGCACCGTCTTCAGTTTGAACTTTACATTCATATCTTCGAAAAAGCACTTGAAGATCATTATCACAAAATTGACCGACACTGAAAAGATTATGGCCCAAGCCCTCAACATAGGAGACACGTTTGATGGTGATGCCATTTTGTACAATATCTCCATATCCAAGAATAGGAGCGATATGATCATTTCCAAATCTCACAGTCCCCATAAATCGTTCAACAAAGTTCTTTAGTAAAGATTTAGTACCAGTCATATGTCTAGAACATACGGAATCGACATACCAGACACAGATAAGGTATTCCTGTAAAATCGGAAAGTATGGTTTTAGGTACCCACATAAACTGGGTCCATGTAGGTTAGGGGTACAACATGCAAGCCCAATTATTGGAGTAACGAATAAACTAAATAGAAACACATGAAGAAGTATTTGAACAAACTATTAATCAAACAAACAGAGAAGCACACAATCTAACATTGAATTTATTGAAAGTAAATAAACACACAAACAAGTTCAAAAGTAAAGGTACGAATTACAAGCAAAGCTACTTAATTAAACAGTACGGGTACAAGATGGACTAGTCCAAAAAGCATTTGAGCTATCTAAAGCATGTGGCCTACGAACTATCCACTCTTGTTTCACATAGGTAGAGTTCCCATCAAGCTTGACTTTCCTAGAAGTATGTAAGTATCTATCTTTAGGAAGCCATTTACTTCGACTATTTAAGCACAAGTCACCTGAAACATGAACATTTTTAGAGTTAGAGGAGGACTTCTTGTTAATGTTCCTAAAAGGTTGCTTATTGATGGTCTCTTTCGCAATTGGAGTCTTCTTATTGTAAGTGGGTGAAATCCAACCATATTGATCTTGGTATCTAACAATCCCTTCTTTAGCATCTCTATACACTTTTAAGGTGATCTTAGAGGTCTTGGAAGACTGCCTAGGAAAGCCAGGATACTTAGGGTCCTTAGATTGCAGGGGGCTTGTGGACACAGGCTCTTTCTTGACATATTTATAATGAACAGGAGTCTGATGTTCAATTTTAATCTTGGTTAGCTTAGGAGTTTGTTTTGGTTGAGGTCTTTGGGGAGTCTTTTTCACATTGGAGACTTTTAGCTTTGGGGAAGGAGTCTTTGGTAAGTGTGATTTTGGAGTTTGCTTTGAAGAAACATTAGGTTTGACTTCCGTTTTCTTAAACAATATTTCAAATTCAGGATCATAAACATGATTACCATCCAAATAGTTTTCAAGATTAGGAAGTTTTGACAAATCCATTTTAACATATTTAGCATTTGACTTGGTCTCCAAATTCACACTTAGAGCTTTGGTGTTTGGTGTCTCAAATTCAAGATGAGTATTATCAAAATCGGTTTGTACAGAAACATCGACAAGTTCATAAATAGTGCAATCAAAGTCACATTTATCTTTGTGAGTGATAGGAGTAATCAGAGAAGGAAGTTGAGAAACAACAATTGTCTTTTTGAAGGATGGTTCTGACACAATGGGTACATTGATCTGAACAGGACAGGAATTTGTGTTGATAAACTCTTTTGTTTTCTTTTTCATTGACAAGATTTTCTTTTCAATTTTCTTAAAACTATCAGAAAACTTTTGTGAAAATTCAATCTCTTTTCTGGTGAACACTTTGGGATCAGTGTGACACATACATGAAGTGTTAGTGTGAGGTCCCAAATACGATGGTTAACCCCGAAAGTGTATAATACAACAAGTCTAATAATCACTAGAATGGACTAGTATTACTTAAATATAAATGCAAGTATATAAATAAAGTAATACAAGACTTAAAGCAATAAACAAGTAAAGTGGAACATTATGTATTTTTCAAGGTGTATTTTATTTATGATGTTAAATAAAATACAAGGTTGTGCGGAATCAAGATAATACAAATAAGTATGTATCCTAACAACCTATGAATTACAAATGATCTATATTTGTCAAATAACTCTTTTGGATCGAGATACTTAAAGTTGTGAAGTATCCCTGTTTAAGATCGAGAGTATTTAGACAAATTCACTCTAATGCTAAATGTATGCTTTAAAGTAATTTTCTCAAGGAAATGACTTTGTATTTATAGGCAACAAAATTCACCAGTGAATTTTGTGCCGTACAAATATGGTTGCATGCATTTAATGAACCGACAAGAATATTAAATGCATTGGTTAATGGTACAAGGATAAAGTCACATCAATATGACTTTATTCTTTTAACCAACCACCTTTACACACGTATAAACTTTGGTAAAGAACAAGTGGAATGTCCTTTGGAAAGTGTGTAAAGGCAAAAGTCAATTACTCGATATCAGTGTTCAGACTTGTAAGGTCTAGAACACTGACAATCCTCCAGTGTACAGATCTGGTAAGACTTCCAGTGGACTCTGCCATTTGTCAGTCTTTTTTATTCTGACTTCAGTCTTTGACTTCAGTGAGAACGTCTTCAGTAGAGTAGATCTGGATTGGGGTGAAGTCCAGTGAGCTAATCTGGAGAATACTCCAGATTTCCTATACAAGTATTTGCTCACTGGTCTTCCATTATTTCTGGACAAATCTTCAGAGGGACTCCAGATTCCAAGTCTGGAGTAGGTCCAGTAGAACACGTTTCTGGACAGATCTTCAGTAAGGCTCCAGTAGTCGAGTCTGGAGCGATTCCAGTAAATCTGGACCTAACAAATTCCCCCTATTTGTTTAGAAATAATGCAAGTGTTTTCAAGCTTATATCTATACAATTTTGTATGCTTGAAAAACACAAGTTTTGATTTTAGTCTAAAAAATCTAAGTTACTGGAAAACACTTTATAGATCATGAGTGTTTTCAGTTTCGTCTTTTAAGTTCTAACTTTGACTAAATCTGATCATTTACTTTTTTGGATCAAAAATTGCAACTAATATTACATACATCAACTGATAAATAGTTACAATTTTCATCAAACAATAAATTACAATAAGTAAATGATAAGAGTCAGGCCTTTCTCTTCGATGTCTGTCCTGGAGCATCTTCAGAAGCCTTTCTCTTTGGTGATGGAGAAGATGGTACTGATTCTGGCGATTTCATGCCTATTGCAACTTCCATTTGTTGCTTTCTTCTCCATACCTTCTCAACCCTCTTCAGAAATGCTTTAACATCAGTCGGCACATTTGTCTTCCCCCTGAACATTAAGGCAATCTCCTTCAGTTCACTCCATCCAAACGCTTGGACTGAAGTACTCTTTCTTTCATCAGTAAAGTTACCTTCCCTGGTCAACTTTACTTCAAACTTTGACATACCTTCATGATTCTCAGCGAACTTAATCTCTGCACCAGTGATCCTTCTAGCATCAGCCCTGAAATTCAACATTTCATTATACTTGTCTTTTAATTTGGTTGTCTGGATCATTGCTTCAGTTTCCTTTGACACTCTCTTTTGTTCTACAGCAGACTGGAGTTGTTGACGATTGATTTTCAGAGAAGTGTCCAGGGGAATTAATCTGCTTACATCAGCATCTTTAATTGCTTTGATCTGTTTGGCAGTCAGTTTTGGTAAGCCAGTCACTTTCTTTCTGTACTCAAACTCCAGAGCACCAGCATTTTTCCTTATCTTCTTCTGGAGGTTCACCAGTTCCTCCTTTCTCTGTCTGATAAGTTCTGGTACACTAACGCCATAAATTATTGAGTCATAAATCTGTTCTTCTTCAGCGTAAAAGGAGCGTACATGAACATCATTCAATGCATTCAGACATTGATGAACTCTGGGGTCTTCCTTCATCTTTTTGTACACATCAATGTTTATGCCTAACCTGCCAGCATTATAAGAGTCCAGAGTCCCATAGTTGCCATCTCCTTTTGATGGGCCAGCAGTTCATCTTTTTGATTTCTCTTGAAGATTTCAATCATTATGCATTCTTGTTCCAGCTTTTTAGAGGTTTCATCATCAGCAGTGGGATACTCTGATGATTCTTCAGCAGTTTGCTCTTCTTCACCAGATACCATTTGTTCTTTTCCTTTAACCAACTTCAGAGTAGTTGGTATATCTGGGAAGGATTCAAACTGGGGCTCACTGGCTTCAGTACCAGCAGCTTCTTCAGTCAGCATAGTGGCTTCAGTGCCAAATGCTCTTTGTGCCAATCGTGCACTGGCATCAGTACCAGTCACTTGTTTTTGTTGCACAATGCTTTCAGTAGCAAAGGCCCTTTCAACAACTTCCTTCTTCTTTCTAATCAACCCTTCTTGGTCACCAGACGACTTTTCCCCCTTGGAATGATCACCAGTTCTGGACTTGAGATCATTCCATAATTGTTCTAGCATATGCCTGTCCAGTGCACCAAAGGTTCTTCCAGCCACTGGAGTTATATCAGTCACAATTTTCTTAAGTGCCTGCACTTCCTTTTTAACAGTTTCAACTTCTTTAGGCAAGTGCTTTGTCAATTTTTCTTCCATCAACTTCTCCACTTGGGGTAACAGCCCATCTTGAAGAGTTCGAAGAACAGACTCAGAAATTTCTTCAGATAATTCTTTCAGCATACTGATTCTGAACTTCTTTGTACATTCATCACTAATTGTGCTAACAACATCAGCCTGATCAAGTGTGGGCCTACTCTCCAGAGAACTTATCCTGGTAACCAACTTCTGAACCTCTTCTTTTAGACCTGCCAGAGGTTGAACAATTTCACCCTTCACTGCAGTCTGAACAGAGTTCACCAGCCTTATCTCCAATCCCTGGACTGCCACTTTGAAATTTTCAGTATTGTTGTTTGTGGCCAGTACCAGTTCATCAAGCTTCTCAAAAACAAGCTTCTCATTTCCAGCAAACACATTCATCTCAGATGCAAGGTTATTTGATAATAAAGATTTAAAGTCTGAAATAACATGCGATGAAGTCTGGAGTGATCTCTCCAGGTCCGCCACCTTATTTAAAAGGCCTTGGACCTCGGCAGAAGATGAAGTGGAGAGACCACTGGGAGGTTCAAGATTGGAAGTCAATCTGGTCATAAGAGGTACTTGTGCCCAGTCCTCTTCAGTTGCAGCTTCAGATGTTACAACTGTTGAGTCTAGCGCACGAGGTTCAGATATCTCGACTGGAGTTTTAATTGGTGGAGGTTGAGTTTGTGAAGTTTGGATGGTTGCAGGAGTGAAGTATTGAGTGTTTTCTGGAATTGAAGGTGGTGGAGGTGGTGGCATGTTTGATTCTGGTGGAGGAATATTTGTTTCTGTTGGAGGTGGTGGCATTTCTGATTCTGGTGGAGGAATATTTGTTTCTGTGGAGGTGGTGGCATTTCTGGTAGACTTTCAACTTGTACAACATCCTCACCCAGAAAGTTCATATTCACATCAAAATTCTGATCTTCTGACATGGGAGAATCAGCCTCATCCCAAAACATTTCACCAGCCTGAGCACTTGCTTCAACATTCAAATCGATTTGAGCCTCTTGCTCACCAGATACTTGTTCATCAGTCTGAACATCTTGTTCGACCTGCTCAATAATCTGAGCCACATTTTCTATCTGTTCATCAGTCACCTGCCCAGTAACTTGTACATTCTCTTGCTCAAAAATCGGAGACCCATCCAAATTCATTACATCACCAAGATGTCTTTCAGGATTCACTTGAACTCCAGCTCTCATCAGACGCCTGTTTGATCTAGGTCGTCTGGAAGGTTCAACATTTTCTGGTCCTTGACCTTCAGGAGCCACTTGTCTAATGGGTTGTACAGTTTCTATAATCTGTACATCTTGGTCACCAGAGGGTCCTTCACCAACTTGACCTCTACCTGGAGCCACTTCAACTTCTTCTCTTTGAAAAGAGAGCATGGACTGAGGAATATCTACCTCATTCAGTGGAGATCTTAGGTTGGTCAGATCCCTCATATACTCACTCACAGAAAAGTGACTAATTTCATAATCGTACTGGTCTCTAAGAGCTCTTTTAAACATCAGTGAAAGAAAGCGTATATATGGAACAAAAGCTTTTCTTCCTTTCACCCTAAGACGCTCTACCAGATCATCAAATAGGATCTGAGCGAAATCCACTTTAAGTCCAAACCAGAGGCAGTAGGCAATCTGGAGATGAGTTTGATTTATCTGGTCCAACCCTCCAGAACTGCCTCCCAGACATTCAACAATGTGTGTGAAGAAGAATCTCCATGAGTCTGTCAGTTTGCTCATGTAGACTGTTCCCTTCCTGGATAGCTGGCCATGCTTATCCACAATATCTGTGTGCCCCATCAGTCTGCACACTTCCCTTGTATTGATACCAGAGGGAAGTTCAATGGGCAACTCATTCTGTTCAAAATAATTCAACTGTAGAACAGACCTGAGTAAACTAACAGTGAAACCCAAGGATCTGGTACCTCCCTTCAGAGAATAAGTAATTGATGATGTTGTATCATCATATTGGGCAGTGTACCAGAATTCACAAAGGTAATCATGGTACATCCTCCCTGGATTTAATGTCAAAGCACCATATAAAGGACATGAGAGAAAAAAGGTGTTTAATCTCCCAATAACAGATTGGGCATCATGAACACTGGAAAGTGAAAGTCTGGCCATCCAGTTATTCATGTTTATTCTTATGGCTTTTGCCTCTAATGTGATATGAGGTGCCCTTTCAACATTTTCAGTTGGATCATATTCAGCGGCGAGCAGATTTTTAAGAGATTTAGATTGTCTTGGTGCCATTTGAATATGAATAGATGAAGATGAAATTGAAAATTTAGGGTTTTGATGAAAGAATTAGGGTTTTGATGAAAATTTGATGAAGAATTGAATGGAAATGGAGTAAATATGAGAGATGATTATGATTGGAAATGAATGAAGAAATAAATGAAGGAATTTGAAAGATTTGGGAGTAAATATGTTCGAAGTAAATGCAATGAAATTGAAAGTGGGTATATATAGGAGAGGGAATGTGGAACTCAAACGGTTTAATTTGAAATTATCAAATAAAATTTTTGATCGGGTCTGAGATCCGCATTAATTACATCACATCACACATAAATGTGTGACGGTTTACAGCCCACAAACAGTAACAAGTTGCACTTTTTGTCTTCCCAAGGTAAAAATACCATCATTTCTTGAAAAATTTACATGCCACGTAGGATTAAAATATCTTTAAAAAGTTTGCTTACGTGGCACGCACAATGACCAAGTATTTAAAAAATATTATGACTCATTTCAGTGCATCTGGAGGTTGACTGGACACTCCAGTATCACTGGTGGATTAGTCCAGTGATGCATGTACTGATGGTACACTGGAGGGACACTCCAGTAAAGTACCAGTGAAAACCATTTGAAAGAGACTGGTGACTTCAAACATGCACGTCAACTAATACAGACAAATGAGAGGGACACATTTACAAGGAGACAAAAGTCACCTCAAACACGCACTTCAACCTGTCCAATTACCAGTGAGAGGGACACATTTACAAAGTACCAGTAATATTTTCTGAAGAATTAGTCCAGTGACAAAATAAATTAATAAATTCCTTCTGAACTTAAAACATTTTTAAGAATGAAAATATCTTTCAAGTCTTTCCCCCTGGAATGTTGATCCATAAATCTATTAATGCAAAGATAGTACACAACGGCGTTCAATATCTGAGCAGTTATAAATTTATAAATCTTTAAATCAAATATCCTCAGTAGTACACAATGGCGTTCAATACCAAGGTTCCAGATTTAAGGGTTTAACATTCCCAACTCACAAACAAGATATTCAAAAGTTTTGACATCCAGAGGTTTAGTAAAAATGTCAGCGAGTTGTTTGTCAGTGGGAATAAAATGGAGTTCAATGTTGTTTTTCATAATATGATCACGGATAAAATGATACCTGAGATCAATGTGCTTCGTTTTGGAGTGCATGACTGGATTGTTCGAGATAGCAATGGCACTGGTATTATCACAAAAGATTGGGGTCTTTGAGTACTTAATACCACAATCAAGCAACTGGTTCTTCATCCAGAGTATCTGAGCACAACAACTGGCTGCAGACACGTATTCAGCTTCAGCAGTGGACAATGAAACTGAAGTTTGCTTCTTACTGGTCCAGCTGACCAGTTTGCCACCAAGGAAATGACATCCACCAGTAGTGGATTTCCTGTCTATCTTACAACCTGCATGATCTGAATCTGAATAACCCATTAGATCCATGCCTGAGCCTTTGGGATACCAAAGACCATTGGGATTCATCAAAGTCGACATCTGACTGGCAGTAGCCTTGTGCTACCAGTCTGGCCTTGTTTCTGATTACGTGGCCATCTTCATCTACGTTGTTTCTGAAGACCCATCTTGTTCCAATTGGTTCTTTCTTTCCAACTGGGAAAGGAACCAGATACCAGACCTTGTTCCTTTCAAACTGGTGAAACTCTTCTTGCATAGCAGTCACCCAGCTTGGATCTTCCATAGCCTCGTCAATCTTCTTTGGTTCCATCAATAATAGAAAACTAACATATAAGCATTGATTACTGGAGGCTCTTCTGGTCTGAACTCCTCTACTGGAGTCACCTATGATCTGATCAATAGGATGAGCTTTTGTCCATCTAGAGTACTGACCAGGATTGTTACTGACAACAATATCAGTGCAAGAATTCAGTTGAGTCTCCTCTGGAGTTGCTTCAGGAGGAGGATCTTGCCAGACTACTTCAACATCTTCATCTGAGTCATTTAAATCACGATTTGCATCATGAAATTCTTCATTTGAAGGCATTTCTTGAAGTACTGGTTCAGTTTGGAATTCTTCATAAGAAGATATTTCTGGTATATTCTCAACTGACACTGATACTGGGGGAGCAGTACGAACATCTGATCCAATATTAATTTCAGAGGGTAGTTTGAAAATAATAGAAGGATAGAATGGAGTACCACTGGAGCGTTTCTTTTTCTGAACAGGTTCCAGATCAGGATGACTGGAAACTGTGTCTTCTGAATCTTCTTTATTGTAGTTGATAGGATCAGATTCATAGAAGACAATTGGAGTTACTGGGGGAGTGTCAAGAGCTGGCTTCTTGTTGATTGCAGCATTTGATTCATCAAATGTGACATGAATTGACTCATGGACCTTCTCCAGTCTCTTGTTATAGACTCTGAAGGCCTTGCGAATGGCTGAATAGCCTAAGAAATACCCTTCATCAGCTTTGGCATCAAATTTGCCTAATTGACTGGATTCGTTCAGGATGTAAACTGGACATCCAAAAACGTGAAAATAACCAATATTTGGTTTTCTATTTCTTAAGACTTCGTAGGCTGTCTTTTTGTGTCGCTTCACATACACTGACCGGTTCTGGGTGTGGCAAGCAGTAGCAATTGCTTCAGCCCAGAAACTGGTAGACAGACCATATTCAGCAAGCATACTCCTGGCAGCTTCTATCAGCGTTCGATTCTTCCTTTCCACAACTCCATTCTGTTCTGGAGAGCGGGCTGATGAGAAATTCTGGGAGATGCCAGTGTCAGTACAGAATGACTCCAGAGTTGCATTCTGGAATTCTGTTCCATTATCACTTCTTAACTGACACACTTTTCGACTGTACTTGAGCTCAATTTGCTTGATAAGACTGATGATTTCAGCAGCAGCTTCACTTTTAGACCTGAGAAAGATAACCCAACAATATCTGGAAAATTCATCTACTATTACCAGGGTGTATCTTTTACCAGCACGAGTCTGAACATTCACTGGACCAAAGAGGTCCATATGAAGCATATGAAGAGGTTCAGATATGCTGAAATTCTGTCTGGTCTTGAAACTGGTACGTTTCTGCTTACCCATCTCACATCCTGGACATGGCCTTTCCTTTTTGAAGGAAACTGAAGGTATCCCATCTGCAAGTTGTTTTCTGGACAACTTATTAATATTCTTGAAATTTAAATGGGATAACCTTTTGTGCCATAACCAGTTTGTGTCTTCATCAGCTTTGGCATCAAATTTGCCTAACTGACTGGATTCGTTCAGGATGTAAACTGGACATCCAAAAACGTGAAAATAACCAATATTTGGTTTTCTATTTCTTAAGACTTCGTAGGCTGTCTTTTTGTGTCGCTTCACATACACTGACCGGTTCTGGGTGTGGCAAGCAGTAGCAATTGCTTCAGCCCAGAAACTGGTAGACAGACCATATTCAGCAAGCATACTCCTGGCAGCTTCTATCAGCGTTCGATTCTTCCTTTCCACAACTCCATTCTGTTCTGGAGAGCGGGCTGATGAGAAATTCTGGGAGATGCCAGTGTCAGTACAGAATGACTCCAGAGTTGCATTCTGGAATTCTGTTCCATTATCACTTCTTAACTGACACACTTTTCGACTGTACTTGAGCTCAATTTGCTTGATAAGACTGATGATTTCAGCAGCAGCTTCACTTTTAGACCTGAGAAAGATAACCCAACAATATCTGGAAAATTCATCTACTATTACCAGGGTGTATCTTTTACCAGCACGAGTCTGAACATTCACTGGACCAAAGAGGTCCATATGAAGCATATGAAGAGGTTCAGATATGCTGAAATTCTGTCTGGTCTTGAAACTGGTACGTTTCTGCTTACCCATCTCACATCCTGGACATGGCCTTTCCTTTTTGAAGGAAACTGAAGGTATCCCATCTGCAAGTTGTTTTCTGGACAACTTATTAATATTCTTGAAATTTAAATGGGATAACCTTTTGTGCCATAACCAGTTTGTGTCTTCATCAGCTTGAGTATAGAAACACTGCTCTGAAGGAGAGCTTTCCATATCCATCACGTACACATTCCCTTTTCTGGGAGCAATCAACACTACCTTCCAGTCCTTGTTGAATACGATACCCTGAGCAATATTGAATAAAACTTGATAGCCATCATCACACAGTTGGCTTACACTGATTAGGTTATATTTCAAACCATTCACAAATGCAACTCGTCTGAACTTGACTTGTCCATTGTTCAGAACACCGTATCCCTCAGTCTTTCCACAACCATCATTTCCAAAAGTAATGGAGGGTCCATCAGAAATGGTGAACTCCTCCAGCAGGGTCTTACATCCGGTCATCGTCCTGCCAGCTGCACTGTCAAGATACCAGATATATTTCTTTCGATCGCCCTGCACATCCACCCGATATTATCAGTTAGATTTGGGAACCCATCGACTGATGGGTTCACTTGACCCTACCTTATAGGTCCCTGGGGCAATCTGGTTTAGTTCACTTTCTTCAACAGTGGTCTTAGTTGAAATGACCACTGAGGTTGATAGTTTTGAAACCTTTTTCTTTTTCTCAGCTGGAGAAATAGATTTAACTTTCTTTGCAAAAGGTTTTGTATTTTGTCTAGGGCCAGATGAAGTACCCTCAATAAAGTTTAATCTTGCATTAAAACTTTGAAATTGACGAGTCAGTATTTGAATCTGGGTCTCTAACCTGGACAAAATATTTTTATCAGATGATACCTTAGCCTTTCCAGTTCTAGGCTTAGGTAGGGGATTGGTCTGAGGCAAAGGTTTATTCCGATAAACCTCTTTAACTGGAGCAGTCATCTGGAATGCCCCAGTCTTAACCTCTGGGGATTGAACTGGGAAAATATTGGCCTTGGGAGTTACAGGCTCATCATAAACAGTGGTGGGCCTGAACCCCTCTGGTAATCGATCGATGTTTAATATGGTTTCATGATGGTAGTAAGTAGAGACAGCTGGTCTTTAGAACTCAAATGGTAAAAAAGTACATGGAAAAAAAGGTCAGAATTGAATTGGTCAAAAGGTTTATCACTTTTTGTAGTGCGATCATGGAAATTAAGAAGGCACATGCAGAAACTTATACTCGTATTACATTATTATACAAGACTTTATTGTGTCTTCTGTTCTTGGATAATGCATTGTAAATTGAGCCCTAATCTTTTTTTAGCGGCCTTTACAAAATTTTTATATACAACTAGTGTTATACCCGGCTGTTGGCCGGGAATAACAATCGAACATAGATGGGAATAACAATCGAACATAGATGGGAATGTGGATAATTAATTCTAACATGCCTCGTTACCATTAGACAAAAAAAACCAAATCGTTAAACAATACATCATTAATCTTAAAACATAAAACTTTGATGGCGAAATATAAACTTGCGATGTTCTTGGAAGATAAATATAAGAAGCTAAAAACTTTGATTGTGAAAATTGAAACCGACTAAAGTTGTATCACATGAATCGTTAAACATAAAACTTTAATGGTAAAAATAAAAAATCTTAAAAGGACTTAGTGGTTAAAGTGTGAAGGACTAAAATATTACCACCCTAAATAAAATGAAAAATAAAAAACCCAAGAAGTTAAGCTAACATCTACACAACACGTGCTAACTTAAACACTAAAATTGAAAGAAAAAAAAAGAAAAAAACTAAGCAGGCAGGCTGCTGAGCCAGCTGCCAACCAGCCTGCTTCACTATTCACGCAAATTTAGTTTATATAGTACTCCCTCCGTCCCATATTAAGTGTTCTATTTTGATTTTTTTAGTCTTTTTCTTCAACTTTGACCTAAATATTTTTGTTTGTGTTATATAACACTTGATATAACATATATGAATTGATTGAGTTTTAAATGTATTTTTCATTGATATAACTTTCATCAACTAATATATAACAAACAAAGATATTTACGGTCAAAGTCGGAAGAAAAAGACTTGACCAGTCAAAATTGGACAATTAAAATAGGATGGAGGGAGTATATAATATAATTAGAATTTAGACATCATGTCTAACAAAGCGTTATTGTTTTACATATAATTTCTACCAAAAAGATAATCCATAGTTATTGTTTTAAAAATCTATAGCTAGAACATAATTAATCTAACAAATTCTACAACTTTATGTTTCGCAAGTTAACTTATCAAAATTTGATTGTGTATTGAATTTGATTGTTTATAAGAAGTTTGAATTGAGATTGGTCGCTTTTTCAGTCACAAGGACTTGCACGACTATAACTCTATAAGTAAATATGTGTACTATACAATTGATGTGTGCGTGTACTGCTATTATATATCGATTGTACGTGAAAAGCACTACGAAGGAATGAATACATGTACACTTCCATGAACGTTAGTGTCTCAAAAATGGTAACATGACCATTATTGTACGTACACAAAATATATATACAGTTTTCTAATGCTGGTTTAATAGGTCATTTTTCATTTACTCGTATATAATAAATTGTAAAGGCATACATTCCTAGAAGAAATATTGTTTACATGGTTGTACAAAGCAAGTTCCTAATTTAGGAACATTGTTATATAGCTAGAGCTAAAGAAATCATTACATGAAACAAGATATGGAGAATATCTAAAGGGGATTTACAACTTGGAAAAAAATGAAGTTTACTAGGTAAAATACTGAATACAGATAAAATAAAATATGTAGCTCAGGAGGGACAGACGAGCGATGGAGTATTTAAGCTCAACATCAGAAATGCCTAAGAGGTAGGAGCATCTTAAACCACCCTTGGATGTCAACGGGCTTGCAAGGTCAAGAAAACTCGAACAACCTTTATGAAGTAAGCAAAAAGAACTAAGAAATGTAAGAAGGATAAGCTCAGGAGGGATACCGCCATGATTGTTATCAAATGCTAGTTGTTTCATGCTCCATGTGATCATCACATTGATCCAAAATGGTCATGAGTTTGAGAAACATAATTGGGTGGTTAACCGTGACTAGAACCCAAAGAGAGTATGGGTTGGAGAAGAGGGTCATTAGGGTTGTATCAAGTGGAACATTCATGTTGTGTGTGGATGGTTCATGAGTTTGCAAGCAATGAATATATAGAGATGGTGGGATGGGGTATGAGGATGGAGTTGAGGTGAGGTGAGGTGAGTTTGAGTTGAGTGGGGTGGGTGGTTAAAAAGAGTTGGGTATAATTGGTTGTATGCAATTGAAGAGGTTATTGATGTGTCATTTTCTACATATAAGGACAGGGACAGGAAGCATAATGAGAGTTTGTTTTCTTGGTTTTTGAGAATATATGGTACAACCAAGCTTTTAACTTTGACTTTAAGAAATTGATCATAGTTATACTTATACATACAACCGTACAATGGATCTACAAACAGGATTGACACATTCTTTGATTGACATGTGGCACAATATTACAACGACATGTGTTTTTTTAATATATCCTAAAATTGAAGCAAATTAAATTCCTAACGTAATTATCCTATAGTTAATATTAATTAAACAGTATTATATTATGCATCATTTATCCACTTACCATATTATTTAATTTTAAATACTTATACATATCCTAAATTGAGTATAAAACGATTGTCGCTCTTAGATCATTAGAAGAAACAAGTAATTTGATATCAATTAACTAATGACTTAATACATATCTATTTTTTTAACTTATTATTTATTTATATTTCTACTTCCATTTATTATTTATACTTTGATTGATATCAAATCAGATTATAATATTTTGTTATTGTTCATAAAAGCATTTATAAGAACTGGGTTTAAACTAAACCTATCTATGTTTTTACTTTTTGCATTCAAAGCGTAGATTTATATAAATGACTCGATTTATATTTTTATATTTTTTTTATCTGTTAACTATATTATTTTGATTTCAAAGTATACTTTTAAGATTGTGTACAACGAAAAATTCAACCTTTATATTTTTATGGTTTATATGAACATATAAAGTTAAATACAATTAAAAGAAAAACATATAAAAAACTATGAAACAATCCGTGCATCATGCACGGGTATTAGCACTAGTATATTTCTGTACAGAAACTTGACATGGGAAGAATGGTATAATCTTAAAATCATGCAAGTATTCTATATATACTTATCCTTGCCCACAACTGTGGGAAGAATGTGAATGAAAGTTGAAATTTCAAAAACGAAACGAATGAAATAAATAAAGATTCAGTGCCGTCTCTGAGGATTTATGGACCTCGGCCGAGGGGGAAAAAGGCCTGGAGGATAGTGCAACAATTATAATTATATAAACTAAGATACAAAAATAACGATAAGTATTATTATCAATAAACTTAGCAAAATACTGAATAATATCAAACTTTTATGACATTAAATCTAAAAATAAGTCCGATCATAATACTGAATAATATCCTAAGTTTGATAGTTTGAATTCCAAAGATATGACTGTGTTGCTTGTTACCTTTTAGACTTTTGTGAATTGTGACAATGATAATTGATTGCAGATTCGCACGCTTTAGCACACTGCACAGCAATGCAGGTTTACGTTTTTTTTAAGAGACGTAATATTATTTTTTTAACTATAAAAGATATGTAAGTGAGCTTTTTTTTGGGTTAAGTATCATTATATAATTTTTGGATAATTGTTAAGATTTGTAATGGGCTTAGTTAAAAACATATATATTTTTTATATATACATAAAAAAAATAAAAAATCAGACCCCCTAAAAAATCGGACCTCGACCGGTCGTCCACCTCGACCTATGTCTAAGCCGACCTTGTAAAGATACACTAAATTAAGTTTCAAGAATTCAAGATATCAAATTAAGATCAAGGAAAACAAAAACTGAATAAGGAAAGACAAACAAAGGAGTAACTCAAAAAGCCATAAGAACTAACCAACCAACAAAAGTAAATGTGGTAAGGTTACTCCAATGGCTAATAAGGTTGATGGGTCATATGTAAGCTGTTTAACATTGAGTATTCGAGTTTTAATTCTTACATTTATACATGATTTTTTTTTAAACGGAAAAATTTGATTATATTAAATAAGATATGGTAAGCTATTAGCAAGGTACTAGTCACCAGGATTACAATTACATGTACAATTTAGAAAAGATCCGAAACCACAAGATCTAGACTCATTTCGAGGCATTAACTGCGAGGACTTCAAAATAAGTAAAAAAAACTCGGGTCAATTACCAAAAAGAGACACGAGAAAACTCCAACAAGCGAGGGTCAAACCGTCGGTTTTCGCCTGTTGGTGTTTTTGATGAAGTCTCAATCATAACTCGATGAGCCAACCAACCAATACCGTTACAAAAGAAAACAGAATGCCACACGATAGTCGTATAATTTTAAAGTAAAAAAATAATAATTTATTGTTTCTAAAAAAAAAGGTTTACTTTACATCAAATCAATAAATAGGTGCAAAATTTGATATATTTTTTGTCCAATCAAGGCATCAAAATGATGCGAAAAAGTTGATGTAACTTCATTCGTACACCAGATTTATATTAACTCATTTATTTATTAGATAAATAACATAAAAACTAAGATGATCAATACTCCTACGTACATAAAAAGTAATTGTTTCAGAAAGATACATAAGCTTTAGGCAAATTTTATTTCGAATAAAAATCTTCCCAAGTGATGTATCAACTTGATAGGTCAATTTGTAATTTTTCTGAATGCAAATGTATATAGGATATTGTTTTTTTTATATAGGTCTCAGTTTTTTCTTTTATTTGATCAAGTTAATTTTCATCCTGCCATTCAAAAAAAAGAAAAAAAACTTGATTTTCATCCTTCTATTTCTCGTATTAATGGCGGGGTTGAATAACAATGAGTCAATAACAATGATAATAAAAGTGGTCCCCAGTGCCTGCCCCTGACCTTTGGCACTCGATTGCTATGCAGAAAACAAAACTGACAAGAAGAAGAGGGGGAAAAGGAAATTCAGAGGTGCATTCTATCGTTTCCTCCTGACAAAATCCTGATTTCCCATTGACTACCCATTGTACCAATTATCATATCATACCATCATACCAATACCAAGTTAATATATAAAATTTATTGGAAAAGTCAAGATACGTATAAGCTCCGAGTCTTGATAAAAAAAACAAAACTCGATTAGTCGATCTTGGCTCACAATCGGATAGAGTGTTCAACGATCCAGTTTATGATTTTTTGGGTTCGACAATTTTTACCGCTCAAATCATAAACCAAATCAAAATTAATACAAAAATATGAAGAGTTTATTTTGGTAGACAATTTTGTTGGAATCAACTGTTTTTCTTTTTTGGTGATGGTCATATGAAAACATAGGAATTAAAAACGTCTACTTTCTGGGTACGAAGTATAACGAGCGGCTGTTTAACTATATTGTATATTGGAAGTGACCTTTTACTTTAATACAGTGGCGGAACTAGGATTTCGAGTGACCGGTAACACAAAAATTTTAACACTAGCCTTTGATAAACGCCTAATTTGTATAACCTTAAGATGAGAAAATGACATGTTTTGTGAAGGTTAATAGACGATTAGGGCGTGTTTATGTTTGTTAAGTGTTTCAGGTCATAAGTTGCGATTTGGAGCTAAAAGGATCAAGAACGAGTCAAAGGAAGTCAAAACTGGAAAAGTGCATTTCTGAGCCACCATAAGTTACGCCAGTTTCACCATACCTTACGCCACCTTCTGCACATGGCTCCGAATTTTGTGGTTTGTTAAGTGTTTCAGGTCATAAGTTGCGATTTGGAGCTAAAAGGATCAAGAACGAGTCAAAGGAAGTCAAAACTGGAAAAGTGCATTTCTGAGCCACCATAAGTTACGCCAGTTTCACCATACCTTACGCCACCTTCTGCACATGGCTCCGAATTTTGTGGTTCTAATTCAAGTTTCAGTTTATATCACATCATGGACGACTTTGGGAAGTTACCACTCATATTTTCACACACAAGAAGCAATTTCTAACCTTCCTAACACCCCAATTTCATCATCAATTCACAATTCCATGGAGATTAAAGCCTTAATTGAAGAATCAATGATGAAGATACTAGGCTAATTTCCTTTTGATCATTCTCATGTGAACAATTATGTAAGACAATTGTATTCAATCTTTCTTATATTCAAGTTGGATTAGATGTTTAATTCTTAATTGTGTTTTGCATCTAATGTTGTTTGGCTTGAATGAATGATTACTTGTTTATAACTTTGAATGAATTCCATCTATCTTTTGATTTCAACTTCTTGTTAATCATTAATTATTGGAAGAATCACTTATGAACTTGTAATCTAGTTAATGAATAGATAATTTAGTTGTGTCAATTCCTCGGTTTTCATTATCGTGAATCATTACAACCTAATCAATTAGTTCTTAATATTCATTCAATCCAAACGTTATAACGAATCATGTCTATGTGATTTCCAACGAATATAGGTTAGGTTATACAATTGAAAACATAATTAGAAGCATGAGAATGATCCTCTTTATTAATTGAATTATTTTGTTAAGTTCATAATCACTTTTAGTTTTAATCAAACCAATCAATCAATCGAGTTTAAGTTTATGTCTAGTTTAATTAACTTTGTAAATTGTTTAACACTTTCATTTGATTCCCTGTGGAAACGATACTCGACCTACCCGTACTAGTTATAGGTATTTAGTTTATATTTTTGATCGGTCCAACGACATCGATCAAATTTTGGCGCCGTTGCCGGGGAATCGGTGTGCAAAGTGTTAAAGTTTGCTTTCAATTAGTTTAGCTAAAAATTTTCAGAAAATTCAAAAAGAATTAGTTTAGTTTTTGTTAGTAGTTTGTTTATTTCCTTTTGAATTCTTATAGTTCAGTATTACACTAGGTGTGTTGATTGTGTGAAGATTACAGGTAGTGTATGCATACGAGGTATTCAAAGAAAAAGTCACCTTTGTTGTTTGATCCGGAAATTGAGAAAACAGCTAGAAAGAATCGAGTACTTCACTGTGCAAACATGAGTGATCCCGGAAATGTACCACCAGTCATCCCACCTGCCGGAATTCAACAAGAACCTAACCTTGAACAAAATGCCCAACTTCAAAACCAACGTCAACCACAACATCCACCCCGATCAATAAGGAGTGGTTACACTAACCCCAACCGACCTAGAACACCAACCTATGTTGGAGATGCATCACGGTATACGGAGGAGTCGGTGTATGATAGGATCAACAATTAGGATGATGGGAGGTTTGATGATCATTCGGATGGGTATGATTGGAATGATGGGGAAGACTATGTGCAACCACAAAACTTTCAATACCCCCAATATAACCAACCTCAATACATCAACCATGGACCAAGAGTTCCTCATGGTCCACCACCACGCCAATACCGTCGTGGAGTTCCACCCAATCACCAACCACATAACCGTGCCATTCCAAACATGAACTATCAACCTCCACCACAAGGAGTTGATAGTCATTTCCGACCCGCCATAGCCATTAATGCTTCACCTATAGTACCACCGGTGTTGAGGGGTATAGCATTTGAAGTTAGACCTCAATGTTTGAGCATTTTACCGAGTTTTTATGGGAAGGCATCGAAAGAGCCTTATTTGCACTTGTCGGAGTTTGAAGCGATTTGTGGAACTATTGGAGGCCAAGGTTTTTCACCGGATGAAGTCAAACTAGTCTTATTTCAGTTCACTTTGAAGGATAAAGCAAAGCAATGGTTCTTGGCATTACCATCGGGCAGTATCTTCACATGGGTTGAAATGCAACAACAATTCTTGGATGAGTATTATACCATGCAAAAGACTAGTGATGCAAGGAATTTCATTAGAACTTTTCAGCAACAATCGGGTGAAACATTCTATGAATCATTCAAGAGGTTTAATGAGTTGTTGAGAACACGTCCTCACCATGGAATTGCAAAATGGGAATTATTCAGGGTTTTCTATGATGGCTTATTACCGGAAGAGAAAAGAGATGTGAATTCAATTAGCAATGGTACTTTCTTGACAAATCCCGAAGATGTTGATTGGGAATTCTTGGAGAAAATGAGTGTGAATTCAAAAAGGCAAGCACAATCAAATAGGAGGGCAAGACATCCAATAGCTTCTTCTTCAACAACAAGTGATCAAGCCACCAAAGATAGACTTGAAGCATTGGAAAGAAAATTTGCCAAGTTGGGGAAAGCTGAAAATAGAAGTGTTTCTCAAGTTTCTCAAGAATATCCGATTTGTGAGAGTTGTGATGAGCTTGGGCATACGGCTTTGCAATGTCCATTAGTCCCGGAACAAGTTGAAGAAGTGAATCAAGTGTATGGGGAAAAGAGGCAATTTGACATGAACTCCAACACTTATCATCCGGGAATGGGAAATCATCCAAATCGTCGGTATGGAAATTCTTCAAATCAACTCAACCCGAACTTTCAAGGAAACAACCAAAACAGTGGAGCACTATCTCAACCATTCCAAGGCCGAAATTACAACCAAGGAAATTACCAAGGTGGCCAAAATCAGGGAGGATTCAATAGAGGCTACCCAAGGAAATTACCAAGGTGGCCAAAATCAGGGAGGATTCAATAGAGGCTACCCAAGGAATTATCAACAAGGTAATGATCAAGTTGGACCTTCGGGAGGTAATGATGTGTCAACCCGGGAAACCATGGAGTACTTGAAAGAGATGGATAGGAAGAATGAGATTCGGGATAAAACGGTCGAGTCTTTGCAAAAGCAAGTTGGTCAATTGGCGGAGGATGTATCGGCATCGAGGAAGGATCCGGGAAAGCTACCGAGTGATACCAAGATCAATCCACAACATCAAAGTGGTGGTTCCATGAATGTCAAAAATGTGGAAATCAACAATGTAAGTACTCTTCGTAGTGGTAAGGTTTATGATAATAAAGTTGTTCCTCCATCATCACTTGTTGATGGTGTGGTGGAGGATGTTGATGAGAGTCAAGATAGTAAGCATGAACCGGAACTTGTTCTACCTAAATCACCTAAAAAAGTGACTTTTAAAGAGGTAGAAAACAGTAGGTCAAGTGGTAAATTTTCTGAAAAACAAGGAAAGGATATGGAGGGTAATACCATTCCTTTTCCTTTGGCTTTAATTGATCCAAAACTTAGGCCTACACTCAAGAAAAGAGGTCCCCATGAGGAAGAAATGTGGGAAATTTTTAAACAAGTCAAAATTAAAATTCCTCTTATTGATATCATCAAACAAGTTCCGGCTTATGCTAAATATCTTAAGGAGTTGTGTACCCAAAAATGGCACCATAAACTTCCAAAGAAAATTGTTTTAACCGAAGAAGTTAGTGCCGTTGTGATGGGTATACTCCCACCTAAACTCCAAGATCCGGGAGCGCCTTTAATTACTATTCAAGTTGGTGATTTTAAAATGAACAAGGCACTTTTGGATATGGGGGCGGGTGTGAGTATTCTTCCGGGAAGTTTGTATGACCAATATGACTTTGGACCCTTGGAAAAAGTCGACACCACCTTGGTGATGGCTAATTTGTCCCTAAAACTTCCTACAGGAATTGTAAAAGATGTGATTGTCAAGGTTGAGGACTTTTACTACCCCGTTGACTTTTTGGTGCTTGATTTTGCATCAAGTGGTAACGTTAGGCAACCCAATGTCATCATGGGTAAACCCTTTTTGGCAACCGCTAATGCCTTGATTGATTGTAGGAGGGGTACGGTTGAAATGACCTTTGGCAACCGTAAGTTGATCGAGATTGAATGTTTTTGCTAGTGTACCTAACCCCGTAGTTAGTGACGAATGCTTTATGGCGGACGTCATTGATGAGTGTATTCCTCATGAAAATGAGGAAGACACACGGGAGACTTGTGCTTTGGTTGACAGGTTAATCTTGGAGCATAGTGAGGTATTGAAAGCGGAAGAGAAAGAATGGGAAATCATCCAAATCGTCGGTATGGAAATTCTTCAAATCAACTCAACCCGAACTTTCAAGGAAACAACCAAAACAGTGGAGCACTATCTCAACCATTCCAAGGCCGAAATTACAACCAAGGAAATTACCAAGGTGGCCAAAATCAGGGAGGATTCAATAGAGGCTACCCAAGGAATTATCAACAAGGTAATGATCAAGTTGGACCTTCGGGAGGTAATGATGTGTCAACCCGGGAAACCATGGAGTACTTGAAAGAGATGGATAGGAAGAATGAGATTCGGGATAAAACGGTCGAGTCTTTGCAAAAGCAAGTTGGTCAATTGGCGGAGGATGTATCGGCATCGAGGAAGGATCCGGGAAAGCTACCGAGTGATACCAAGATCAATCCACAACATCAAAGTGGTGGTTCCATGAATGTCAAAAATGTGGAAATCAACAATGTAAGTACTCTTCGTAGTGGTAAGGTTTATGATAATAAAGTTGTTCCTCCATCATCACTTGTTGATGGTGTGGTGGAGGATGTTGATGAGAGTCAAGATAGTAAGCATGAACCGGAACTTGTTCTACCTAAATCACCTAAAAAAGTGACTTTTAAAGAGGTAGAAAACAGTAGGTCAAGTGGTAAATTTTCTGAAAAACAAGGAAAGGATATGGAGGGTAATACCATTCCTTTTCCTTTGGCTTTAATTGATCCAAAACTTAGGCCTACACTCAAGAAAAGAGGTCCCCATGAGGAAGAAATGTGGGAAATTTTTAAACAAGTCAAAATTAAAATTCCTCTTATTGATATCATCAAACAAGTTCCGGCTTATGCTAAATATCTTAAGGAGTTGTGTACCCAAAAATGGCACCATAAACTTCCAAAGAAAATTGTTTTAACCGAAGAAGTTAGTGCCGTTGTGATGGGTATACTCCCACCTAAACTCCAAGATCCGGGAGCGCCTTTAATTACTATTCAAGTTGGTGATTTTAAAATGAACAAGGCACTTTTGGATATGGGGGCGGGTGTGAGTATTCTTCCGGGAAGTTTGTATGACCAATATGACTTTGGACCCTTGGAAAAAGTCGACACCACCTTGGTGATGGCTAATTTGTCCCTAAAACTTCCTACAGGAATTGTAAAAGATGTGATTGTCAAGGTTGAGGACTTTTACTACCCCGTTGACTTTTTGGTGCTTGATTTTGCATCAAGTGGTAACGTTAGGCAACCCAATGTCATCATGGGTAACCCTTTTTGGCAACCGCTAATGCCTTGATTGATTGTAGGAGGGGTACGGTTGAAATGACTTTTGGTAACCGTAAGTTGAAGATTGAATGTTTTTGCTAGTGTACCTAACCCCGTAGTTAGTGACGAATGCTTTATGGCGGACGTCATTGATGAGTGTATTCCTCATGAAAATGAGGAAGACACACGGGAGACTTGTGCTTTGGTTGACAGGTTAATCTTGGAGCATAGTGAGGTATTGAAAGCGGAAGAGAAAGAATGGGAAATCATGGCAATTCAAGAAGGTAGACCACCTTGGACCCATTTAGTGGAAAGTCTACCGGATCATATTGATACCCATCTCAAGCCATCAATCGAGAGTCCACCACAAGTGGAATTGAAAGAGCTCCCATCACATTTGAAGTATGCATTTTTGGGAGAGGAGCAAACTTTGCCGGTGTTTATTGCATCAAACTTGGAAGAAATTCAAGAAAGAGCATTGTTAAAGGTGCTCAAGGAATACAAGGCGGCCATTGGATGGACAATTGCCGATTTGAAAGGAATTAGTCTATCAATTGTGATGCACAAGATTATCACCGATGTTGAAGCAAAACCTTCACGTGATGCTCAAAGAAGATTGAATCCACATATGCGTGAAGTGGTGAAGAAAGAGGTGCTAAAGTGGTTGGATGCTGGAATTATTTACCCAATTTTGGATAGCACATGGGTAAGTCCAACACAAACGGTACCTAAGAAAGCTGGAATTCAAGTGGTAACGTTAGGCAACCCAATGTCATCATGGGTAAACCCTTTTTGGCAACCGCTAATGCCTTGATTGATTGTAGGAGGGGTACGGTTGAAATGACCTTTGGCAACCGTAAGTTGATCGAGATTGAATGTTTTTGCTAGTGTACCTAACCCCGTAGTTAGTGACGAATGCTTTATGGCGGACGTCATTGATGAGTGTATTCCTCATGAAAATGAGGAAGACACACGGGAGACTTGTGCTTTGGTTGACAGGTTAATCTTGGAGCATAGTGAGGTATTGAAAGCGGAAGAGAAAGAATGGGAAATCATGGCAATTCAAGAAGGTAGACCACCTTGGACCCATTTAGTGGAAAGTCTACCGGATCATATTGATACCCATCTCAAGCCATCAATCGAGAGTCCACCACAAGTGGAATTGAAAGAGCTCCCATCACATTTGAAGTATGCATTTTTGGGAGAGGAGCAAACTTTGCCGGTGTTTATTGCATCAAACTTGGAAGAAATTCAAGAAAGAGCATTGTTAAAGGTGCTCAAGGAATACAAGGCGGCCATTGGATGGACAATTGCCGATTTGAAAGGAATTAGTCTATCAATTGTGATGCACAAGATTATCACCGATGTTGAAGCAAAACCTTCACGTGATGCTCAAAGAAGATTGAATCCACATATGCGTGAAGTGGTGAAGAAAGAGGTGCTAAAGTGGTTGGATGCTGGAATTATTTACCCAATTTTGGATAGCACATGGGTAAGTCCAACACAAACGGTACCTAAGAAAGCTGGAATTCAAGTGGTAAAAGGAGATAGTGGTGAGCAAATTGCGACCCGACCCATCACCGGATGGAGGGTATGCATTGACTATCGAAAGTTGAACACCGCTACTTCAGAAGATCATTTCCTGCTTCCATTTATTGACCAAATCATCGAGAAACTCGCAGGTCAGAAATTTTATTGCTTTCTAGATGGTTATTCAGGTTATAATCAAATTGCTATTCATCCCGATGACCAACACAAGACCACATTTACATGTCCCTATGGAACTTTTTCCTTTAGGCGAATGCCATTCGGGTTATGTAATGCTCCAGCCACCTTTCAAAGGTGCATGATGAGTATCTTTTCTGATATGGTCAGTGATTCCCTAGAGATTTTCATTGATGATTTTTAAATTTTTGGTCAAACCTTTGATAATTGTCTTAATGAGTTAACTAGAGTTTTGAAAAGATGTGTTGAGACAAATTTGGTCTTAAGTTGGGAAAAGAGCCACTTTATGGTTCAAGAGGGGACAGTTTTGGGTCATGTGATTTCAAGTAAAGGCATGAAAGTTGACCGGGCCAAAATCAATGTCATTTCTACTTTACCTCCCCCGACCAATGTTAAGGGTGTCCGTTCTTTTCTTGGACATGCCGGGTTTTATAGAAGGTTCATCAAGGGATTTAGTGTCATTACCAAACCTTTGTGTAATTTGTTACTAAAAGATGTACCTTTTGTATTTGATAATGAGTGTTTAAAAGCTTTTGAAACTTTGAAGGAAAAATTGGTTGAAGCCCCCATTTTGCAATTACCTAATTGGTCCATGCCATTTGAAATCATGTGTGATGCAAGTGACTTTGCCATTGGGGTTGTTTTGGGACAACGGGTGGATAAGAAACCCGTTGTGATTTATTATGCAAGCAAAACTTTATCGGATGCCCAATTGAATTATACCACCACCGAAAAAGAATTGCTTGTAGTTGTTTATGCTCTTGACAAGTTTCGTTCTTATATTTGTGGTAGCAAAGTGATAGTGTACACAGATCATAGCGCGGTTAAGCATTTGATGGAAAAGAAAGATGCAAAACCAAGGCTAATTAGATGGGTCTTGCTACTACAAGAGTTTGACTTGGAGATTCGAGATTAAAAGGGATGTGAGAACGTGGTGGCGGACCACTTGTCAAGAATTCAAGCCATGGATGATGATTCAACCAAGGAGATTAATGAGACATTTCCGGATGAACATTTACTAACCGTTTCTGTTGTCCCTTGGTATGCAAACATTGTGAATTTTCTGTCCGCAGGTAACATACCGGAGCATTGGGCTAAAAGAAATAAGCAACATTTCCTAGCACAAGCCAAGCAATATATTTGGGATGAGCCGGATTTGTTCAAGGTTGGCCCGGATCAATTGATTAGAAGATGTGTTCCGGAAGAAGAGATTCAAGAAGTGTTGACTCATGCGCATTCATTTGCATGTGGAGGTCATTTCATCGGTCAAACGACAGGTTATAAGGTTTTAATGTGTGGTTTGTTTTGGCCTAGTATTTTTAAGGATGCCGCTGAATTTGTCAAGAAATGTGTTAGGTGTCAACAACTAGGTAGTATTACTAAGAGAAATGAGATGCCCATGCAACCCATTTTAGTTGTTAACATATTTGATGTTTGGGGCATTGATTTTATGGGTCCTTTTCCAAGTTCTTTTGGTATATACTATATTTTGGTGGCCGTAGACTATGTTTCCAAATGGGTGGAAGCCATTGCCACTAGGACCAATGACCATACCGTTGTGTGCAAGTTTGTCCAAAGCAATATTTTCTCAAGATTTGGAATCCCTCGTGTGATCATAAGTGATGGGGGGTCTCATTTCAAAAAATTTCAGTTTGGAAAACTTCTCAAACGGTATGGAATTAACCACGGATTGCCACTCCATATCACCCACAAACAAGTGGGCAAGTAGAAGTGTCAAATAGGCAAATAAAAGAGATTTTGCAAAAGACGGTAAGACCCGATAGAAAAGATTGGTCAACAAAATTGAATGATGCTTTATGGGCTTACCGTACCGCTTTTAAGACACCTATTGGCACTACTCCTTACCGGTTGGTTTATGGGAAGGGTTGTCATCTTCCAATTGAGCTAGCACATAGGGCATTGTGGGTCGTTAAGGCCGTTAACATGGATTTTGAGAATGCAAGCAAGGAAAGGAAATTGCAACTATGTGAATTGGAAGAATTGAGGAATGAAGTATATGAATGCGCATCGACCTACAAGGACAAGATGAAAGCGGTTCATGATGCCAAATTGAAGAAGAAAGTGTTCGAGGTTGGCCAAAAAGTTTGGCTTTATAATTCAAGACTCAAGTTCTTTCCCGGAAAGCTCAAGAGCAAATGGATGGGTCCATATGTCATTACAAGAGTTGGAAACTTTGGGGAGATTGAGATTGAAGATCCAAAGGATGGTGTGAAGCAAATGGTCAACGGCACCGGTTGAAGCCTTACTTGGATGCAACCGACATAAATGGAGCTACAAAGGAAATGGTGAACTTCATCTCAAGTCCACCATCTTATGAGGTTGCTTGAATCAATTGAGGTAATGTCGGGCTGAGGACAATAAACTTAGCGCTACACGGGAGGCAACCCGTTGTTTGTTT
This sequence comes from Erigeron breviscapus, assembly GCA_034093135.1. NCBI lineage: Eukaryota > Viridiplantae > Streptophyta > Magnoliopsida > Asterales > Asteraceae > Erigeron > Erigeron breviscapus. The sequence continues at coordinate 47,206,040 of CM067172.1, forward strand.
CATTTTTGTTTAATTGTTTTAATGTCTTGATTGCATTTTCACACAAGTTTGCTAGTTACCAAGCCCTTAGGCACTTGAATTAAGTTGGGGAAGGATGGTTTGGGTGAAAAAGAAGACGTTTTTGCAAGTTGTTGAACCAATTAACTCATTTCTAATTTCGGGTGTACATTGGGGACAATGTACCTTTAAGTTGGGGAAGGGAGTTTAATTTTGATATAATTGCAAATTCTTAAAAGTTGTTTGTGGCTGTAGTAAAAAAAAAAAAAATTTCAGCACTTGGCGTAAGCTACGCTATATCTGGCGTACATTACGGTGATCAGGAAAGTTGAATTTAGAGATTTGGCGTAATTACGGTCATACCACCGTAAGAGACGCCGCCCTGGAAGTGTCGATTTAGAGGTTACGCTCAAATTCACTTACCTACGCCAATTTTGTGACACAAGACGCCAAAAACGCTCTTTCTAGAGCGGCGTAAGCTACGCCGTTAACTGGCGTCTGTTACGCTAGTTCAGTATAAGGGAGCGTCGGTTACGGTCAAAACAAGCGTACATTACGCCTGTTAAAAACGGGTCGGCGTATGTTACGCCACATCCGGCGTAGGTTACGGTGAGCCCGAATTTCAGTTTTCTTTTTAATTTAATAAAAATCATAAAAATCAAAAACCCTTTTAATTTCAGCTACATGAACCGATCCAATTTTCACTTTTTCACATTTCAGTGCATCTCTCCCTCTCGATCTATTGTTCTTCTCTAATTAAATCTTTTCAAAACCCTAACCTTAATTTCTCCATAACTTCTTCAATTCTCCATCAATTCAAATTATTCTTGACGCTAATTTGCATAACTTTTCAAGGGCTACAAAACCTCTATAATTGTTTGCTTAATTTCAGCCTATTTTTCGAGATTCAAGTAAGTATAAAATCGGGTTTTTGCAATTTTCTGGTTAATTTTTCTTTTATTTACTAACCATTGCTAAAGTTTGTTACTTTTGGTTAGTTTGTTGACATGGATGCACTAAAGAAAGCAGGAAAGATGGTGAAGGGTTTGAGCAAGAAAGGTGATACTACTTCAAGTCAACAAAAGAAAAAGAGAAGGCAGTTGGTAATTCAACAGAAGAAGAAAGCTCGCCACCAAGAAGTGAAGAAATGGAAGTTGACATGGAAGTTGAAAAACCCAACTGGAGACAAGGTACAACATTACATACTCTACCCTCTGAATGGCATTTGATTTTGTTCAAAGAAAAGATGGTTGAGGCTAATAATATTATGGGCCAATTAGTGGGTGAACGAAGACTTGTTTTGGAGGATTTTAGGGGGTTTGGGTTTGTTGAAGCCTTTGAAAATATGGGTTGGAAACAAGCGTTACTTTGGAATAATAATGATGATTCTGAAGTGTATTTGGATGGTATCATTGATTGGATGGATACTTTAGTGATGACTCCTGGTAATCACCCTCCAGTGACCACTAAGTTAGTTGGCACTGTGAATGGAAAAAAGGTAACAATGTCTTTTGCTACCTTAGATAAAATCACTAAGTTTGATATGGGTGCCACATTAGGGAGGGATTTTGATTACATGACTGATAAAGTATTAACGGGGGCAGAAACGGGTGATAATTGGCTTGATATGCATTCTGAAGTCTTTGTTGTTCCCCGAGACGCTTTAAGTGTAAATTTTAAGTTAGAGCGTGCTTATTTGAAGCCATTGCCCCATTTGATTATGTCAATTCTCAGTTGGAATGTGTGTCCTCGGACTAGTGATAAAGGCATGATTAGGTTTCAAGATGTTGTTGTGTTGTATGCTTTGATAACGGGAAATCTAGCTTTATCATTTAGGCAACTTATAATGTCTAACATTTGGGATGCACGAAACAAGAGGAACAAGCTCATCATCCCCCTTCCTGACTTATCTCCCGCCTTCTTTACATCCACAAGGTAGTTCCAGAGGAGATCCATTTGCAAAATTTGTCTCATACTCCTTATTCTATGAAACGGTTGTTGAAGGGAACTGAGTGGGAGTTTAAGGATCATCCACAGTTCAAACTCCTCAGGGATTTGAAATCCCATGGTTACTTAATAGCTCCTAAGGAGGGGGTTACCCGGGAGGAGGCGATAGCACTGATGGAACCAACGGGTACCAATGAGAGAGGTGAGTCTAGTACTGCTAGAGAGGGTTTTGAAGTAAGGAGGGATGGAGTGTTGTTAGGTGCTGGAATTGGCAATTTTGGGCCGAGTGTTGGGTTTGAGCGCCCTAGTGGGTATCATCAGTGGACATCTTATTAGCGGAGTATGTGGGACATGACTGCTAGACAGGGTGAGCAGCGTAGGAATTATGAGCTAGCCATGGCATATGCTCATGAACAACAGTTGAGGATGCAGTTTGAGTATTCAGAGCGAGTACGTCATCATCAGGACCATATTGCAGGTCTTGATTATGTAGAGACTCCACCTCCATATGATTACAGGCAGACTTATGTATCCACAGCTCATCTACATTATCCTCAGGGCCACGATTCTGAGTGGTTCCCTAGGCATTCATGTGCCGGGCGAGTTGAGGATAACTCAGATGCTCCACCATTAGCTCCTGATCCATTTGAAGCCCGTTCTCTATACAATGGCTTAATGGAGTCGATCTTTGGACCTCAGGGTCCACGACAGTGATTAGTACCTCCTTTTTATTTTTTCTGTTCTTCTTGTGTGACTATGTGATTCTATGTGTTTATTTTATGTTTTTGCATTTTTAATTTCGTAGGTAGATTTCATTTTCTTGTCAATTTCATTTATGTACTTAGTTTAGATGTTAATTTACTTTCTTGTAGTATGGAATTGACCCTTAGGGGCAAAATATTCGAGTTATATTGGTTATACATGTTTGTAAAGCGAGATTCTCTTGTGATTGGATTTGTACATGTAAGTGGGGCTAGGTTACATGACATGGTTGACTTATGAGCATCTTGATAGAGTTGCTAGCAAGTAAAAACATAGAAATGTACAATTAAGGGTAATATGCCAACTGTGAGTCCAATGCATGTATCACACTTATATCCTTTATATCCTTCAATTTCATGAGAGAAAACGCCTCGTCGACGATTGTTTAGATTGTTAGCGTAGCATGATTTCTCGTGATGATTATAGTGTGTGAACCCATTATTGTACATTAGGTTAGAACTAGTGCATTTACCGTGCCGAGACCTCTAACCCGGATTATGTGCTTAAAATGATAAAACAATCATACAATTTACTCCATATTCCACTTCACCTCGTCATGAAATTCGTGTAATTGTTCAAAGTTGTGTTGTTTATGATGATGAATTGAAGGAAAGAACAAAGTCAAAGTCAAAATTGAAATATCCGGTTGAAAAAGTCAAAGTATATGGTCATAAGCGAAAGTTACTTCAATTATCCATGTAAGTTGATCAAAAAGAACCAAAGTGAAATGTTCCCAAAATCATTCTAGTAAATTGCCCAAATGAGAATCATTACCGTGTTTCATTCTATTATTTCCACCAATCTTGTATGAATGCCGAAGTGATAATTTGGTGTTATGAGGTCTTGGTTCGATTTGTGTACTAGCCTATGACTTTTAGTGTTGCAATAATGGGTTGAGAGCTTCATATATATATATATAGCACATCTTTTGCTAATTCACTCAAATATATATATTAGACCGATATATATATATTATATATATATATAATATATATATATATATATAATATATATATATATATATAATATATATATATAATATATATATATAATATATATATCTTGGTATTTGTGTACTAGCCTATGACTTTTAGTGTGCAATAATGGGTTGAGAGCTTAATATATATATATTAGCACATCTTTTGCTAATTCACTCAAAATATGAACCGAGGGAGTGCAAATTGTGAGAGTGTGATGCATGTATTGTGGCAAACTTGAGGTTTATTAGGTTTAATTGCACATTTATATATTTCTATTTGCTTGTCGTAAATCTTTTGATAGTTGTAAGTCTTATGAGTTGATTGTGTTATGTGATTTGGTTTGCATCTATTTAGTTTCGCCCAAGTGTACTTTGAAGATTGCTTGAGAGTTGAGTTTTACAAGTATGTATAGTTGGTATAACTCTTATATGGTGTTTCTTTGGTGATAGGAAGTATTATGAGATTGTAAATTAGCTTTGTCACATGATGAACGCCTTTTTCGGGACGAAAAAGAGATAAGTTGGGGAATGTGATAAACGCCTAATTCGTATAACCTTAAGATGAGAAAATGACATGTTTTGTGAAGGTTAATAGACGATTAGTGCGTGTTTATGTTTGTTAAGTGTTTCAAGTCATAAGTTGCGATTTGGAGCTAAAAGAAGCAAGAATGAGTCAAAGGAAGTCAAAACGGGAAAAGTGCGTTTCTGAGCCACCATAAGTTACGCCAGTTTCACCATACCTTACGCCACCTTCTGCACATGGCTCCGAATTTTGTGGTTTTAATTCAAGTTTCAGTTTATAACACATCATGGACGACTTTGGGAAGTTACCACTCATATTTTCACACACAAGAAGCAATTTCTAACCTTCCTAACACCCCAATTTCATCATCAATTCACAATTCCATGGAGATTAAAGCCTTAATTGAAGAATCAATGATGAAGATACTAGGCTAATTTCCTTTTGATCATTCTCATGTGAACAATTATGTAAGACAATTGTATTCAATCTTTCTTATATTCAAGTTGAATTAGATGTTTAATTCTTAATTGTGTTTTGCATCTAATGTTGTTTGGCTTGAATGAATGATTACTTGTTTATAACTTTGAATGAATTCCATCTATCTTTTGATTTCAAATTCTTGTTAATCATTAATTATTGGAAGAATCACTTATGAACTTGTAATCTAGTTAATGAATAGATAATTTAGTTGTGTCAATTCCTCGGTTTTCATTATCGTGAATCATCACAACCTAATCAATTAGTTCTTAACATTCATTCAATCCAAACGTTATAACGAATCATGTCTATGTGATTTCCAACGAATATAGGTTAGGTTATACAATTGAAAACATAATTAGAAGCATGAGAATGATCCTCTTTATTAATTGAATTATTTTGTTAAGTTCATAATCACTTTTAGTTTTAATCAAACTAATCAATCAATCGAGTTTAAGTTTATGTCTAGTTTAATTAACTTTGTAAATTGTTTAACACTTTCCTTTGATTCACTGTGGAAACGATACTCGACTTACCCGTTCTAGTTATAGGTATTTAGTTTATATTTTTGATCGGTCCAACGACATCGATTAGCCTTATATTTTAGCAAAGTGACTTAATTACTAAATTGTTACGATTTTTAAGCATTTTTTAAGCATTTTTTACTATTTTTAGCATTTTATTAGAGTTTTAGCACTTTTGTTAGTTTTTATTTCCATTTAGTTACTAAAATACATCTATATAAGTTTGTTGCTATAAAAATCTCTCAAAAGTTTAAAGTCATCCACATTGACCGGTATCCCAAATTTCGTTGACCCGTAGCACCAATAAAAAAATCAACGTATTTCAAAAAAGTTTACACTACATGAGTTGAACGGACCCGTAGCCCAAGCTACACTCCCTTAATGTAGTTCTGCCCCTACTTTAATATATTGACGTTCTAAAAGAAAAATTGTTTTAACTAGATTGTATCGACTTCTTATCATTGAATAAGTACTGGTCTTAAATGTTTTTCTTTTCCTTTTTTGAATTTTGTAGCAAATTAGTCTGAGTCAATTATTTAATTTTTAATTCTCTGATGCCCGGCTAGAGTTTACTAGTAACAATATTAAATTGTACATAAAAAAACAATTAACTACAACTTGGGGAAATTTACCAGGATTTGAATCTCACTTCCTACAATTTTAGGAGTGGATTATTAAGAGGGTTTTTCAAAAGGTTTGGGTTTCATCCCAGACATGCGTGATTCGAGCACCGCATACTGAAAGCTTTCGAGTATTGATGTTATACAAGGCTGTGTAACTATATTCGTTTATGTACCGTTGTACTCTTTATGGTGTATAGTGCTTTGCTAGATACCGTATTTTATTTAACATATTGTCGTTTTAAAAAAAAAATGGATGTCATTGTGTTGTCTCGAATGCTAACTACTAACGAATAACGCGCTTAAAGAAAAAAACAAAAAACTACCAACTACTTCGTATTTGCTGTAAAATTAAAGAAATTGAACAATAAAGAAGACAAGATAAAATAAAAAGAATAGAGAATTGTATTATTTATCTCATAAAGAAACTCATATTTATAGTACAACAGTGGATTCTTCTCTAAGTAATAAATCTCCAATATAAATAAAAGATCTCTTAACGATATGGACATCCATTCCATAATTATTTATAAACAGTATTTTTTTTGTACGAATGTGGGGTAACCTATTGGGGTAAATACTAAAGCTTAATTTTATGCTTTTAGTTGTATTTGGGATTGTTTAATAATAGAATTTGTTAGTAAGAAAAAAAACCTATATTAATTTAATATAATACAGAAAATTCGGAATGAATTTGGAACTAAACATGTAAATATTTAGAACAAAAATGTCAACGTCAAGTTACCAAAAGAAACGGGATCTATAAATCATCAAATATACTTAACACACTAGCTAGAATAAATAGGCTATTATGATCAATCAAACGTAGCAACATGTATCATGCATGCGTTGTACGGCGACACAATAAAACTTGTGTATAAATCAAGTGAAATAATAGTTTTTCATCACTACAGATTTCTAGCGAACACAAATGTTATATTTCAAGAATTGACTACATGGTACGCTTTTGTTTTTCATCAAGTTTTGATAGTAACTTCGCAAGAAATTTTTTTAAATAGTTTAAACAGCCTATATATTTATATAGAATGATACTTTTTTTTTTTGTCTCATTTTAATTTTAAATGTCTTATTTTGATTTTGTAATGTATTTTATTAACTTTGACCGTAAATAATTTTTTTGTATTATATAGTAAGTAATAATAATTAATTATAACTATGAAAAGTTCATTCAAAATCCTATCAATTCATATATTTTATATCAAATGCTATGTAACACAAACAAATATATTTACAGTTAAAACTTAAATAAAAAGACTCAGAAATTCAAAATTACACACTATGAGACAGAAGTGATATATATCTTAAGGTTTTAGGTAAAATAAAACAAGTATTAAAGTAAAACAAATAAAACAATAGGTTTTTTTTCATTGAAAATCACCGTGCATCATGAAAATCATCATGCATCAATTGCTTTGTGAATCTCCGTGCATCAATTTAACCATGATCTAAGGGTCAAGATCATATTATATTTGTTTTACTTTAATACTTGTTTTACAATATCCAACCCTTATATCTTAATTCTAATATGAATAAACACTGTTATAAATCTTTTTTCAATTAAAAATATTTATCAGAAGCTTTCTAAAACCTTTTTCTTTGTAGCTCACCACATTCAAATCTCGGAAATATTCTAAAATATTCAACAAAAATTATTTTATAGAATCAATTTTTTCAATAAACCAAGTATGCGAATTATGCCTCACCGAATGAAAATGCTCTTATACATCTTCAAAAGGAGATAAAGCAATAGCTTTTATACTGCATTTCAAATTTTATATACTTTACCTTTATGAAAGTCACTATGTTTAGTTATTAATAAGTTTGGAGTTAAATCTTCAAACTATATTAAGCTGGAAGTTTATTTCTATAGGTGAAGTTAGAAAAGAAAAAAGAAGCTCCATGAAATCTGAACTGCCGTTATTAATGGTTAAAACCGTGTTCGCATGATGTGCGATGATATATTAATTTATAAGATTTTTTTTTAATTAATGTCTCCCGTTTCTTTTTTTTTGTTATTAAGTGCTGAGTGTATTAAGTGGCTGAATGCATAAAGAATGTCTGTATGTATTAAGTAAAATAAAGATAATTAACGGTTATTTTTGTTTATTAAGTCAAAAAAGAAACATGAAATTTGACTGAATGATTAAGTTATTAACTAATAAGTTCATTAAGTAAAAAAGAAACAAGGCCTTACTTTAAAAACATTTTGTTTACTTGAAGGATGTTTCTGTTAGGATTCATAACTATTATCATAAACATATTCACGAGTACGCAGCGGAAAAGAATCATATATGCAATATAATAATTAACAAAGTATAGAAGTGAATGTGTACCTTTTACCTTAGCTTCCAATCTATACTATCTAATACAAACAAACCCACCCTTTTTATCCTTAAACTTTCTGCCTTTGAAAAACCAAAAATACCATTCTCCTTTATTCACTAATTTAAACATCTCCATCTAATATTCCTATAATACCCTTAATGAAATAATTTACAGTATACATCCCCCAACACTTAAAATAACTACAATACCACATTTAACATCAATTACTTTTACATTCACCACCATCGTCGCCCCCATCACCGTCCCCACTGCCGTCCCCACTGCCGCCCCACCACCGTCACCACCACCACCTCTGCCATCACTACCCCTACGTCGCCGCATTGCGCGGACGTAAGTCTAGTATATAATAATAATGAAGATTATTATTGATTTAGGGTTTAAAGTAAAACCCCTCTACGATCGCACACTTGACACCCCTATGTATGTATGCTAGTACCCGATCACGAACTCACAACCCCTTGTGTTTTAACCCTTGAAGTCGAACCAAACAAGAAACCCAAAACCCTTTTCCTTTTGTTGCTAGTCGATCGAACAAGAGAGAAGAAAGAGAGGAGAGAAAATAGTTAGTGTTTTCAAATCTTAATTTACACTTTAATCCTTCTCTTTTAATTAATAAACATTTATTTAACTTTTAACGATCGTTTATTAATCATTTCGTGAACATATTAATTAATATATTACATTAACATATTAGTTAATTACATAGAGTATACGTGTCATTTCGTGTGACCCCGTAAGCTTAAATACTTTCCGAACATGCGTTTATTTAACGTGATTATATTCCAACAGCTCTCACTTGAGCATGTTATATAAAGGCGATAACATTGGTTAGCGTCTAGCAACACGCCAATGCTCCCGGAAATATTTAAGTATAGTTTCTTAAAGTATTTTGAAACGGTTTCAGTGTTTATTTTCCCTTTGTTTCAGATACCTTTGGTAATTATGAATATGGATCAATGTCATTTCATAATATAACGATTTTGTTTCTCATTTCTACAACTAATTAAGATTACCAAATTAATTGAGATAACATCTGGAGTTCATTTGGGTATGGCCATACAAACATCTTAATTAATAAATGAGGGCGCCAAATGGTATCATTCCTCAATTGCAAGTTGAAGGAACAAATCCTATTTTGACTACACGTTTTAGTCATGTCATTTCACTACATTTCTGAAAATAGCCCTTTGTTACTACCTTATTCAGGATAGTTAGAACTATATCAAGAAAATGTAATCCATACATGCATAACCTGCTTGTATCTCAAGTCTAAGGATAAATAAAGCAACCATTTCATGAATTTCACTTAATGACGCCGATCCATAAAGTGATGATTCGTTAAGTGGGGTAGTCCAATATGCATCTTATGGATATCATGTGAGTTTGGTAAGACCATCTTCAAATATTCTTAAGAATATTACCAATCACTCAGATTTGTCTTAGTTTAACTATATTCCCATATAGTTAATCGACAATGGACATTTAGAATATAAAATATTCATGGATTTAAACATGCAAATATAGGATACAATTATATATTGAAATGAAAACAAACATACCAAGTACTTTAATTCATTTATTAAAATAATAATATATTACATTAACATATTAGTTAATTACATAGAGTATACGTGTCATTTCGTGTGACCCCGTAAGCTTAAATACTTTCCGAACATGCGTTTATTTAACGTGATTATATTCCAACAGCTCTCACTTGAGCATGTTATATAAAGGCGATAACATTGGTTAGCGTCTAGCAACACGCCAATGCTCCCGGAAATATTTAAGTATAGTTTCTTAAAGTATTTTGAAACGGTTTCAGTGTTTATTTTCCCTTTGTTTCAGATACCTTTGGTAATTATGAATATGGATCAATGTCATTTCATAATATAACGATTTTGTTTCTCATTTCTACAACTAATTAAGATTACCAAATTAATTGAGATAACATCTGGAGTTCATTTGGGTATGGCCATACAAACATCTTAATTAATAAATGAGGGCGCCAAATGGTATCATTCCTCAATTGCAAGTTGAAGGAACAAATCCTATTTTGACTACACGTTTTAGTCATGTCATTTCACTACATTTCTGAAAATAGCCCTTTGTTACTACCTTATTCAGGATAGTTAGAACTATATCAAGAAAATGTAATCCATACATGCATAACCTGCTTGTATCTCAAGTCTAAGGATAAATAAAGCAACCATTTCATGAATTTCACTTAATGACGCCGATCCATAAAGTGATGATTCGTTAAGTGGGGTAGTCCAATATGCATCTTATGGATATCATGTGAGTTTGGTAAGACCATCTTCAAATATTCTTAAGAATATTACCAATCACTCAGATTTGTCTTAGTTTAACTATATTCCCATATAGTTAATCGACAATGGACATTTAGAATATAAAATATTCATGGATTTAAACATGCAAATATAGGATACAATTATATATTGAAATGAAAACAAACATACCAAGTACTTTAATTCATTTATTAAAATAACAATTGTTCAACATCCCTTATCCAAATACCAATCACAGATTTACATGATATAACTAGCTAATTTAAGTCTTATGCCCTCGGCATGCTTATTGAGCTTTCCTTTTGACAATGCCTTTGTAAAAGGATCAGCTAAGTTATAATCTGTGTGAACTTTGAGTAAATTGATTTCACCTAGTTCGATTTGCTCACGAACATAATAATATCTTCTTTGATAATGTCTGGCACCTTTCTGAACTCCGGGTTCATTAGCAATGATGATTGCACCAGTATTGTCACAATACATATCTAAAGGTGTGTTATTTGAGGGCATCACGTTAAGCCCAAAAATAAACTTTCTAATCCAGACTGCTTCCATGGCGGCATCTGAGGCGGCAATATACTCAATCTCTGTCATAGACATAGCAACTGTGGTTTGCTTCTTGCTCTTCCAATCCACCGCGCCTCCATTTAAAACGAAGACGAATCCCGACTGAGATTTTGTATCATCTTTATCAGTCTGAAATCCAGCATCATAGTATCCAGTCACTTTGAGCTCCGCATCAGGATTTCCTCTATACACTAGAAATAAATCTTTAGTAGCCCGCAGGTACTTAAGAATGTTCTTCACAGCAGCCAGTGATCTTCACCTGGATTCTGTTGATATCGGCTAACGATATTTTGCGCGAACGCTATGTCAGGTCTAGTGCATCTTACCGCATACATAATAGATCCCACAACCGAAGCATAAGGAATCCTCTGCATACGCTCCACCTCCCCAGGTGTAGAGGCACTGTTTTTACTAGATAAGTTAAGTCCTTCCTGCATAGGTACGAAACCACGCTTGGAATTCTCCATCTTGAATCGCTTCAAGATCTTATCAATATAAGCACTTTGACTTAGTCCAATAAACCGTTTACTTCTATCTCTATAGATCTTGACTCCAAGAATAAATGCTGCTTCTCCCAAGTCTTTCATAGCAAAACACTTTCCAAGATGGGATTTTACATCTTGCAACATTGGAATGTGATTTCCTATTATCAATATGTCATCTACATATAAGACAAGGAAAGTAACATTACTCCCACTAGCTTTGCGATATACACATGGCTCATCAGGATTTTGAGCAAAACCAAACCTTTTAATTTCCTCATCAAACCTTTTATTCCAAACCTTTTATTTCCTCATCAAACCTTTTATTCTAACTTCTTGATGCTTGCTTTAGTCCATAAATGGACCTCTGAAGCTTGCACAATTTGTTGGGATATTTTGGATCAACAAAACCTTCTGGTTGTACCATCTAAACTTCCTCGTCTAGATAACCATTCAAGAAAGATGTTTTGACATCCATTTGCCATATCTCATAGTCATAGTACGCTGCTATGGCTAAGATAATCCTAATAGCTCTAATGTCCGCTTTGGGAGAGAAGGTTTCCTCATAGTCAAATCCATAGAGCTGAGTATAGCCTTTCGCCACAAGACGAGCTTTATAGGTGTGTACATTTCCATCCATGCCGGTCTTCTTATTGAAGATCCATTTACACCCAACAGTTCTACCATTAGGTGGAAGATCAACCAAGCTCCAGACTTGATTGTCTTTCATGGATTTCATTTCCACATTCGCAGCTTCAAGCCATTTGTCAAATTCTGGATCTGATAATGCAGCTTTGAAATTAGGAGGTTCATTCAAATCTCCTAATACGTGTTCTTCAGATTCAATATTAAGATTCAATCTTTCACGAGCACGTATTGTCCTTGAGGACCTACGAATTGGAATCGCATTATCTTCAACTTGAGGTTCATCACTTTGAACATCCCCCCCCCCCAAGTTGATGATCGCTAGTATTTTCAGAAGGTGACACATCTTCCTCTTGAGTCTCATCAAGTTCGACAATCCTCCCACTGTTTTCTTGAGTGATGAGATTCTTTTCAAAGAACTCAGCATATCTAGCAACTTTAACAGTATTTTCGGTAGGAAAGTAGAAATAGTAACCCGTCGTTTCCTTTGGGTATCCTACAAAGATGCACTTAACTGATCTAGGTTGAAGGTTGTCAGGCGTATCTCGCTTCACACAAGTGCCTCACATCCCCAGACTCTTAAGTAAGACAAATTAGGGACACTTCCATGCCACAATTCATGCGGTGTCTTGTCAACCTTCTTGGTTGGAACCATATTGAGAATGCGTACAACAGTCTCTAGAGCATAATCCCAAAATGAAAATGGGAAAGTCGTAAGGTTCATCATTGATCTCACCATGTCCAACAAGGTTCGATTTATCCTCTCAGATACACCATTATGCTGTGGAGTATATGGAGGAGTAAGCTGTTGAATAATTCCACAAGCTTTTAGATAATCCTTAAACTCTTGGCTTAAGTATTCTCCACCTCGATCCGAATGAAGAATCTTGATGGTTTTACCGAGTTGATTTTCTACTTCATTTTTAAACTCTTTGAATGTTTCAAAGACTTCATGTTTATGTTTAAGCAAGTAAACATAACCATAACGACTGAAATCATCCGTAAAATTGATGAAGTAGCTAGCACCTTTCCTTGACACATGTCTAAATGGGCCATATACATCGGTATGTATAAGTCCAAGTAGCTCTTTAGCCCTCTCCGGTTTATGCAGAAAAGGTTTTCTTGTCATCTTGCCGGAAACACAAGACACACATTTTTCAAATGATTCATCATTTGATTGTAAGATCCCTTCACGTTGAAGTCTTTCAATGCGTTTCTTGCCAACATGAGCAAGACGACATTGCCAAAGATAGGTAGAGTCCAAATTAGGCTTGACTCTTTTGCTAACATTATACATTGAATTATCATTTGAATCACAACCATGCATATCAATTTCATAAATACCATTACAAGCAATAGCATTAAAATAATGAACATTATTTTGAGAAACTGAAATACCATAATCATTAAAAACATTAATGAATCCATTGTCTTTCAACAAAGAAACTGAAATTACACCTCTAGTAATAGATGGTGCATAGTGACAATTGTCTAACACAATAACTAAACCAGTAGGTAAAATTAAATGAAAGTCTCCTATTTCTTCTATAGCTGCCGGTAGACCATTGCCCACGAACAGTTGTAAAGCTCCTGGCTTCAGTTTCCTTCTTCCTCTAAGCCCCTGTAAAGTATTACAGATATGAGTTCCACAGCCAGTGTCATAAACCCACGAATTACGCTTAGAAAAGGAATATAATTCAATTGTGAAGATACCTAAAGTACTGGCTGATATGTCTTATTTTATACTCATTTCCCACAATGTATTTAGTTGTTTTTTAATGGTTTTTGAGTCGTTTTCGTATACATTTGGTGCGTTTATGGTATTTGTTAGTGTTTCAGGTTATTGACAGGTACTTGAGCGTAATTCTGGAGGAAACGACGTTTTTGAGGCAAAATAAGTGCTTACGAAAGTTTTACGAGTCCCGAGGCTGCATTTGGAGTCTGGTCAACGAAAGTCAAACAGACAAGAGTTGCATTGCGACGCAATCATGGATTGCGCCGCAACTGAAATACATAAAGATAGGTTGCGTCGCAACGTCCCTAGTTGCGACGCAACGCGTGAAGATCCAAGCCAGACTCGAGTCAAAGAAAGTCAAAAAGTCATTGCAGTCAAACCTAATTGCGACGCAACTAGCTAGTTGCGCCGCAACTGGAGACGGATTCTGGATGGTTTTTAGGGCAACTATATAAACTTGCAAAAACATTGCTAATACCTATCTTTACTTTCCCAGCCGTTTTTGAGACTCTTTTGAGCATATTTTCATCAGTTTGATTATCTTTGAAGATCAAGAAGACGATTGGACGATTTCCGTTATTCCCTTTCATTTATTTGTAACCGGTAACGATGAATTCTTCTATTTTGATTTGTTCTTTCATATTTAATATGAGAGGCTAAATCTCTCAGCACCTACTTGGATAGTAAACATGTCATAGGATTGTTTGATGTTATTTGCAATTGTTGAACATGATTTCTATGTTTAATCGAAGATCCGCATTTATTTGAGTTTATAAATTGTTTTTATCTTTTATATAGATTGATTGATAATTGTTATTAGAAGTTCGAGAGAAATCTATGTCATTGTCAATTGGTTTATGAACGATTAATCGGTCTTTAATTAATCAAAAGTCGTTGGAGTTTGAGAGAAACTAGCGATAAAGGTTTAAACAATTAAATGCATTTTGAGTGTGTAAACGTCTATGATAGAGAGATCTGATTAGGCGAATAAAGCAGTTCGAGAGAAAGCTTTTCAAGATTAAATCATAAAATCAACTTAAGTTCTTAATGCTTAATTGTTTAGAGTAGAAATTATTCACGAGAGTGATGACTATACTTTGTGCAATTAAAGAATCGAGTATAACGAGAGTTCATCTTGATTACCTTTTAAGTCGTTCAACAATGCAAGTGATATTTAGACTTTCTGATTGACATGTAAGCTGATCCAAGTAGGTGCGCCTTTTAAATTATTGTTTACAACAAAACTCTCTTTTCGATTAATCCTGAGGGATTACTAACAAATTTTCTAACTAATTGCAAAGTGACAATTCGGTCACAAAACTCCCCTTTTACTTGAATTGCTTAATTTGAACATTTACTTTACTTTAGTCCTTATGATCGACCTCGGATTTACCAAGTTTACTATACTACATACGATCAGGTTCACTGCCTGTGAGTGTGTTGTAGTCAGTCTTTTAGTAGTTCGTGTTTATAAATTTTATTACTCGATTTCGCACATCAAGTTTTTGGCGCCGCTGCCGGGGACTTTTTGTTTTAGTAGTTGTTTAATTTTGTAGTTCGATCCTTTCTCACATTTAGTTGTGAGAAAGTTATTGCTTTATTAATTAGATTTTGTTTTATTCTCATTTTTATTTCATTTGTACTAGGTGCGGTTGATGGTTTGCTTGTGGTGATTGTGTAGGTTCTTGCTAGTTGATGAACACAAGAGCTTCTGGCCGACCTTTGCTTAGTCCTTTATCTAATCCGGGGAAAGTCAGACGTCGATTAGTGCAGAAAAACAACCCAGAACCGTCCACATCAGAAAAAATAGATCCAGAAACCGCAGACCAAGTCCAACAGGACGTTGCCTTAGACGAACACTATACCGAGAATGGTTCAACATCAGAAGATCAACTTATTAATAGGTTGAAAGAAGCAGGTAGAGTGTTTGAGACAGGAGAAGACTCTGACACAGAGGAGAAAGTTCGGACACCCGAACCTTATAGAATTGTAATACCTCAACCCAACAGAAATCAAAATCAACAACCAAGAGTAAACAGAATGGGTGAAGAACAACCGAGAGAGTTGAACAACGTTCCCTACGGGGAACGAAGAAGAACTATTCCAGCTAATCGGGGCACAGCTATCCGTCCTCCTGCAATTTCGGCAAACTTTTCTTTAAAGGGCAATCATCTCAAGAGTGTTGATGTGCAAAATCGAGTTTTAAATTTATAAACAAGAAATACCGATTTTACTACCTAATGCACACTCTCGGGCAGTGGACCCGTTCGTGTATAGTATAGATAAATGGTAAGTCAGGATCGAGCACAGGGACTAAGTAAGCAATTGTTCAAATAAAATAGTTCAAATAGAAATGGGGGTTTTGTGACCGAATTGTCACGTTGCAAAAGTTAGTAAATAATTAGTAATCTCGAAAGATTAATCGAAAGAAATCCGGTATGACCGGGGCAGGGATCGTCCTCAAACGATAGAAAAAATGATCTTATGACAGAAGAAATTTAAAAGTCATCCATCTTGAGTTCTCTCAACAACATATTCGGATTGCACATAAATGAAGCTCAAATCCAGTAGAGTTGATAAAGATAATCGTGACAAAATAAAGACACAAACTGGTACCACCAACGTTTGTAAAATCATTTAAATCACCTAATTAATCAGTTCCTTTGTAAAAGCCGGTACCACCAATGCTTAAAACAATTTCCCTAACCAACTAGTTTGTTTGACTATCAAATTAACAATTGTACCTATGTGAAGATAACGTGGTACCACCAACCGTTATTCAACACGTTGACAAAGTAATTCCTTTTATAAAAATGATGTTCACTATCATACCATGAACTAGTGACAATTTATTAAAGATAATTAATTGAATTCACATATATGTTCAACTAGTACCACTAACGAAGAACATACATATCACCAACATCATAAAAATAATTAATAAAGAGTTAAATCATCAAGATCACGACACAACGATAATTGAAATCAACTTTGAATTAATAAAATAGTGCAATCCTTACATATTGTGTCACTCCATCAAGATGGATGATAAAGTATTTAGCTACTCATAATTAAATAATTGAAACAATCAAAGATAGAAGAAATCATGTTATACCAATGAATTGAAAAGAATCCGGTAGCAACAATGATTGTAATCCAAATCTGAAAAGATGAAAACCCTAACAGCTTGTTTGCTCCAAAGTACTCAAAACAATTAGTTATGCTAAATAAAATCTCTCTAAAATTCGTCCATCATACAGAACCCTAATCGAGTATTTATATAAAAATCCCGTGTAACACCCGTTACAAATGTAACACCCGTTACAACCGTTACAAGGTAAATTTCTGAAACAACCCTAACGGCCGTTACTTATGTAACGGGCGTTACATCCTTCAAAATCCTTCACGGCAGTTATGCAACCCGTTACAGTGGAGACACACGTAACGGGTGTTATGATCATAACGGGCGTTACAAGCATCAGAACTTGTTTTCTTTGTCTTTCACTTGATTTCATCCGAACCTTTCTCTCGTTTCTTCCATGGATCATCAAAATCAACCAATTCATCCGTATAATCGTTCTCCAACCTGAAAACACTCAACACTACCTCAAAGCATCGAAAGTTGATATAAAACTATAAAAATTACGAATAATTGGTGCTAAAATCACGTGGGAAATGGGTATAAAATACGACACATCAAATCCCCCCACACTTAAGCTTTGCTTGTCCTCAAGCAATTTCAAGCTGAAAAACAATAATTACCTTGGCACACAATGGATGCCACATTTCAGTAATCAAAAAGAAGCTCAACCATAAAATGAAAGAAATGGTTAGGCAGTTTTAATCTTAAATGAAAACCGGAATGTTTGACAATATTTGACTGATACACAAGCCTTAATAACACGACTAAGCACAAAAGAATCGAATCAGTGATATATCATCTATCCAACTCCAACTAACTTACTCTTGGGGTTGAATATTTGAATAATCACTCAATGCCTAGTCGTGATGCATAATCTTTTAACCATAGGCTTGTACTAGAATCATTCCTTCATCGCCAAGGCGCAAGCAACCTATAACGTCTACCAGAAGAGGACTTTAAGGGTTGTAATGAACTCTGAGGCTAAACAGGGTATTTAAATAGGGTATGGAAATTTGGGTAAACAAATGGTGTTAACAAAGAAATAACACAACATTTAACAAAGTTTTCACATATAGTCTAGTCCATAAACAATCCCATGTCATTAGTTGCCAACGGTCCAAAACCCGAGAAGTTGTCCAGACAATACCCCCAATAGACGATTAAAAACCGACACCATTGTGGTGTATGACATTAAACAACTCAATCAACCAAGACTCACCATGTTGTCTTTAACGAACTTGCCACCCCATGAATAACAACTTAAAATTATAGCATTCCAAGATCCTTTTGTTGGTTATAATTGACGAACCAACTAATAAACATGATTTGACCAAAATTGAGAAATACCAACTGACAGCCCAAGCTCTTTTTCATTTTTTTTTCATTTTTTTTCTTTTTTTTTTCTTTTTTTCAAATCTTTTATTCTTTTTTTTTATTCATTTTTTTTTGTGAGCTACTTTTACTCTGACTAATTGGTATTCTCTGAATAATATTGAAACAATGGCAAATCATGTACTCGTATGCTCAAATGAACGATCCAGACTTTATCCAAACAATCATGACGAAATCAATCTATTTTCAGTAACCGAGAATATCCCAACCCGACATAAAGGACAACCCCAAACCATCCACTAGCATAGGCAACCTGTGAGTCCCTTAAGTTCGATGGTTAACCAGGAAAGTGCAAAATACAACAAGTCTAATAAGCACTAGATTGGACTAGTATTACTTTAATATAAATGCAAGTATATAAATAAAGTAATACAAGACTTAAAGCAATAAACAAATAAAGTGGAACATTATGTATTTTTCATGGGTATTTTATTTATGATGTTAAATAAAACACAAGGTTGTTGTGGAATCAAGATAATACAATTAAGTATGTATCCTAACAACCTTTGAGTTACAAATGATCTATATTTGTCAAATAACTCTTTAGGATCGAGATACTTAAAGTTGTGAAGTATCCCAGTTTAAGATCGAGAGTATTTGGACAAATTCACTTCAATGCAAAATGAATGCTTAAAAAGTATTTATGTCAAGGAAATGACTTCCTGTTTATAGGCAACAAAATTCACCAGTGAATTTTGTGCCGTACAAATATGGTTGCATACATTTAATGATCCGACAAGAACATTAAATGTATTGGATAAGAAATAAGGATAAAGTCACATCAAATGCAAGTGTATCCTTTTATCCAACCACCTTTACACACGTATACTTTGGTAAAGAACAAGTGGATTGTTCTTTGGAAAGTGTGTGAAGGGAAAAGTCAATCCTTGATATCAGTGTTCAGACTTGTAGGATCTAGAACATTGACAATCCTCCAGTGTACAGATCTGGTAAGACTTTCCAGTGGACTCCGCCATTTGTTAAGTCTTCTTTCTTCAGACTTCAGTCTTTGACTTCAGTCAGAATGTCTTCAGTAGAGTTGATCTGGACTGGGGTGAAGTCCAGTGAGCTCATCTGGAGAATACTCCAGATTTCCTATACAAGTATTTGCTCACTGGTCTTCAATTATTTCTGGACAAATCTTCAGAGAGACTCCAAATTCCAAGTCTGGAGTAGGTCCAGTAGAACACGTTTCTGGTCAGATCTTCAGTGAGGCTCCAGTAGTCGGGTCTGGAACGAGTCCAGTAAATCTGGACTAAATCTGGACCTAACAAATTCCCCCTATTTGTTTAGAAATAATGCAAGTGTTTTCAAGCTTGAATCTATACATTTTGTAAGCTTGAAAAACACAAGTTTCGATTTGTCTAAAAAATCTAAGTTACTGGAAAACACTTTATAGATCATGAGTGTTTTCAGTTTCATCAATTAAGTTCTAACTTAGACTAAATCTGATCATTTACTTATAGAAATAAAAAATTGCAACTATTATTACATTCATCAACTGATAAATAGTATACAATTTTCATAAGACAATAATTTACAATAAGTAAACAATAAGAGTCAGGCCCTTCTTTTCGATGTCCTTTCTCAGCATCTTCAGTATGCTCTTCCTCTTCACCAGACACAACTTTTTCTTTTCCCTTAACAGCCTTCAGTGTTGATGGAATATCTGGGAAGGTTTCAAACTGGGGCTCACTGGCTTCAGTACCAGTAGCTTCTTCAGTTAGCCCGGCTTCAGTGCCATATGCTCTTTGTGTTTGGTCACCAGATAACCTTTCCCCCTTGGAACGATCTCCAGTTCTTGACTTGAGATCATTCCACAATTGTTCAAGCATTAGTCTGTCCAGTGGACCAAAAGATGTACCTTCTACTGGAGTTGTTTCAGACACAACTTTCTTAAGTGCCTGCACTTCCTTCTGAACATTTTCAACAGCTTTAGGCAAGTGTTTTGGCAACTTCTCATCCAGTAGCTTTTCTACTTGGGGTAACACCCCATCATAAATGCTACGAAGAACAGTCCCAGAAACTTCTTCACATACTTCTTTCAACATGTTGTTTCTGAACTTTCTTGTACATTCATCACTTATAGTGCTAACAACTGCACCCTGTTCCAGTGTGGGTCTACTCTCCAGAGAGCTTACCCTGAAGACCAAATTCTGAACATCTTCTTTCAGACCTGCCAGTTCGCCAGTGACTGCAGTCTGAACAGAAGTAACCACCCTATTCTCTAATCCCTGGACTGCCACCTTGATGTTTTCAGTGTTGGTGTTTGTGGCCAGTACCAGTTCATCCTTTTGATTTCTTTTGAAAATCTCTATCATTATGCATTCTTGTTCTAACTTCCTTGAAGTTTCATCATCAGCATCTTCAGTATGCTCTTCCTCTTCACCAGACACAACTTTCTTAAGTGCCTGCACTTCCTTCTGAACATTTTCAACAGCTTTAGGCAAGTGTTTTGGCAACTTCTCATCCAGTAGCTTTTCTACTTGGGGTAACACCCCATCATAAATGCTACGAAGAACAGTCCCAGAAACTTCTTCACATACTTCTTTCAACATGTTGTTTCTGAACTTTCTTGTACATTCATCACTTATAGTGCTAACAACTGCACCCTGTTCCAGTGTGGGTCTACTCTCCAGAGAGCTTACCCTGAAGACCAAATTCTGAACATCTTCTTTCAGACCTGCCAGTTCGCCAGTGACTGCAGTCTGAACAGAAGTAACCACCCTATTCTCTAATCCCTGGACTGCCACCTTGATGTTTTCAGTGTTGGTGTTTGTGGCCAGTACCAGTTCATCCTTTTGATTTCTTTTGAAAATCTCTATCATTATGCATTCTTGTTCTAACTTCCTTGAAGTTTCATCATCAGCATCTTCAGTATGCTCTTCCTCTTCACCAGACACAACTTTTTCTTTTCCCTTAACAGCCTTCAGTGTTGATGGAATATCTGGGAAGGTTTCAAACTGGGGCTCACTGGCTTCAGTACCAGTAGCTTCTTCAGTTAGCCCGGCTTCAGTGCCATATGCTCTTTGTGTTTTAGTAAGCCCGGCTTCAGTGCCATATGCTCTTTGTGTTTGGTCACCAGATAGCCTTTCCCCCTTGGAACGATCTCCAGTTCTTGACTTGAGATCATTCCACAATTGTTCAAGCATTAGTCTGTCCAGTGGACCAAAAGATGTACCTTCTACTGGAGTTGTTTCAGACACAACTTTCTTAAGTGCCTGCACTTCCTTCTGAACATTTTCAACAGCTTTAGGCAAGTGTTTTGGCAACTTCTCATCCAGTAGCTTTTCTACTTGGGGTAACACCCCATCATAAATGCTACGAAGAACAGTCCCAGAAACTTCTTCACATACTTCTTTCAACATGTTGTTTCTGAACTTTCTTGTACATTCATCACTTATAGTGCTAACAACTGCACCCTGTTCCAGTGTGGGTCTACTCTCCAGAGAGCTTACCCTGAAGACCAAATTCTGAACATCTTCTTTCAGACCTGCCAGTTCGCCAGTGACTGCAGTCTGAACAGAAGTAACCACCCTATTCTCTAATCCCTGGACTGCCACCTTGATGTTTTCAGTGTTGGTGTTTGTGGCCAGTACCAGTTCATCTAGTTTCTCATAGACCAGCTTCTCATTTCCAGCAAAGACATTCATCTCAGAAGCCAGGTTATTTGATAATAATGATTTGAAGTCAGAAATAACCTGAGATGAAGTCTGGAGTGATCTCTCCAGGTCCGCCACCTTACTTAAAAGGCCTTGGACCTCGGCAGAAGAAGAAGTGGAGAGACCAGTGGGAGGTTCAAGTGTTGAGGGTAATCTGGTCATTAGAGGAACTTGTGCCCAGTCCTCTTCAGTTGCAGCTTCAGACGTTGCAACTGGTGACTCCGGCGCACGAGGAGGAGGTTGAGATTCTGAAGGTTGAATGGTTGCTGGAGTGAAGTATTGGGTGTTTTCTGGAATTGAAGGTGGTGGTGGTGGTGGTATGTTTGGTTCTGGTGGTGGCGGTGGTGGCATATCGGATTCTGGTGGTGGAATATTTGATTCTGGTGTGGGTGGTGGTGGTGGTGAAGGTGGTGGTGGTGGTGGCATGTTTGGTTCTGGTGGTGGCATTTCTGGTAGAATTTCTTCTTCTTGTACATCTTCACCCAGAAAATTCAAGTTAACATCAAAGCCTTCAGATATTGGGGAGTCAACATCATCCCATTCTTGAGCAATCCCAACTGTCTGTTCACCAGACTGTTCACCAGTCTCTACATTTACCTGTTCACCAGCCTCAACATTTAAGTCAATTGGAGCCTCTTGCTCACCAGAAATATGTTCATCAGTCTGAACAGAAGTAACCACCCTATTCTCTAATCCCTGGACTGCCACCTTGATGTTTTCAGTGTTGGTGTTTGTGGCCAGTACCAGTTCATCTAGTTTCTCATAGACCAGCTTCTCATTTCCAGCAAAGACATTCATCTCAGAAGCCAGGTTATTTGATAATAATGATTTGAAGTCAGAAATAACCTGAGATGAAGTCTGGAGTGATCTCTCCAGGTCCGCCACCTTACTTAAAAGGCCTTGGACCTCGGCAGAAGAAGAAGTGGAGAGACCAGTGGGAGGTTCAAGTGTTGAGGGTAATCTGGTCATTAGAGGAACTTGTGCCCAGTCCTCTTCAGTTGCAGCTTCAGACGTTGCAACTGGTGACTCCGGCGCACGAGGAGGAGGTTGAGATTCTGAAGGTTGAATGGTTGCTGGAGTGAAGTATTGGGTGTTTTCTGGAATTGAAGGTGGTGGTGGTGGTGGTGGCATTTCTGGTAGAATTTCTTCTTCTTGTAGATCTTCACCCAGAAAAATCAAGTTAACATCAAAGCCTTCAGATATTGGGGAGTCAACATCATCCCATTCTTGAGCAATCCCAACTGTCTGTTCACCAGACTGTTCACCAGTCTCTACATTTACCTGTTCACCAGCCTCAACATTTAAGTCAATTGGAGCCTCTTGCTCACCAGAAATATGTTCATCAGTCTGAACATCTACTTCACTTTCCTCAACAACCTGCTCTACAATCTCGGCAACATTTTCAGCTTGTTCATCAGTTTCCTGCCCAACAACCTCTTCAGATTCAAAAATTGGTGACCCATCCAGATTCATAACATCACCTGGATGTCTTTCTGGATTCACCTGGAGTCCAGCTCTCATCAGACGCCTATTAGTTCTAGGTCGTCTGGAAGGTTCAACAACTTGTACATGACCTTCTGGAGCAACTTGTCTTATTGGTTGTACAGCCTCTATTATCTGTACATCATCACCAGATGGTCCTTCAACTGGAGCCATTTCAGCTTCTTCCCTTTGCAAGGAAAGCATGGACTGAGGAATATCTACCTCATCCACTGGAGACCTGAGATTGACCAAATCTCTCATATACTCACTCACAGAAAAGTGAGTAGTATCCATATCATACTGGTCTCCAAGAGCATTTTTAAACATTAGGGAAAGGAAACGAATATAAGGAACGAACGGTTTTCTTCCTTTCACCCTAAGTCGCTCAACCAAGTCATCAAAAAGAATTTGGGCAAAATCCACCCTAAGCCCAAACCACAAGCAGTAGGCAATCTGGAGGTGGGTTTGATTGATCTGGTCTAACCCTCCAGAACTGCCTCCTAGACACTCAACAATATGTGTGAAGAAATATCTCCATGAGTCTGACAGCTTGCTCATGTAGATAGTCCCCTTTCTGGATAGCTGGCCATGCTCATCCAATATATCTGTATGCCCCATTAATCTGTATACTTCCCTTGTATTGATACCAGTGGGAAGCTCAATAGGCAGCTCATTCTGGTCAAAATAGTTTAACTGTAGAACAGACCTGAGCAGATTTGCAGTGAAACCAAGTGATCTGGTACCTCCCTTGAGAGTATAATTGATTGATGAAGTATCATCGTCATATTGAGCAGAGTACCAGAATTCACATAGGTACTCGTGATACATCCTTCCTGGATTCAATATTAATGCACCATATAATGGGCAAGAGAGAAAAAATGAGTTTAATCTCCCAATGATCGATTGGGCATCATGAACACTGGACAGAGAGAGTCTTGCCATCCAGTTATTCATATTGATTCTTATGGCACTTGCCTCAAGATTGATATGAGGTGCCCTAGCAACATTTTCCGAAGGAATGTATTCATTGGCAAGCAGATTTTTTGTTCTTGATTGTCTAGGTGCCATTTATAAGGAATAGATGAAAATGAAATTGAAAGTGGGTATTTATAAGAGAAGGAATGTGGAACTCAAACGGTTTATTTGAAATTATCAAATAACATTTTTGATCGGGTTCTGAGATCCGCATTAATTACATCACATCACACATAAATGCATGACGGTTTACAGCCCACAAACAGTAACAACTTGTACTTTTTGTTTTCCCAAAGTAAAAAGATCATCATTGCGTTGAAAAATTTACATGCCACGTAGGATTAAAATATCTTCAAAAAGGTTTGCTTACGTGGCACACACAAAGACCAAGTATTTAGAAAATATTATGACATAGTTCAGTGCATCTGGAGGTTGACTGGACCTTCAGTATCACTGGTGGATTAGTCCAGTGAACATGTACTGATGGTACACTGGAGGGACACTCCAGTAAAGTACCAGTGAAAACCATTTTTGAAAGACTGGTAACCTCAAACGTGCACGTCAACTAATACAGACAAATGAGAGGGACACATTTACAAGAAGACATAAGTCAACTCAAACACGCACTTCAACTTGTCCAGTTACCAGTGAGAGGGACATATTTACAAGGCACCAGTAATATTTTCTGAATAATTTATCCAGTGAGAAAATAAATTCCCCTTGAACTTAAAACATTTTTAATAGAAAATATTTTTCAAGTCTTCCCTGGAATGTTGTTCCAGAAATCTAATAATGCAAAGATAGTACACATAGGCGTTCAATATCTGAGCAGTCACCAGATTTAAGGATTTAACATTCCCAACTCACCAACAAGATATTCAAAAGTTTTGACATCCAAAGGTTTGGTAAAAATGTCAGCGAGTTGTTTGTCAGTGGGAATAAAATGGAGTTCAATGTTGTTTTTCATAATATGATCACGAATGAAGTGATACCTTAGATCAATGTGCTTCGTTCTGGAGTGCATGACTGGATTGTTTGAGATAGCGATGGCACTGGTATTATCACAAAAGATTGGAGTCTTTGAATATTTAATACCATAATCAAGCAACTGGTTCTTCATCCAGAGTATCTGAGCACAACAACTGGCTGCAGACACGTATTCAGCTTCAGCAGTGGACAATGAAACTGAAGTTTGCTTCTTACTGGTCCAGCTGACCAGTTTGCCACCTAGGAAATGACATCCACCAGTTGTGGATTTCCTATCTATCTTACAACCTGCATGATCTGAATCTGAATAACCCATTAGATCCATGCCTGAGCCTTTGGGATACCAAAGACCTAGACTGGGGACACCTTTAAGGTACTTCAGTATGCGCTTAACAGCAAGCATATGAGATTCCTTTGGATTAGACTGATATCTGGCACATAAACATGTTGAAAACATAATATCTGGTCTACTGGCAGTTAAATACATCAGTGAACCAACCATGCCTCTATAGACAGTGGTGTTCACTGGTTTACCATCTGGATCGGAGTCCAGTGTCAGTGGTGCAGAAATTGGAGTTGGTTTAGATGGTGAAGAGTTCATATCATATTTCTTTAAAAGATCTCTAACATATTTCTCCTGATTAATAAAAATGCCATCTTTGTTTTGTTTAATCTGGAGTCCAAGAAAATATGTTAATTCACCCATCAGACTCATTTCATATTCAGTGGACATGATTTTTGAAAAATTTACATGCCACGTAGGATTAAAATATCTTCAAAAAGGTTTGCTTACGTGGCACACACAAAGACCAAGTATTTAGAAAATATTATGACATAGTTCAGTGCATCTGGAGGTTGACTGGACCTTCAGTATCACTGGTGGATTAGTCCAGTGAACATGTACTGATGGTACACTGGAGGGACACTCCAGTAAAGTACCAGTGAAAACCATTTTTGAAAGACTGGTAACCTCAAACGTGCACGTCAACTAATACAGACAAATGAGAGGGACACATTTACAAGAAGACATAAGTCAACTCAAACACGCACTTCAACTTGTCCAGTTACCAGTGAGAGGGACACATTTACAAGAAGACATAAGTCAACTCAAACACGCACTTCAACTTGTCCAGTTACCAGTGAGAGGGACATATTTACAAGGCACCAGTAATATTTTCTGAATAATTTATCCAGTGAGAAAATAAATTCCCCTTGAACTTAAAACATTTTTAATAGAAAATATTTTTCAAGTCTTCCCTGGAATGTTGTTCCAGAAATCTAATAATGCAAAGATAGTACACATAGGCGTTCAATATCTGAGCAGTCACCAGATTTAAGGATTTAACATTCCCAACTCACCAACAAGATATTCAAAAGTTTTGACATCCAAAGGTTTGGTAAAAATGTCAGCGAGTTGTTTGTCAGTGGGAATAAAATGGAGTTCAATGTTGTTTTTCATAATATGATCACGAATGAAGTGATACCTTAGATCAATGTGCTTCGTTCTGGAGTGCATGACTGGATTGTTTGAGATAGCGATGGCACTGGTATTATCACAAAAGATTGGAGTCTTTGAATATTTAATACCATAATCAAGCAACTGGTTCTTCATCCAGAGTATCTGAGCACAACAACTGGCTGCAGACACGTATTCAGCTTCAGCAGTGGACAATGAAACTGAAGTTTGCTTCTTACTGGTCCAGCTGACCAGTTTGCCACCTAGGAAATGACATCCACCAGTTGTGGATTTCCTATCTATCTTACAACCTGCATGATCTGAATCTGAATAACCCATTAGATCCATGCCTGAGCCTTTGGGATACCAAAGACCTAGACTGGGGACACCTTTAAGGTACTTCAGTATGCGCTTAACAGCAAGCATATGAGATTCCTTTGGATTAGACTGATATCTGGCACATAAACATGTTGAAAACATAATATCTGGTCTACTGGCAGTTAAATACATCAGTGAACCAACCATGCCTCTATAGACAGTGGTGTTCACTGGTTTACCATCTGGATCGGAGTCCAGTGTCAGTGGTGCAGAAATTGGAGTTGGTTTAGATGGTGAAGAGTTCATATCATATTTCTTTAAAAGATCTCTAACATATTTCTCCTGATTAATAAAAATGCCATCTTTGTTTTGTTTAATCTGGAGTCCAAGAAAATATGTTAATTCACCCATCAGACTCATTTCATATTCAGTGGACATGATTTTTGAAAATTTCTTGCACATGTTTTCATCAGTAGACCCAAAAATAATATCATCAACATAAATTTGTACCATTAACAGATTACCTTTCTCATGAAGAATGAATAAGGTATTGTCAATTGCACCTCGTTTAAAACCATTTTTCAACAAATGTTTAGTCAGAGTGTCATACCAGGCACGTGGGGCTTGTCTGAGGCCATATAGCGCTTTGTCCAGACGATATACCCAATGTGGATGCTTTTCATCAACGAAACCTGGAGGTTGTCTGACGTAAACTTCTTCTTCAAGCTTTCCATTCAAGAAAGCACTCTTTACATCCATCTGGTAGACCTTGAACTGATGATTAGCAGCGAATGCTAAGAATATTCTGATCGCTTCAAGTCTAGCCACTGGAGCAAATGATTCATCAAAGTCGACATCTGACTGGCAGTAGCCTTGTGCTACCAGTCTGGCCTTGTTTCTGATTACGTGGCCATCTTCATCTACTTTATTTCTGAAGACCCATCTTGTTCCAATTGGTTCTTTCTTTCCAACTGGGAAAGGAACCAGATACCAGACCTTGTTCCTTTCAAACTGGTAAAGCTCTTCTTGCATAGCAGTCACCCAGCTTGGATCTTCCATAGCCTCGTCAATCTTCTTTGGTTCCATCAAAGATAGAAAACTTACGTATAAGCATTGATTACTGGAGGCTCTTCTGGTTTGAACTCCTCTACTGGAGTCACCTATGATCTGATCAATAGGATGAGCTTTTGTCCATCTGGAGTACTGACCAGGATTGTTACTGACAACAATATCAGTGCAAGAGTTCAGTTGAGTCTCCTCTGGAATTGCTTCTGGAGGAGGATCTTGCCAGACTACTTCAGTATCTTCATCTGAGTCATTTAAATCACGATTTGCATCATGAAATTCTTCATTTGAAGGCATTTCCTGAAGTACTAGTTCAGTTTGGAATTCTTCATAAGAAGACATTTCTGGTCTATTCTTAACTGACACTGATACTGGGGAGCAGTACGCACATCTGAACCAATATTAATTTCAGAGGGTAGTTTGAAAATAATAGAGGGATAGAATGGAGTACTACTGGAGAGTTTCTGAACAGGTTCCAGATCAGGATGACTGGAAACTGTGTCTTTTGAATCTTCATTTTTGTCGTTTATAGGATCAGATTCACAAAAGACAATTGGAGTTACTGGGGGAGTGTCAAGGGCTGGCTTCTTGTTGATTGCAGCATTTGATTCATCAAATGTGACATGAATTGACTCATGGACCTTCTCCAGTCTCTTGTTGTAGACTCTGAAGGCCTTGCGAATGGCTGAATAGCCTAAGAAATACCCTTCATCAGCTTTGGCATCAAATTTGCCTAGCTGACTGGAGTCGTTTAGGATGTAAACTGGACATCCAAAAACGTGAAAATAACCAATATTTGGTTTTCTATTTCTTAAGACTTCATAGGCTGTCTTTTTGTGTCTTTTGATGTACACTGATCGATTCTGGGTGTGGCAAGCAGTTGCAATTGTTTCCGCCCAGAAACTGGTAGACAGACCAGATTCAGCAAGCATACTCCTGGCAGCTTCTATCAGCGTTCGATTCTTCCTTTCTACCACTCCATTTTGTTCTGGAGAGCGGGCTGATGAGAAATTCTAAGAGATGCCAGTGTCAGTACAGAATGACTCCAGAGTTGCATTCTGGAATTCTGTTCCATTGTCACTTCTTAACTGACACACTTTTCGACTGTACTTGAGCTCAATTTGCTTGATAAGACTGATGATTTCAGCAGCAGCTTCACTTTTAGACCTAAGAAAGATCACCCAACAATATCTGGAGAATTCATCTACGATCACCAGGGTGTATCTTTTACCAGCACGAGTCTGAACGTTCACTGGACCAAAGAGGTCCATATGAAGCATATGAAGAGGTTCAGAAATGCTGAAATTCTGTTTGGTCTTGAAACTGGTACGTTTTTGCTTACCCATCTCACATCCTGGACATGGCCTTTCCTTTTTGAAGGAAACTGAAGGTATCCCATCTGCAAGTTGTTTTCTGGACAACTTATTAATGTTCTTGAAATTTAAATGGGATAACCTTTTGTGCCATAACCAGTTTGTGTCTTCATCAGCTTGAGTATAGAAACATTGCTCTGAAGGAGAGCTTTCCATATCCATCACGTACACATTCCCTTTTCTGGGAGCAATCAACACTACCTTCCAGTCCTTGTTGAATACGATACCCTGAGCAATATTGAATAAGACTTGATAGCCATCATCACACAGTTGGCTTACACTGATCAAGTTATATTTCAAACCATTCACAAATGCAACACGTGTGAACTTGACTTGTCCATTGTTCAGAACACCATATCCCTCAGTCTTTCCACAACCATCATTTCCAAAAGTAATGGAGGGTCCATAAGAAATGGTGAACTCCTCCAGTAGGGTCTTACATCCGGTCATCGTCCTGCCAGCTGCACTGTCAAGATACCAGATATATTTCTTTCGATCGCCCTACACATACACCAGATATTGATCAGTTAGATTTGGGAACCCATCGACTGATGGGTTCACTGGACCAAAGAGGTCCATATGAAGCATATGAAGAGGTTCAGAAATGCTGAAATTCTGTTTGGTCTTGAAACTGGTACGTTTTTGCTTACCCATCTCACATCCTGGACATGGCCTTTCCTTTTTGAAGGAAACTGAAGGTATCCCATCTGCAAGTTGTTTTCTGGACAACTTATTAATGTTCTTGAAATTTAAATGGGATAACCTTTTGTGCCATAACCAGTTTGTGTCTTCATCAGCTTGAGTATAGAAACATTGCTCTGAAGGAGAGCTTTCCATATCCATCACGTACACATTCCCTTTTCTGGGAGCAATCAACACTACCTTCCAGTCCTTGTTGAATACGATACCCTGAGCAATATTGAATAAGACTTGATAGCCATCATCACACAGTTGGCTTACACTGATCAAGTTATATTTCAAACCATTCACAAATGCAACACGTGTGAACTTGACTTGTCCATTGTTCAGAACACCATATCCCTCAGTCTTTCCACAACCATCATTTCCAAAAGTAATGGAGGGTCCATAAGAAATGGTGAACTCCTCCAGTAGGGTCTTACATCCGGTCATCGTCCTGCCAGCTGCACTGTCAAGATACCAGATATATTTCTTTCGATCGCCCTACACATACACCAGATATTGATCAGTTAGATTTGGGAACCCATCGACTGATGGGTTCACTGGACCCTCCTTATAGGTCCCTAGGGCAATCTGGTTCAGTTCACTTTCTTCAACAGTGGTCTTAGTTGAAAAGACCACTGGGGTTGATGATTTTGAAACCTTTTTCATTTTCTCAACTGGAGAAATAAATTTGTCTTTCTTAGCAAAAGGTTTTGTATTTTGTCTAGGGCCAGATGAAGTACCCTCAATAAAGTTTAATCTTGCATTAAAACTTTGTGATTGATGAGTCAGAATTTGAATCTGGCTCTCTAACCTGGACAAAATATTTTCTTCAGATGATACCTTAGCCTTTCCAGTCCTAGGCTTTGGTAAGGGATTGGTCTGAGGCAAAGGTCTATTCCGAGAGACCTCTTTAACTGGAGCAGTCATCTGGAGTCCTCCAGTCTTAACCTCTGGGGATTGAACTGGGTAAAAATTGGTCTTAGGAGTTACAGGCTCATCATAAACAGTGGTGGGCCTGAACTCCTCTGGTAATCGATCGATTACTGGTATTAATGATGCTACATGAGTATTTCCATCTAAGTATGCACGTTTTTGAGCAGGAAATTGTTTTGCACAAGCATCATATGGCTTTTTGGTTTCTAGCCATGATTTTATTACCAGTTTTTCTTTCTCTAAAATGATCTCAAGATCTTGTTTTTCTTTAATCAATTGTTCAGTTACCAGAACCTGGGCTTGAAATGCCAGTTCAATGTCTTGAAGTTCTTTTAATTTTGATTTTAAAGCATTTATTTCAGAAGAATCTGTTTCTAGACCATTTACACAATCAGATCTAACAGTTTCTACAAAAAATCAAATCAGAATTAAGAGCTTCAGCAATGTCCAATTTTAGTTCTTGGTCAGTTGCATTATCATAATCACTAACCTTCTTGATAACAATGTCCACCCATCGTCCAGATGTGACATCTTCCTTCACCAGGAGCTCTTCAACTGCCAGAGCCATGTAACAGCAATCTCTTTCTTCTTCTTCATCAGCAGATGATTCATCAGAAGGCACCCACTTCTCTTCAGTTGTTGCAATCATGCACTTATTATTTGTTTCAATTTGTTGTGCCATGAGAGCAATCTGGGACTTAAGCTTTTTATATTTCATTTTATAGCTATCATCAGGCTTATTATTAGAAGAGAATGGACCAGGCTTGGATACAAACTGGTTGGACCTGCACTCTTTCATGAAATGACCCTTTTTGCCACACTTAAAGCATGTCAAATTAGTCTTGTCAGTGGAAGAACTGGATGCAAATTGTTCAGATGGCCTATTTGCTCTTGCTTTGAAACGGTTAAACGTTTTAGCAATCATTGCAATAAGGTCATCATCTTCAGTTTCATCACAACAGTCTGGAGAGACTTGACTGGATTCTCCAGAATCCATGAGTTCAGACACCATCTTCTTCATAGAAAATACATTCTCAGAAGATATCAGTGCTGTACTTTGTGGTTCAGTATGACTGATCACATTAGGACTACTGGAGGCATGGTTAAAGGCATCTTGTTCTGCCACCACTCTCTGAGCTTGATTTTCTTCAGTGTACCTGAAAGCTCCATAAAGAGTTGAGAGAGTGTGTGTGTGCAGAGTTTTTCCTTTTCGTAAGACTAGGATCATGTGAGACCATTTGGTGGGTAGAATGTCACAAAATTTCTCCAGAAGTATATCCTTGTCCTTCTCAACCCCAAGACCTCTCAATTGGTTTATGATACTCATAAATCTGGTGTAAGTACCAGTGAGAGACTCGTTAGGTTGAGCAAAAAATGACTCATACCTCTTGTTTAAGGAGACCTTTCTGGTGACAATGGTGTCATCTCCTCCTTCATGTTGGTTTAAAAGTTCATCCCACATGGTTTTAGCACTAGGAAAAAGAACTAGTGTGGGAATTAGGGTTTCTGGAACAGCCCCGAGGATCATGTTTTTGAGAAGGGTGTCTAGATTCACCAATCTCCTCTCCTCTTCTGACCAATGTTCCTCCCTCTTTTCCCTTCCTCTTCTAGATCCAGAAGGATCAAGAAGGGGATTGAGAGGTGATGTAGGGACATAAGGACCTTCGTTTAAAATTTTCATCATGTTCCTCTCAATACCAGTGACATGCAAAACCATCCTAGCCTTCCACGTACCAAATTCATCACTGTTCCCACTGAATTTAGGAACAGGATTATTTGAGTAGTGCACATGCACGTGTGGAGAAGCAGGAGTAGGAGGAGGAGGATTAGTGTTATTAACAATTGGTGGTTCATTTTGATCATTAATATTTGCATTAGGATCGGGACCAAGACTAAAACCTTGTGTATTTTCTTGGTTAGCCATCAAGAAACAGATCTAGGCAATGATTAGCCTTCTGCTCTGATACCAAATGTGAGTCCCTTAAGTTCGATGGTTAACCAGGAAAGTGCAAAATACAACAAGTCTAATAAGCACTAGATTGGACTAGTATTACTTTAATATAAATGCAAGTATATAAATAAAGTAATACAAGACTTAAAGCAATAAACAAATAAAGTGGAACATTATGTATTTTTCATGGGTATTTTATTTATGATGTTAAATAAAACACAAGGTTATTGCGGAATCAAGATAATACAATTAAGTATGTATCCTAACAACCTCTGAGTTACAAATGATCTATATTTGTCAAATAACTCTTTAGGATCGAGAGTATTTGGACAAATTCACTTCAATGCAAAATGAATGCTTAAAAGTATTTATGTCAAGGAAATGACTTCCTATTTATAGGCAACAAAATTCACCAGTGAATTTTGTGTCGTACAAATATGGTTGCATACATTTAATGATCCGACAAGAACATTAAATGTATTGGATAAGGAATAAGGATAAAGTCACATCAAATGCAAGTGTATCCTTTTATCCAACCACCTTTACACACGTATACTTTGGTAAAGAACAAGTGGATTGTTCTTTGGAAAGTGTGTGAAGGGAAAAGTCAATCCTTGATATCAGTGTTCAGACTTGTAGGATCTAGAACACTGACAATCCTCCAGTGTACAGATCTGGTAAGACTTTCCAGTAGACTCCGCCATTTGTTAAGTCTTCTTTCTTCAGACTTCAGTCTTTGACTTCAGTCAGAATGTCTTCAGTAGAGTTGATCTGGACTGGGGTGAAGTCCAGTGAGCTCATCTGGAGAATACTCCAGATTTCCTATACAAGTATTTGCTCACTGGTCTTCAATTATTTCTGGACAAATCTTCAGAGAGACTCCAAATTCCAAGTCTGGAGTAGGTCCAGTAGAACACGTTTCTGGTCAGATCTTCAGTGAGGCTCCAGTAGTCGCGTCTGGAGCGAGTCCAGTAAATCTGGACTAAATCTGGACCTAACACAACCAATGACCCACCAGGACTTCGACTATCGGTATGGCGAGGGAAATGTGTATATTAAGGGTGGATTAAATAACAAAGAACAGGCTACTGACAACAAATTTTCTATTGTTTCTTGCACTAAAAGTGAGTGCAACATAAGGGTTTAACAGGTGGTTCACTAACCAGTGTAGTTAGCTACTAAGCACATTAACAAAACATGCACATAACAACTATTTACGAAACAAGGGGAAACATACAAAGAACAAAGGTTTTAATCCTAAATTTGCCTCTTCTGATAAATAACAAAGAACAGGCTAATGACAACATATTTTCTATTGTTTCTTGCACTAAAAGTGAGTGCAACATAAGGGTTTAACAGGTGGTTCACTAACCAGTGTAGTTAGCTACTAAGCACATTAACAAAACATGCACATAACAACTATTTACGAAACAAGGGGAAACATACAAAGAACAAAGGTTTTAATCCTAAATTTGCCTCTTCTGATAAATAACACGGAACGATCAACTAGGACAAGTTCTAGAATCAACGCAATCACCGGCACACTCATAGCAAATGAAATAATCCGGAAATGGAAAAACCAACCTCAAACTTACACATCATAGTTCAGAGCTCTAAATAGAACCCTTACTCTTGAATAAATCCAAAAGCCTACGAGAGGGACAAATTTACAAGGCTAATAACTCCAAAACCGTAACACCTATCATAACTAGCAATGAATCAATAATCTCACAATTTGGGTGTTTTGGTGCTATAAGCGTGCTAGTCATATTATTAATCCAGAAGGGATTACCTAATTAATCAGTCAAAACACATTCCACATATTAAAATTTGTACCAAGAGTGTAGTTAAATTGCTTATTAATATCTATAATTAAGTGACAAAAGTAATTAACTACAAGGACAAGCATGCAAAAGTTCAAAATTCCTCTAAAAATACCCGACTTTTTCCTATTTACCACCCCCCCACACTTGAGTTGGACAATGCCCTCAATTTTCAATGAACTAAGGCAAACTACGGGAAATAGGGGAAAGTAAACAAAAATAAAATCAAGAACAAGAAAAACTTGACGGGTATGACGGTGTGTTCCATGCTTGAATGCTGCCAATAAAATATGTCGCTGCACTTACTGTCAGCATATGCATATGACAACCAACTTGCTATCAACATGAACACACAAATCAACGCAAAACAGGAATACCAAACAAATAGCATAACCATCACCATTATCAAAGAGTTTATTCAAAAACACAAACAAAAAGAAAAATGCAAAATTTAAATTTAAATAACAAAATAAAAGACACGGGTTGCCTCCCGAGAAGCGCTTAATTTATTTACGAGTCGTTAGCTAGACTCCTACCCCAAAGAATTACCATGGTGGGGTCTCTGACGCCCCCACACTTAAAGTGTTGGGCGGTCTACCCTTAAACGGTGAAAAACAGTTAACTTCCACCTTTGTCAGAACCCACTTGTTTACATCATCAACACATAAAAAGTCCGGTGGCCTACACGAGTAAGGTGAAAAATTTGTGAACTTAACTTTCATCATTACCCAATCTTTAAAATTCACCTTTTTAAAATCTCTCCTCACATGATTTATCATGTCTATTTTTAAAACCGAGTTTTCTACCCATCGCCGTTTATTATACTCAAACAACATTGGATTACCTGAAGTATAAAAACGACTCTCTTGAGAGATAATTAAGTACTTATCAATGAGGAAAGTAGCCGATGCTCCCTCTAGCTTCCTCCTTTTGATCATCAATTGAAAACATGCTTGAACTGTCGGTAATTCATCCATTTTGGTGTGTTCAAGCTCAATCCTCTTCGTTGGACCAGTTACCAACTCCTTATCCAAGTCAATAATGACTTCATCCTCAAAATCCTGCAAGATATATTTAGCAACATTTATATCATCATAAGAAACATCACATACCTTACCAAGGAAGGAAGGAAGAACATATTTTCAAATCAACATCTTCGACCACCGGCTCTCTGCTAATGAGTAATAGTTTGTTTTGTTCCAAATAAGTCAATTGATACTCATCTTCTCTCGAGTCGACTCCAATCATAGGTTGTGGAAATGACACTTGCTCTTGTGCTACTATCTTACTCATAACATCTCCTGGTTCCATAAATTCTTCTTTAAATTCTCCCATTATTACTTCACCAAAGTCAGATTGTAGAGGAGAGACATGTGGTTCCTCCATTGCATCAGTATTCAGGATTTGAATGGAATCCTGTATCTCTGGATATTTTTGGCTTTCAGGAGGTTGAGTATGAGATTCATTTTCCGAGAGATCATAAGCTTCCGTTGTTTCGTTCTCTTCTGAAGTCTCATACACTTCTTGCCACATTGTTTCATTTTTGGGCACATACACAAATTCGTTAGATTGAATAAATTCTTCCAAATAATCAAATACTCCGTCAGGATCCATCCCTAAGATTTCTTCGCTTAAAATATCATAGGATTCATCATCCAGCCCATGCAAATAAAACGTAACAAGTTCACGAACAAAAATGTTGTTCGTGTTTAACTTATCAACTATGTATCTAATTGTCATCCATGCTTCATACCAAGTCTCGTTGGGTAACTGATTAAAGTACCGAATCTCGTCAGGATATTCTCCCTCCAACTCATAGTCTTCAATAGCCATAGGTGATGCTAATACTGCAAAACAAACACTAGCACACCCCGTGAAAAGCACAGATGAAAAAGAAAAACTAAACAATAAAATGGACTAGAACTAAATAAAAAAAATTAACACTAAATTACGCTAACCTAAGAAAGCAAGTAACTTTCTCGTAAATGAATACAAGAAAGGATCGAACTACAAAATTAAACAACTACTTAACAAAAGTCCCCGGCAGCGGCGCCAAAAACTTGATGTGCAAAATCGAGTTTTAAATTTATAAACAAGAAATACTGATTTTACTACCTAATGCACACTCTCGGGCAGTGGACCCGTTCGTGTATAATATAGATAAATGGTAAGTCAGATCGATCACAGGGACTAAGTAAGCAATTGTTCAAATAAAGTAGTTCAAATAGAAATGGGGGTTTTGTGACCGAATTGTCACGTTGCAAAAGTTAGTAAATAATTAGTAATCTCGAAAGATTAATCGAAAGAAATCCGGTATGACCGGGGCAGGGATCGTCCTCAAACGATAGAAAAAATGATCTTATGACAGAAGAAATTTAAAAGTCATCAATCTTGAGTTCGCTCAACAACATATTCGGATTGCACATAATGAAGTTCAAATTCATATAAGTTGATAAAGATAATCGTGACAAAATAAAGACACAAACTGGTACCACCAACGTTTGTAAAATCATTTAAATCACCTAATTAATCAGTTCCTTTGTAAAAGCCGGTACCACCAATGCTTAAAACAATTTCCCTAACCAACTAGTTTGTTTGACTATCAAATTAACAATTGTACCTATGTGAAGATAACGTGGTACCACCAACCGTTATTCAACACGTTGACAAAGTAATTCCTTTTATAAAAATGATGTTCACTATCATACCATGAACTAGTGACAATTTATTAAAGATAATTAATTGAAATCACATATATGTTCAACTAGTACCACTAACGAAGAACATACATATCACCAACATCATAAAAATAATTAATAAAGAGTTAAATCATCAAGATCACGACACAACGATAATTGAAATCAACTTTGAATTAATAAAATAGTGCAATCCTTACATATTGTCTCACTCCATCAAGATGGATGATAAAGTATTTAGCTACTCATAATTAAATAATTGAAACAATCAAAGATAGAAGAAATCATGTTATACCAATGAATTGAAAAGAATCCGGTAGCAACAATGATTGTAATCCAAATCTGAAAAGATGAAAACCCTAACAGCTTGTTTGCTCCAAAGTACTCAAAACAATTAGTTATGCTAAATAAAATCTCTCTAAAATTCGTCCATCATACAGAACCCTAATCGAGTATTTATATAAAAATCTCGTGTAACACCCGTTACAAGGTGAATTTATGAAACAACCCTAACGGCTGTTACTTATGTAACGGGCGTTACATCCTTCAAAATCCTTCACGGCAGTTATGCAACCCGTTACAGTGGAGACACACGTAACGGGTGTTATGATCCTAACGGGCGTTACATCCTTCAAAATCCTTCACGGCAGTTATGCAACCCGTTACAGTGGAGACACACGTAACGGGTGTTATGATCCTAACGGGCGTTACATCCTTCAAAATCCTTCACGGCAGTTATGCAACCCGTTACAGTGGAGACACACGTAACGGGTGTTATGATCCTAACGGGCGTTACATCCTTCAAAATCCTTCACGGCAGTTATGCAACCCGTTACAGTGGAGACACACGTAACGGGTGTTATGATCCTAACGGGCGTTACATCCTTCAAAATCCTTCACGGCAGTTATGCAACCCGTTACAGTGGAGACACACGTAACGGGTGTTATGATCCTAACGGGCGTTACAAGCATCAGAACTTGTTTTCTTGTCTTTCACTTGATTTCATCCGAACCTTTCTCTCGTTTCTTCCATGGATCATCAAAATCAACCAATTCATCCGTATAATCGTTCTCCAACCTGAAAACACTCAACACTACCTCAAAGCATCGAAAGTTGTATATAAAACTATAAAAATTACGAATAATTGGTGCTAAAATCACGTGGGAAATGGGAATAAAATACGACACATCAAGTGTCGAAGAGGATAAGTTCGACGAGGTAAGAAGATGTGATCCTTATGCTCATGTTGAAAGATTTGAAAAGATTTGCCGATTGTATCAGTATGGGGAAGGGCAAGCTGAGACTGTGAAACTAGAGTTATTTCCATTGACTCTCACTGGAGATGCATCTGCATGGTTCAAGGAGCTACCGGATAATTCATTCACTACTTGGGCTGAACTCAGAGAAGGATTCATTGATGAGTTCTATTCCATAAGAACTCAAAGGCAATTAGAGAATCGGATTAGGGATTTTTCTCAAGACAGTGGTGAAGATATTGTAGATGCTTGGAAACGTTTTAAGGAGATGTTGAGGAATTGCATGGGTCATAGCATGGGTACTGAGGTTATTGTTGAGATTTTCTACGATGGTCTGGATAGAAGGGCTAAGAGGGAGCTCGGATATGCATTTGGGGGTAGTTTCAACAACATTTCCCCGAATGAAGGTTACAAAATTCTTGATGTGTAACATCCCAAACGTTTTGTGTTTGACTATTTGACTTTCCGTTAGTTAACGTTAGGTTCGTTAAGTTATGTGCCTTATATGTGATTATGTGATTAAATGCTTATGTGTTTAATGTGAAATGATTAATATGATGTTTAATGAAAGTAATCAAAGTAAAGTTAAGTAATTAAGTGCTTGTTAGTGTGTTAAGACTCCCGATAGAAAGATAAGCTAATAGAGTTAAGTTTAGAAGTTGAGGGGCCCTAAGTGTAAGTTTAGGAGTGGATGGCCAGGGATTAGAGGGAACTTAGGCAGCCCTAATTGTCACAAAACATCTGCCATCATACGTTAGAAATCCTCCAGCCGATCATCCTCTCTTCCAAGCAAGTTTTCCCTTAAGATCCAATCGTTTCGTGCCGTTTTGATCAAGCTTTGTTTAGATCTTAGATTCCTTACATCAAGTGCAGGTAATATAGGTAATATTCTCTTTGAAATCTGATTAATTGAGTCATAGATGAGTATTCAATCCAGGCCATGGGGTTTGGGTTGGGTTATTTGATTAAACGTTTACCGATTTCATGTTATTTGGGTGATTCAATGAGTGATCTATGTTGTAAAGGATTAAAGGATTTATTGAAGGATTTAAGTCCTCAAAAGTAGTATCAAAAAAGTTAATTTTATGTATCCAGGTCGAATTAATGGTTTGAGTTCGTATGGAATTCAATTAAGGTTTAAAAGTTGGGGTTTTGGTCGAACTGGGTGATATGCGGCGCATGAGGTTTTCATGCGGCGCATATCTGCCAACTTTGAAAAATAGATTTCAGATGGGAGCCCGATATGCGGCGCATAGAAATTCTATGCAGCGCATAGAATGGGTGCTCAGGATGTTGGATACTTTCTGTGACAAAATTCGATGATATATGCGGCGCATCGCATACTTATTCCATGCGGCGCATAAATGCCCAGAATTGGATTTGTGCGGCGCATAAAAGAGTCCAGTTTGGTACTTAAGTTTTGTTTAGCTTATAGATCGATCTTATACTCATTCTAGGTTGTCGGGAGCACTTTGCAAGCACTATAAGATACTCTTAACTTGTTGGTAAGCTGTACCCAGGTAAGATACACTACTTTGACACGCTGAGGGTTCAACAAAAACATGGTTTCATATAATAACTTCCCAAATGATATCTTGATTGCTTATGGGTATTCGGGGTTACACGGGAGGTGATAAGGGTTATGTAAATGACCATTGAGGCCTGATATGCAGTCCCTATGATATGAAATGGAATGATGTGATATGAAATGATATGCTATGTTTTGAGATGTATTGAAATGTGCATGTTTGTATGGCTTGTTCATCTAGTTCACTAGACTTAGTAGGTTGCTATGACACGTGCACGTTTAAGGGCCCAAACGTAAAGATGTATATGTGATAATTGTTTAGTTAGTGTAAACACCTAAACTATATGAGATGTGAAATTGAGCTCGTAAATTTAGATGTGAAAGTGTTAAGCTTAACCCGTACTTGCCCTTGCCCGGCGGGTGCGTAGATGTGGTTGCTCGGGTGGCTCCTTGCAACATGGTCTTAGATGTGAAGAGTAATACGGGAGTTCTGACCAGCCCCATTTGTCATGAACATACGGATTACTCCTGGATTGGCTTGCCATTCCTTAACGACATTGATGGACAACCGTAAGGTTTATCCATCTAGTCGGGTGTGACTTATGTCACTACTACAAAGATGTTTAGATGTGATATGTGAAGATGCTAAAGATGATTAGGCACACTTAGGATGATCTATCCTATATGAAAGATGTTAAATGTAAAGATGTGATGTTTCGAGATGATATGTGCCTTAATGATGTAATACGACTTTTATATAATGTTTAATTGGACAAATGTTTTATTAATGATGTGTTATCTTACTTAGCTAATTCGTTAGCTAACACTTGTTT
Organism: Erigeron breviscapus; assembly: GCA_034093135.1. Classification (NCBI taxonomy): domain Eukaryota; kingdom Viridiplantae; phylum Streptophyta; class Magnoliopsida; order Asterales; family Asteraceae; genus Erigeron; species Erigeron breviscapus. The sequence continues at coordinate 47,247,528 of CM067172.1, forward strand.
CTTGAAATGTGTTGTCCCCTCAGGTTTAGCAAGTATTGTGATGGATGATAAATAAGAGCGAGGCATGGGTAGATTGACTTGAAGATGGCTATAGTTTACCCATAGTGGCTGCTCACTTTAGACTTTTGCATTATGTTATGATATTTATGACTTGTACTCGTATTGTGATGGATGATAAATAAGAGCGAGGCATGGGTAGATTGACTTGAAGATGGCTATAGTTTACCCATAGTGGCTGCTCACTTTAGACTTTTGCATTATGTTATGATATTTATGACTTGTACTAGTATTGTGATCGGTTGTTTCATGTTGGGCAACCGATGGGTTTCCATTTGAACTTGTTTTGATGATATGGCTAGTAACACCAACTAATAAATGAACCAAACAGATTTTGTGGTTTGGACTTTTAAAGTTTACTTCCGCTTTCTTTTGACGCCGTTAGGCGAAAAATTTTGGAAATCCATATTTTTAAACGACAGGTGTTACATGATGACATGGCCAAGGAGAGCTCAACCCGAGAAGAAGACCGAACCAAGAGATACGGAAGAAATACTGTCGCTAAGGTTGAAAGTAGCGAAGATTCGAAGCTTGTTGCTGAAGTTAAGGCTCTTTCAAAGAGAATGGATGAGAGGTTTGATGGCCAAGAAAGCAGGTTCAAGAGCCTTGAAAGGGATGTAAAGTTTATGGCTAATGGATGCGACGAGTGTGGGAGGTGGTAAATAGAAAAAAGTCGGGTATTTAAGAGGATTTTTAAACTTTTGCATGCTTGTCCTTGTAGTTAATTGCTTTTGTCACCTAATTATAGATTTTAATGAGCAATTTGACTACACCCTTGGTACAAAGTTTAATTGGTGGAATGTGTCTTGATTGATTAATTAGGCAATCCCTTCTGGATTAATAACATGACTAGCACGCTTATAGCACCAAAACACCAAATTTGTGAGATTCTTGATTCATTTCTAGATATGCTAGGTGTTTACGGGTTTGGAATTATTGGCCTTGTAAATTTGTCCCTTGATGAGGTGTGGTCCGATTTAGACCCACACTCGAACTATAAATATATATATATATATATATATGATGAGGTGTGGTCCGATTTAGACCCACACTCGAACTATAAAATATATATATATATATATAAAGAAGCCTAGCAAAGGAGAGGCTTAAGCAAGGATTAACAAGGGAGAGGCTTAAGCAAGGTTGGACAAGAGAGACTGTAAGGAAGTCTTGGAGAGGCCTAGATAAGACAAGAAAAGGAAGTCTTGGAGAGACTTAGATAAGATAAGAAAAGAAAGCCTTGGAGTGAGGCCCAAGAAAGCTTAAGGCTAGGCAAGAGCTTGAGAGCCTTGGAGTGGGACCCAAGCGAGGCTTCATATAAGACAAAAGAGATTTCAATTCTATCTTGGGCTCTGCGAGGCTTAAGGCTAGACAGGAAAGTGGGAAGGCTCTCCCCAGCAAGGCTCTCCCCAGCAAGGCTCTCCTCAGCAAGGCTCTCCCCAGCAAGGGTCTCCTCAGGAAATCTCTCCCCAGCAAGGCTCTCCTCAGCAAGGCTCTCGGGAAGGCTCTCCTCAGGAAGGCTCTCCCCAGCAAGGCTCTCCTCGGGAAGGCTCTCCTCAGGAAGGCTCTCCCCAGCAAGACTCTCCCCAGCAAGGCTCTCCCTAGGAAGGCTCTCCTCAGGAAGGCTCTCCCCAGCAAGGCTCTCCTCAGGAAGGCTCTCCTCAGGAAGGGTCTCCCCAGCAAGGCTCTCCCCAGCAAGGCTCTCCCCAGGAAGGCTCTCCTCAGGAAGGCTCTCCCCAGCAAGGCTCTCCTCAGGAAGGCTCTCCCCAGCAAGGCTCTCCTTAGCAAGGCTCTCCTCAAGAAGGGTCTCCCCAGCAAGGCTTCCCCAGCAAGGCTCTCCCCAGCAAGGCTCTCCTCAGGAAGGCTCTCCTCAAGAAGGCTCTCCTTAGCAAGGCTCTCCTCAGCAAGGCTCTCCTCAGGAAGGGTCTCCCCAGCAAGGCTCTCCCCAGCAAGGCTCTCCCAAGGAAGGCTCTCCTCAGGAAGGCTCTCCTCAGGAAGGCTCTCCTTAGCAAGGCTCTTCTCAGGAAGGCTCTCCTCAGGAAGGCTCTCCTTCACTAAAGCTTGGGAAGCTAAGGAGTGTACCATTCTTATACCTCGTATTGTACTTTTGGGTTTTAGGGCTAGGGCCCATAACTGATATGGCCCAAAATACGAGGTTGCCCTAATCTGAGGCCTATATATACTACCCATCAATACTTGTCAGAGGTTACAATTCATCTTCAGAAACATTCACCTACATTCAATACATTCATCATCAATCAATTATTCATAACATCAAATCACTCATATTTCATATCCTCCAAAGATCGAAACATCTCTTTGGGAAAATCATCATCCACCTTAGGTTCGTCAAGAACTTAGTAGGTTTCCACTCTTATTGAGGAGATTTTGATGATTTTCGTGGTTAAACCCATTTGGTGATTGAGCTTAACTTTTCATGCTCAAACATTGGCTCCATCCATGGGACTTACTGATCACTGGATGATTTTTTGTTGTTACAAAGCAAAAATCATCTTTGTTCTTGTTTATTTCTTGTTTGTTTCTTAGCTTCACATGGCTGAGGAATTTACTCCTGTTTCTCAAATTATACCTTCTGGGTTGGGGAAGGGTGTTGATGGAGATGATTCTTCAATTATCAATCTGGAAACCTCTGAGATCTCTAATGTTCAAAGTGTCTCTGGTGAAAAATTTCCAGATTTTGGTCCTAGATCTAGTGAAGTTGTGACAAATGTAACCAATGTTGTTTCTGGTGGTGGATCTAGGTTGCCACCCAAGGTAAGCTTTGCATCTAGCCTTGGGTCTAGTAGTGTTAGTGTGGGACCACTTTTCGCCACACCTTCACCTTCACCTTCACCAACACCCCCAACTGGTACATCTCCTATCACTATGCTTTCTTCTGGCCCTAGTCAGTTAAGTTCTCACATGACTAGCATGGCCAGCCCACCCATGAGTGGAGGTCAGGCATCCTTGCAATCAATGGCTAGCTCCTCTAAATCTGTGACTATCCAGGAGAGCCATTTGTTGGAATTGATAAGACTAGCTGCCAAGGGCACTAAGCAGGTGCAAACACCACCACCTCCTCCAACCGATTGGTTCTCTCAACTCTCCGTTGCGTTAAGGCAAGCTCCACCTCATCCAGCCCCACAAGCTTCTCCACAGCCTACAGGCATGGAGTCCATAATGAAGTTGTTGGTGGACGAGATGAAAAAGCAAAGGCCAGTCGAGCCTGCTTCTGAGCCAGTCAACCCAGCAAAAGAGTTGTTAAAAATGCTAAAAATGGCAGCGGGGGAGGATGTTGATGAGCAAGCAAGGGTGGCCACAGTGCCAAAATCTGCAACAAAGTCAAGGTTTTGTGACTGGGTGGCAAATTATGCATTCTCAGGCGGTCAGAAGGTTCCCACTATCGTCGGGACTTACGATGGTACTAGGGACCCAGAAGATCATCTCGCAATCTATGATCAGGCCGTGTTAACTGAAAAGTGGGTGGAGCCAGTGGCATGCCACTTATTCCCAGGCACCTTGCAAGGCTATGCCTTAGAGTGGTTCACCAAGCTTCCTGAGAAGAGCATCAAAGACTATGAAGATTTGAAGAAGAAGTTCATAGCTCAGTTTGTCCAACAGAAGAAGCGTCAGAGAATTCACTTGGAAGCTCACCTAATTAGACAGAGAGAAAGCGAGCCACTAAGGAATTTCATCACAAGGTACACCGAGGAATGCGAGAAGATACCGGGTCTCCCTGAAAGTCAACAAATCTCAGGTTTTACCTTGGCACTGCTCCCTGGCGAACTCCAGGATGATCTAAGCAAGAGAATCCCTTTAACATTTAAGGAAGCTACTGATACGGCGTTCGACTTCATTCGCTCCAAGGAGATTCACTCCAAGGAGACTGCCTCGCTAGTAAGAGGTGTGACAAAGAAAGATAAGTCTGGAGGAGGATTGGCCAGTGAGGAATGGAGTCGACACGACCAAAGACGAGACGAACGTCGGGAGGAACATGGATGAGCATTGGGAGAAAAGGTTTGGACCATACATCAAAGATGCACCAATTGTTAACTTGATCAAATGCCCTAGAGAAATTCTGAACACTGAGACAGTGTGTGCTACTTTCAAACCTCCCTCACCAATGGCCTTCAAGTCTGGGAAGAAGAACATGAATCAATATTGTGAATTCCATGAGGACCATGGACATGATACTAATGCATGTAGACAACTAAAGTGGGAGATCAAGAGGGCATTGGATGAGGGGAAGCTTGAACACTTAGTCCCTGGAGCTAAGCAGGCAAGGAAGACCTTTGCATGGCAAAAGAAGGTGGTGGAGGAGGATGATGATCCAGGAGAGGGCCATGTATACATTGTCCATGAATAAGACAAATGACAAAGACTCTAAGTTAGTATGGGTCCCAGCCTCCCTCCTTTGAGAATCATCTTTCCCCCTTCTCTAAAGCATCTTGATCAAGCTACTTTGTCAAGAGTTATCACTTTATTTTTAAGTATTTCCATGTCATTTTACTTCAGCTATTGTTATGTTTGTTGGTCTGATCATGTATCCCAACCTTATCATTAATATCATCCTTTTTTCCAAAATAATTGGTCAACAAATTGTTGTAAGTATATTTTGGCTATGAGACAAGTTAGAAGGGTAATCCGAATGAAAAATTCCAGAAGTCAAGTGCTAAGATGGAAGAAAGAATTCCTAGCCAACTTCTGACACGGATTATAAAAACCCAAGTACTTGTGAAGGCAAGACAGATAAACCAAGTGCCTAAAGGCTAAGACATGCCTCATATGTATGAGTGGAAACTTCAAAAAGGACAAAAGCTACAAAGCAATCCCCAGCTAACACTTAAAATGATTTTCATCTTCCTCACCCATGAGGATAGATACTTCTCACAGGAAAAAGATAGATAAATAAATACAAAATGAACATATAAGCTAAGCTTGGCTAGCGCTCAGAAAATTTTCATCCTCTAGATGGAAAGCTTAGTTAACACTTAGAAATTTTTCATTTTTTCTCATCTACCGGATGGGAGTAGAGTGGTTCTCACTGGGAATCAAGGCACGAATAAGACAAAGTCTCACCAAATGTGAGTCCCAAAGTGTAACAAGCCAAAATTGGGCCCGACTGAACATTAACAAAAATTTATTCATCTTTTTATTCATCGGATAAAAAGGTAGGCACTTCTCATCGGGAAGTGATATTTTTATTCATCTTTTTGTTCATCGGATAAAAAGGTAAGCACTTCTCATCGGGAAGTGATATTGATGAAGGGATAGCGAAGAAATTACTCCACCACATCAATTGTACGTCTTATTCATTCATTGGATGATAAGATAAGCGTTTCCTATTGGGAAGCGGCACGCATAAAATTCAGTCATCTTTTTATTCATCGAATAAAAAAGTAAACACTTCTCATCGGAAAGTGACAATACTCGCGAGTAATAAAGTTTTTTTTTAACACCCAAACGTGGGATAAAAACAAAAATGAAATAAAATTTCTTTTTGTTACATCACACTCACATGGAGGCTATCTCTTGGCATACCCACTTGAGAATCCAAGCAAAATATCCAATAGATAGCAAAGTGCATGAGATATATGCCAATATTAAATTCAAACACAAACAATCTGAAAGAAAGATTTAAATGAAAAAATTAAAAGAATGAGAAGAAAGTTTGAAGTTTGAATCCAAGTCTTTACGAGAAATCCTTACTTTCAAACTTGGGGGACTTGATGGGTTATGGTGATACTCACCAAAACAAACCCTAATTTATATATGTCGATGAGTTCTAATCGAAGCTAAGAATTGATGAGTATGCATATATTTCCAAAATATGTTAAGTAATGAGAGAGAATCGAGGGTTAGATAACCCAGAGACGGGAAAGGTAAGCCAAATCCCTAAATTATATGTACTGTCGAGCCTCAGGAGACAACATGAAACTCGAAACCTCAAGTAGGAATCCAGCGAGCTTAGGAAAGATAAGGAACTGTCGAAGCTTTGGAGAGGTCTTGGAGATCCTTCGGCTGGAAGTGGGTCCCACCCTTAGCGAAGCATGAAGGGAAGGAAAGAGGATCGAAGCTTAAAGCTAGGCAGGGCCCACAGCGAAGTCCCAACCTCCAATTCCTTTATAATTTGAATTGAGGCTTCACTAATGTTACATAAATATATATTTATTTAAGTCGAAGCCCTAGATCGAAGCTCTGGCAGATTTTCCTTAAAGAAGGCTAGACACCAGCGAGATTGAGAGAAAGAAAGTGGCGAGCTCTAGATAAACACAAAAGAGATGGAGATTTGACAAGGTTCCAGCGGACCTTCAATGCTTTGAAGGGAATCCTAGCGAAGTGATTAACGAAGCTTGACCTTGACAAAGCTCTGTCGAGCCTTAGATAAAGACAAAATCGATCGATCCTCTGAGTGGGGCCCAGGCGGACCTCCAGCGAACTATCAACCCTGGCTGATCTCTAACGAAGCTCGGATAAGGACAAAACAATGTTAAGGCTTGCGGGCCTCAGAGTGGGTCCCAGAGAGAGCCGGCGAGGCTTTAGCAAAGCAAAGAGGGCTTAAGAAAGGCAGCGAGCCTTACATTACATATATGATGTAAGGCTTAAGAAAGGCTAATCGTCAAACTTAGAATCTAGGCTTAAGGAGAGGTGGCGAAGCATAGGAGTATTATTCCTTTATTTCTACATGAAAATGAGAAAGTACTATTACTAATTAATGCAAAGTCACGTGAACTATTGTCCTCGGGACTATCCTTTCCTCCAAACCTCATGTGAGGACTTAATTCTTTCTTGTGGCTAGAATCCACGTGAGCTAGTACATGTGGGAATAACATTACTAGTTTACTACCTTTAATATATACGATACATATATTTGTATCTAAGTAGCAAGGCTTACCAAGGGCCCACTTATTTAATCTTGAATGTCTAGGCTTGGATGTCTAAGCTTCGAAGGTAAAGAGTTTAAAACAAATGAATAAGTAAATAAAAGATGAAACAATGAAAAACTTAGAGTTCGAGTATAAGTTTTATCTAGAGAAAATACTTACACCGAACTCGGGGGACTTGATGAGGTGTGGTCCGATTTAGACCCACACTCGAACTATAAAAAAAATATATATATAAAGAAGCCTAGCAAAGGAGAGGCTTAAGCAAGGATTAACAAGGGAGAGGCTTAAGCAAGGTTGGACAAGAGAGACTGTAAGGAAGTCTTGGAGAGGCCTAGATAAGACAAGAAAAGGAAGTCTTGGAGAGACTTAGATAAGATAAGAAAAGAAAGCCTTGGAGTGAGGCCCAGGAAAGCTTAAGGCTAGGCAAGAGCTTGAGAGCCTTGGAGTGGGACCCAAGCGAGGCTTCATATAAGACAAAAGAGATTTCAATTCTATCTTGGGCTCTGCGAGGCTTAAGGCTAGACAGAAAAGTGGGAAGGCTCTCCCCAGCAAGGCTCTCCTCAGTGAAGCTCTCCCCAGCAAGCTCTCCTCAGCAAGGCTCTCAGGAAGGCTCTCCTCAGGAAGGCTCTCCCCAGCAAGACTCTCCCCAGCAAGGCTCTCCCTAGGAAGGCTCTCCCCAGCAAGGCTCTCCTCAGGAAGGCTCTCCTCACGAAGGCTCTCCCCAGGAAGGCTCTCCTCAGGAAGGCTCTCCCCAGCAAGGCTCTCAGGAAGGCTCTCCTCAGGAAGGCTCTCCCTAGCAAGGCTCTCCTCAGGAAGGCTCTCCCCAGCAAGGCTCTCCCCAGCAAGGCTCTCCCCAGGAAGGCTCTCCTCAGGAAGGCTCTCCTCAAGAAGGCTCTCCTCAGGAAGGCTCTCCTCAGCAAGGCTCTCCTCAGGAAGGCTCTCCTTAGCAAGGGTCTCCTCAGGAAGGGTCTCCCCAGCAAGGCTATCCCCAGCAAGGCTCTCCCCAGCAAGGCTCTCCCCAGCAAGGCTCTCCCCAGCAAGGCTCTCCTCAGGAAGGCTCTCCCCAGCAAGGGTCTCCTCAGGAAATCTCTCCCCAGCAAGGCTCTCCTCAGCAAGGCTCTCCCCAGCAAGGCTCTCCTCAAGAAGGCTCTCCTTAGCAAGGCTCTCCTCAGGAATGGTCTCCCCAGCAAGGCTCTCCCCAGCAAGGCTCTCCCCAACAAGGCTCTCCCCAGCAAGGCTCTCCTCAGGAAGGCTCTCCTCAAGAAGGCTCTCCTTAGCAAGGCTCTCCTCAGGAAGACTTTCCTCAGGAAGGGTCTCCCCAGCTTGAGTATAGAAACACTGCTCTGAAAAAGAGCTTTCCATATCCATCACATACACATTCCCTCTTCTGGGAGCAATCAACACTACCTTCCAGTCCTTGTTGAATACGATACCCTGAGCAATATTAAATAGAACTTGATAGCCATCATCACACAGTTGGCTTACACTGATCAGGTTATATTTCAAACCATTCACAAATGCAACTCGTCTGAATTTGACTTGTCCATTGTTCAGAATACCATATCCCTCAGTCTTTCCACTGTCAAGATACCAGATATATTTCTTTCGATCGCCCTGCACATCCACCAGATATTATCAGTTAGTTTTGGGAACCCATCGACTGATGGGTTCACTGGACCCTCCCTTATAGGTCCCTGCAGGTATCTGGTTAAGTTCACTTTCTTCAACATTAGTCTTAGTTGAAAAGACTACTGGGGTTGATAATTTTGAAACCTTTTTCTTTTTCTCAACTGGAGAAATAGATTTATCTTTCTTTGCAAAAGGTTTGGTATTTTGTCTAGGGCCAGATGAAGTACCCTCAATAAAGTTTAATCTTGCTTTAAAACTTTGAAATTGACGAGTCAGTAATTTAATCTGGCTCTCTAACCTTGACAAAACACTTTCATCAGATGATACCATAGCCTTTCCAGTTCTAGGCTTAGGTAGGGGATTGGTCTGAGGCAAAGGTTTATTCCGATAAACCTCTTTAACTGGAGCAGTCATCTAGAATACTCCAGTCTTAACCTCTGGGGATTGAACTGGGAAAATATTGGCCTAGTGAGTTACAGGCTCATCATAAACAGTGGTGGGCCTGAACCCCTCTGGTAAACGATCAAGTACTGGTATTAATGATGCTACATGAGTATTTCCATCTAAATAAGCACGTTTTTTAGCAGAAAATTGATTTACTCCAGCATCATATGGCTTTCTGGTTTCAAGCCATGATTTAATCACCAGTTTTTATTTCTCTAAAATGACTTCAAGATCTTGTTTTTCTTGAATCAATTGTTCAGTTACCAGAACCTGGGCTTGAAATGTCAGTTCAATGTCTTGAAGTTCTTTTAATTTTGATTTTAAAACAGTTATTTCAGAAAAATCTGATTCTAGACCATTTACACAATCAGATCTAACAGTTTCAACAAATATCAAATCAGAATTAAGAGCTTCAGCAATGTCCAGTTTTAATTCTTGGTCAGTTTCAGTATCATAATCACTAACCTTTTTGATAACAATGTCCACCCATCGTCCATATGTGACATCCTCCTTCACCAGGTGCTCTTCGTCTGCCAGAGCCATGTAACAGCAATCTCTTTCTTCTTCTTCATCAGCAGATGATTCATCAGAAGGAACTCACTTTTCTTCAGTTGTTGCAATCATGCACTTATTATTATTTTCCATATTTTTTGCCATGAGAGCAATTTGAGCCTTAAGCTTTTTGTATTTAGATTTATAGCAATCATGCACTTATTATTATTTTCCATATTTTTTGCCATGAGAGCAATTTGAGCCTTAAGCTTTTTGTATTTAGATTTATAGCTATCATCACTTATTATTATTTTCCATATTTTTTGCCATGAGAGCAATTTGAGCCTTAAGCTTTTTGTATTTAGATTTATAGCTATCATCAGGCTTATTATTAGAAGAAAATGGACCAGGCTTGGATACAAACTGACTGGACTTGCAATCTTTCATGAAATGACCTTTTCTGCCACACTTAAAGCATGTCAGATTGGTCTTATCAGTTGAAGAATTGGATGCAAATTGTCCAGATGGCCTATTTGCTCTTGCTTTGAAACGGTTAAATGTTTTAGCAATCATCGCAACCAGGTCATCATCATCAGCTTCATCACAACAGTCTGGAGAGATTTGACTTGATTCTCCAGAATCCATGAGTTCAGACACCATATTCTTCATAGAAAATACATTCTCAGAAGATATCAGTGCTGTACTTTGTGGTTCAGTATGACTAACCACATTAGGACTACTGGAGGCATGGTTATAAGCATCTTGTTCTGCCATAACTCTTTGAGCTTGATTTTCTTCAGTGTATCTGAAAGCTCCATATAAAGTAGAATGTGTGTGTGCAGAGTTTTACCTTATCGGAATGCCCCCCAAGAATATCAAAATTTCTCCAGAAGTATATCCTTGTCTTTTTCAACCCGAGACCTCTCAACTGGTTTATGATACTCATAAATCTGGTGTAAGTACCAGTGAGAGACTCATTAGGTTGAGCAAAAAATGACTCATACCTCTTGTTTAAGGAGACTTTTCTGGTGACAATGGTGTCATCTCCTCCTTCAAACTGGTTCATTAGTTCATCCCACATGGTTTTAGCACTGGGAAAAAGAACTAATGTAGGAATTAGGGTTTGAGGAACAGCCCCGAGGATCATGTTTTTAAGAAGGGTATCTAGATTTACCAATCTCCTCTCCTCTTCAGACCAATGTTCCTCCCTCTTTTCCCTGTCCCTTCTAGATCCAGTAGGATCAAGAAGAGCATTGAGAGGTGATGTGGGCACATAAGGTCCTTCGTTTAAAATTTTCAACATGTTTCTCTCAATACCAGTGATATGTAATATCATCCTAGCCTTCCACGTACCAAATTCATCGCTATTCCCACTGAATTTAGGAACATGATTATTTGAGTAGTGCACATGCACATGTGGAGAAGCAGGAGTAGGAAGAGGAGGTGGTGGATTAGTGTTATTAACAATAGGTGGTTCATTATTTTGATCATTAACACTGACATTAGGATCAGGACCAAAATTAAAACTTGCTTGTGTATTTTCTTGGGTGGCCATCAAAGAAGCAGATCTAGGCAATGTTTAGCCTTCTGCTCTGATACCAAATGTGAAGTCCCAAATACGATGGTTAACCCAGAAGTGTACAATACAACAAGTCTAATAATCACTAGATTGGACTAGTATTACTTGAATATAAATGCAAGAATATATAAACAAAGTAATACAAGACTTAAAGCAATAAACAAGTAAAGTGGAACATAATGTATTTTTCAAGGTGTATTTTATTTATGATGTTAAATAAAATACAAGGTTGTGCGGAATCAAGATAATACATATAAGTATGTATCCTAACAACCTATGAATTACAAATGATCTATATTTGCCAAATAAACTCTTTGGATCGAGATACTTAAAGTTGTGAAGTATCCCTGTTTAAGATCGAGAGTATTTAGACAAATTCACTCTAATGCTAAAAGTATGCTTTAAAGTAAATTTAATGAAGAATATGACTTTGTATTTATAGGCAACAAATTCACCAGTGAATTTGTGCCGTACAAATATGGTTGCATGCATTTAATGAACCGACAAGTTCATTAAATGCATTGGTTAAGGTACAAGGATAAAGTCACATCAAATGACTTATATTCCTTTTAACCAACCACCTTTACACACATATGTACTTTGGTAAAGAACAAGTGGAATGTTCTTTGGAAAGTGTGTAAAGGCAAAAGTCAATTCCTCGATGTCAGTGTTCAGACTTGTAAGGTCTAGAACACTGACAAACCTCCAGTGTTCAGATCTGGTAAGACTTCCAGTGGACTCCGCCATTTGTCAGTCTTCTTTATTCTGACTTCAGTGAGAATGTCTTCAGTAGGGTAGATCTGGACTGGGGTGAAGTCCAGTGAGCTAATCTGGAGAATACTCCAGATTTCCTATATAAGTATTTTGCTCACTGGTCTTCCATTATTTCTGAACAAATCTTCAGAGGGACTCCAGATTCCAAGTCTGGAGTAGGTCCAGTATTTATCATTTCTGGACAGATCTTTAGTAAGGATCCAGTAGTCGAGTCTGGAGCGAGTCCAGTAAATCTGGACCTAACAAGTTTGAGGTTAGTTTTTCCATTTCCGGGTTACTTTCATTTGCTATGAGTGTACCGGTGATTGCGTTGATTCTAGAACTTGTCCTGGTTGATCGTTCCGTGTTTCTAGATGAGGAAGAGGCAAATTTAGGATTAAAACCTTTGTTCTTTGTATGTTCACCCCTTGTTTCGTAAAAATTTGTTATGTGCATGTTTTGTTAATGTGCTTAGTAGCTAACTACACTGGTTAGTGAACCACCTATAAAAACCCTTGTGTTGCACTCATTTTTAGTGCAAGAAACAATAGAAAACATGTTGTCATTAGCCTGTTCTTTGTTATTAAATCCACCTTAAATATACACCTTTCCTAGCCATACCGATAGTCAAAGTTCTGGTGGGTCATTGGTTGCCTATGCTAGTGGATGGTTTGGGGTTGTCCTATTGTGTCGGGTAAGGATATTCTCGGTTACTGAGAATGGATTGATTTCGTCATGATTTTTGGATCAAGTCTGGATTGTTCATCTTAGCATATCATTTCATGATTTGTCACTGTTTCAATATTATTTAGAGAATACCAATTAGTCAGAGTAAAAGTAGCTCACAAAAAAAAATGAATAATAGAATTGAAAAACAGAAAAAGAAAAAAAATATAGAAAAATGAAAAAAGAGCTTGGGCTGTCAGTTGGTATTTCTCACTTTTGGTCAAATCATTTTTATTAGTTGGTTCATCAATTACACCACCAAAAGCTTAATTGTTACTTTAATTTATCGAGTTGAGTTGGTACATCCTTATAACCAACAAAAAGGAGCTTGTAATGTTACACTTCAATTATTGCTTACAACAAAACTCTCTTTTCGATTAATCCTGAAGGATTACTAACAAATTTTCTAACTAATTGCAAAGTGACAATTCGGTCACAAAACCCCCCTTTTACTTGAATTGCTTAATTTGAACAATTACTTTACTTTAGTCCTTGTGATCGACCTCGGATTTACCAAGTTTACTATACTGCATACGATCAGGTTCACTGCCCGTGAGTGTGTTGTAGTCAGTCTTTTGGTAGTTCGTGTTTATAAATTTTATTACTCGATTTGGCACATCACTGGCTAAACCAGCTTGCTTCTTCTTCGCATTCAACTCAGCTAGATACTTAGGACAATTCCTCTTCCAGTGTCCCACTTCAGCACAGTGATGACAAGCCTGGTCTTTAGCCGGATGCTCCTTTTTCGCCGGAGGGGTCTTTTTAGGTTTCGAGACTGAAGCACCTTGCTTTCCCTTACCAACATTAGCTTTCGGTTGTTTTCCTTTCTGAACCCTTCCCCCCTTGATCATAAGAACTTGGGGTGTCTCAGATTTCTTTGGAAGGTTTTTCTCATACTCAATTAACATGGCATGAAGTTCAGCTATGGTTTTCCTCATGTTGTGCATATTGTAATTGCGCACAAAACTCTCAAAATCCCTTGAAAGAGACTTAAAAATCATGCCAATAGCAATAGGCTGATGATACGCATAGTTTAACCTTTCCAAGTGCTCAAAGTATCTCTTCATCTTGAGTACATGAGGACTCACCGGTTTCCCATACTCGTGTTTCAAATCATGGAGTGACTCAACAAGTTCAAACAATTCAACTCCAGCTTGCTTTTCGTACATAGACTTGAGTTCTCTGATCATATCATATGGATTATAAGTCTCAAATTGCTTTTGAAGCTCGGGAGTCATGCTGCCTAACATCAAACAAGCAACCTCATTATGTCTATCATACTGAGTATTGTATTCTGCCAACTGTGTTGTAGTAGTAGTTGCAACATCAGGGATAGCGGGCATCTGTTTTTCAAGGACATCGGTTTTCTTTTCAGCTCTTAGAACGATTCTCAGCTGACGATACCAGTCATTGAAGTTGGTTCCAGAAAGTTTTTCTCTTTCTAGCATCGACCTGAAAGCCGATTGGTGTATGTTTTGTGAAGGATTTGTTGCCATCTACAAAACAGATTGAAGTTCAAGAATCAGTATTTTCGATAATAATGCTTAATAAATATAATTACCCAATGTTAAATCATTTAACAATTAATTTCATTAAGGCTAGGATCCAATTGACATACCATCATTTCATCAGTTGATCTGCTAGAAATGACGTACTCAAAAGGTAAGTGACGATCAGTAATTGCATTACAAGTACAATTCCTAGATTTATGGGACTTACAACAACACTTATAGGGGTATTAAGTGTTTTGTAAACATGTTTTGTCCCATCTTATGCCACGGGTCAAGGTCTCACCACTTAACTCGTTTTAAGTCGCCCAATTAAGAACTTGTAAATAGTCTACCACCGTCTCACGATGAGTAGTAATTTACCTTGGAGTTACAATTTACCTACGTCTCACGTAGAGCAAAAAGCACTTGCAAGTGTTCTTAGCAAAGTGGGTGGCAACAACTTAACTTTGATTGGGTAATGCAATTGATGTGAATCAAAAGTTTATGTATGAAGATTCATGCACATCTTCATAACATAATGTTTAATAAAATCATTTTTATTGTCTTAACAACACAAAAGAGCTCGGTAGCTCCATTTGAACGCACAAAGAAGCGCAGAAGCAAAGGTTTGCGATATACGCAATTAAAAACCCGCTCCTTTAGAAGGCTAGCGCACTCCGACTTATACTTCTCTTAGAGTTTGTTCAAATGGGTGAGCCGGTATATCTTTTGATTGTAAGACACCAATTTTATTAAAACAAAATCATATTTCAATATTTATTAGTCAAGTTTATTCTTTTCTTAAAACAATTTTGCATCGCCATTTACAATAATAGCAAAATAATAAACTTACTAACTATTAACAATTAATCATTCAACGATTTATGGTGGGCAACCTAAATCATGGTCACTATGGTTAATGTACATGTTTAAGAATGGCTCCCCCGTCATAGAAGAGGACCACATACATCAAGTTACCTTGATTGCGTAAGCCTTTAGACATATACAAACATATTATCAAATGAAACATAGAATTAAGATGCTGACTGGAAATTTCCAGCAGCTTCACGACCAGATTCGGCCTGTTAGACAACAGAATTGGCCTTCGAGCAGAACTACAAAGTTGTAGCCCTTTGAATCGTGCATCTACAGTCCAAAAGACAGCTCCTAACTCATTACAGTTGATTTTATATGAATTTTTTAGTGAACAGATGTCAAACAGGAAAAATCACACGAAAAATTCACATAGTCACACAATTATCAAATAATTAACCCTAATTATTGGACCATTGAACTAAGCAATACATATCAATATATCTAAGTAATAATCATAAAGAATTTTGCATGAATTCCTTATGATTTTTACTTCTATTTAACAACATTAAATAAAAAGTACATAAAACATGCAATTTATCACATAAACATGTTAATTCACATAATCAAAACTTGCATAGAGGGTTTTAATTAACCATTAACATTGAATAGGTTGAATTAATAATAAAAACAAAACCCTAATTTTATTTTTATTAAAATCGATTTTAATTAAAATAAATAAACAAAAACAATTTTAATATTTAATTATTTAATTAATTAAATC
This sequence comes from Erigeron breviscapus, assembly GCA_034093135.1. Taxonomy (NCBI): domain Eukaryota; kingdom Viridiplantae; phylum Streptophyta; class Magnoliopsida; order Asterales; family Asteraceae; genus Erigeron; species Erigeron breviscapus. The sequence continues at coordinate 47,263,182 of CM067172.1, forward strand.
GAACCAACCCTAAACCCCCCTTCAAGTTTTGAACTTTGTAACTAATATATCACATATTAGGCTCGTGATACCACTGTTAGGATTCATAACTATTATCATAAACATATTCACGAGTACGCAGCGGAAAGAATCATATATGCAATATAATAATTAACAAAGTATAGAAGTGAATGTGTATCTTTTAGCTTAGCTTCCAATATATAATAATAATGAAGATTATTATTGATTTAGGGTTTAAAGTAAAACCCCTCTACGATCGCACACTTGACACCCCTATGTATGTATGCTAGTACCCGATCACGAACTCACAACCCCTTGTGTTTTAACCCTTGAAGTCGAACCAAACAAGAAACCCAAAACCCTTTTCCTTTTGTACGTTGCTAGTCGATCGAACAAGAGGGAAGAAAGAGAGGAGAGAAAATAATTAGGGTTTTCAAATCTAATTGATTTGAATGAATGAAAAACCCTTAAGCTTTAAGCCCTATATATAGGGATTAATTGTAAGGGTTTTCAAACTTGGTGAACAAGTTTGATGAGGATTAGGAAACCTCCTCAAAAATTCGCCCCCCCTCTTTTAGTGTAATTAGGAAACTTCCTTAATTCATAATTTACACTTTAATCCTTCTCTTTGAATTAATAAACATTTATTTAACTTTTAACGATCGTTTATTAATCATTTCGTGAACATATTAATTAATATATTACATTAACATATTAATTAATTACATAAAGTATACGTGTCATTTCGTGTGACCCCGTAGGCTTAAATACTTTCCGGACATGCGTTTATTTAACGTGATCATATTTCATCAGTTTCCGGTTAATTTTTTTTTTAGTTACATATCTTAGGATAATAGGATTGTTACTAAAAATGGTTAAGGAGTATTATAGATTTATAGTTAAGAAAAAAAAGCTTCATCTTTAATTATATAATAATATGTACAGTAAAAATCTGTTCTGATTGTATAAAATAACTTGTGGGTGGTTACTTAAAAAGGATTAGACATGGAAGTAACCCATATGGAAAGAAAATTCTAAATGTGTATCACACTGCCATATGCCATGTCTATCCATTTTTTTGACTCTTCCAATTGTCCCTCTCTTTGCAGTTTCCCATTCCATGCAATTCTTCCTATTTATTGCTTCTCATATGATGTCAATCTCATTATAATCTCATATGGCCCTTCCTTATTCTAGCCCCCCCCCCCCCCCCCCTTCATTTTCTTCTTATTTCAACTCTTCCCCTTCTATTAAACTAGTTGTATGATTTTCTTCAACTGTTAAGATTGAATTTTGATTCAACTTCACTGTTTCGCTCGTCAATGCATGTTAGTTTATTATCGACTTACTTCATCTTCTTATTCATATCTAGTTACATATTAGGTTTTTGACTCGCGCAATGCGTGATAGTTCAATGGTATAATTTTGTAAATATATACAGTTTGGTTTTTATATGATTGATAATGGTAGCTGAATTTATAGCAAGGGTTGCACTTGCATAAATAGTTGAGTTTATTTAAATAGATAGATAAAAATTGGGTTCATAATTGATAATTTGTTTAAATGTACTCAAAATCAACAACTTGTTTTTATGCTGTACAAAGTTTAAAAATATATGGCAGTAAATAATGTTATCATGCCGTTCAAAAATAAAAAAATAATGTTCGGCCAGTGAAAGTTTCGTAATACAATTACTCCGTATTAAGTTTGAAAACATTTTTTAAATTTGATATTTGGTCGGAATGTTAAAAACTCGATTGAAAACTAATTTTCAATATATGTATATTAAGAAAATTAGTTTATTACTTCCTATTAATAAACTTTGTTTCTGTTTATATCTTGTATGATAAAATGGCATGGAAGTAATTGATGTATTCTTGCAAATCCCAAAACTATGCTGAATTTGTCTGTTATTGGTAAGCACACTCGATGACGGATCATGGATTGATAGTTCAAATTTCGCAGAACACATTTCATACGGCATCATCATTGTCTTCTTTTGTTGTTATGTCACAGTGTCACACCACAAACCTTGTAGCCTATTATCGGCCTGTATTTATGTTTATGTACCAAACTCTTATTCGTTATTATGCAACTATTTTATACTTATATTAAGTTTTGTTCATTTGAGACTTGAATTTTTCTTAAAAACTAGGAGACAAATCTTAACCATTTTATTATCTCCTCAAAAATAAATCCTCACCATTTATATCCCTCCCCTCCCCTTCCCCTCGTCTCCTTCCTCCCACCAAACACACATACACACACACACACACACTCTGACTCTCTCTCTCTCTCCCCCGTTTTTCCGGCAACGGCTCTCCGGTGACGGGATCTTGAACCAATGGTGAACAGTTACCACGGCGGCCGGAAAAGGTAATAGTGGCTGGAAAATGCAACAACTTCGCCGGAAAACTTCAAACGCCGATAAAACCTTCGTTCCTTCGAATTAGAACATCACACTTACACCGAAACACTCACAATCACACCGCGAACAAACCCTGACCAGAAATTAATCCGATCTATACTCGCCGGAAAACTTGAAAAACTCACCGGAAAATTAAAAACACTATAGCTTTGTTGTTTCTTCGAATTAATGCATGAAACTTGTACCAAATCACTCAGAAACACATTCCGCATAAACCCTAGCCAATAAACACTGTTTTCGAGCTCGCCGAAAAAATCACAGTGTCGCCGGAATTTGTAACCGTCAACAAAACTCGACGAATCGAAAAATTAAAAACATGATTATGTTCAGAATTTGTCCGCGAACAAAACCTCGTGATTTTCAGCTCGATTTGATGAAAAACGAAGACGAATTTGAAGAGAGAAGATGAACAAAAATTTTGATGTTTTTCCTTTTTCTCCTTTTTTTTTAATAAAAATAAATGAAAATAAAATTGATAATCACTGTAACAGACTCTGATCGATCACATGAAAGCACTGTAGCAGAACAAGTAAACACAAATTGTTTGACTTTGGCTTAGTGTCTTAGTGATTATCAGTCAAGCTTGATTTGGCTTGACCAATCAAATATGATTAGAAAATGTCGCCGGAGTAACCAAACAAGCTTGATCGGCTTAACCAATCAAATATGATTGGATAATGTCGCCGGAGTAATTCACCGGAGTAATTCGCCGGAGTAAGAGTAACCAATCAAGCTTGATTGGCTTAACCAATCAAATATGATTGGATAATGTCGCCGGAGTAATTCATCGGAGTAACCAATCAAGTTTGATTGGATTTTGATGATTGTTGATCCAAGGGCTTAGATTAGTTCCTTGGTTTCCACCATTTTTTAAGGATCCATGTGAATACTGATATTAATATCTAATCTATATCTATCTATGCTCCTTATTAAAAATTATCCACCCCCAATAATGGAAAGTGTTACAAAAAAGTTACATGCGAAATTACCAAACTGCACTTAATAAACACCCACTATGTGAAAGGTTTTTATAAATTACCAAATTTGCCCTAGTTTACACTCTAAACCCTTATTTTAATAATTAACACTTTAAGCCCTTATCTTTTAAAATATTCCACTATCACCTTTACATCAACCTACACCACTTGACACCGCCACCACCACCAATAATACCGTCACCGACACCACTAGACCGTCGTCCTCGCCACCGACGCCGCATTGCGCGGGTACCATGCTCGTACTACTATATAAAAATTATAGACCCATGTTAAAAGTTAAGAAAAATGAGACATGTAAATTGACCAAATACCCTTAATTAAATTATCATTAACCCTTATTATTAGATTACACTATCAGTCTCTTATATTCTAAAATATCTTTACTACCACCTTTAAATCAAACATCTTTACATCAGTTACCTACACTATTTGATGCCGCCAACACCACCATACGTCGCCACCATCACACCGCCGTCACCTTCGCTGCCGCATTGCGCGGATATCATGCTAGTATTATATTATTAATTATTTAAATATAACTGTAAAAATTCTTCGGTCTAGACGTATGGCATGCAATTTTCTGGTGGATATCAATTTGTTAGAACACATTTTTTTTATATTTGAAAAATATGTCGGAAATCCATCGTTATTTTAACAAGTGTTGTGACGAGTATAGAACTGAGGAATAAACAGAAGGATGCCAGGAAAAAGTTTCGGTGAATGATACAATATTTCGGAAAATCCGCCAAAATAAATTTCCATCGGAAATGCGAAAACTATTGCCAAAATTTTATAGATATCAACATATAAAGGGTGTTTATGTTGGAGTTATGATGGTAATCTATATGAAATTTCCGCAATTTAATTTTGTCAGAATATGAAAATTTTCTCATAGTGAAAAAGGTAATGATCGACAATATATCTAAAATCTCCCATCCTTACCCCTTTTAACCATTCAGATTTTGAAATGTGAAAATACCTTTATACAATCAACACATCTAACCACTAACAAACTTAGTTTATCAAAAATAATCATAATGAAAAATCTATTTCTCAACTTTATAAATAATTACACTATTCTCTACAACAATTACCTTTACAACAAGAACCGTCGCCACCACCATCTTCCGTTTCCGCCGCCACCACAACATGGTCGCCGCATCGCGTCAACATTCGTCTAATAATGATTAAAAAGAAGTAAAGAAAATGATTTGAGTTGGCTAATCTAGATTAGTCGTTAACAAATGAGGTGAAATCAAATATTACAATTTTAATTAAATCATAACTTTTTCTCTATTTGGGTACTTATTCTGGAGAAGTTAAAAACTAAAAATAATTATACTACATTAGAAAATGAATACTTAAGGAAATCGAAAATATATGTTAAAAATCTGCTCGAAGCAGTCCAGCCCGACCCAGTCTCTACTTCGTTAAAACTTAAAACTTATGGTGTCATTTTTACTTTTTCGCCTCGCCCAAAAAGAGATAACTTATAACATGCTGTATCAAAATGTTCGTCGTTTATATAGATTGTGCATGTATTATTTTCTAATACTGACCCTATATCAAATTAGTGAAATACACAGCATTTCGCGAATTTGGCAATTTCTATAACGGCTTTTGGCCCAATGGACCTACATTGATATTGATATCTAAACTACATACCAGATGCGGCTCTGACAACCTTTATAAGTCTACTCATAGTCAAGCCTGAAGACAATCGGCCCATATTATTTTAGCCCAATTAGACATCACTGGGTATTAGTTACAGAGTACAGACTTAGAGAGTATATTACTATCGGAGATGATGTAATTGTCACAAAATTCATTTAACATATGTATGCAAAGATAAATTAAAAATATGTGGTATGTATTTGACCCACCAAATGTATTACACAAACAGTAAACACTATAATCCGAAATCATGACTCTTTTTTTTCTTTTTTTTTTAACAGCAATCATAACATTTAATTTAACTATGTTTTATAATTAAAACTTTAAATTGTATTGATGAAACTTTTACAAACTCGCATCTTATTCAAATTAATAAAAATCCATAGTTTTGATTACTCATTTCGATTGTAGACTTAGCGAGTTAGGTGGTTGATTAGACTGGTTGGTTTACTACAAGTTTTCTCATCCATGAGAACCCCTTATTATATGTGGAAGACTGTCGTAAAAGGTAGAATATAATTTTCGAGTCATATATGTTCATCTTAATTTTGGATTTATGGGACTCTGTTCAAGTCATATTGAACATTTATTCGTAATTTTATAAGAAAACAATGTCGGTTAATCCCTCATACTCTACTTATAACGAGATTATAACGAGATTGAATATCTATATATTTATATACTATTATAAAAAGAATAGCTCCTTATTTATGGAAATGTTGAAACTTGTGTAATATTTACACATAGCACCCCTTAAAATGTTTTTATCTACACTACCACCTTAACATTTATAATTAAATTACACTATCAATCATTTATCTTTCAAAATATCTGCATTAACTTTTTACATCAATTACTTTAACATCTATAACTTACACCACTCGACATGCCTCCGCCACTAACAATCACTCCCACCACCACACCGTCGCCGCGATGACTACTGACGCATTGCGCGGGTACCGTGCTAGTCATTTATTATTGTTGTATTTTGATTAATTATACCGATATACGGTACATATCCTTTTTTAATGATCACATGCTCTTAAAATAAATCATAACTACTTTTTTTTCACATTTTAAAATTAGAATATGTAATGCAAGTATGCCATATAAAGGGGAATAATCAAATACCAAATTTATGATTATGAAAGTCAAATTTGGACATGTTGCCCGAGGGAAAAAAAAATCGGACATGTCGTTTGACACGCGGCTTAATTCAACATGTTGACTTTTGAGTTTTGACTATGCAATTCTTCAATTAATTTGACATACTCTCGAACGGTTTGAATTTTGGCATCACGCAACAATAGAGTATAGACCCTTCTTAAGTAAATTGATAGTATGATTAAGAACTTAATTGAGTTATTTGATTTAAAAATGATTTTTGGCACTGGTAATATCATAATAATATCACAAATATTTTCTTAATTAATTTTTAGAGAAAATTACATTTTTGGTACCTCAAGTTGGTAGGATTTTCAGTTATTGCCCTTAAGTGAATTAATTACAGAAAAAACCCTAAAGTTGGTCAATTTTTTCACTTTTCACTCTGCGACTAACAACCGTCTATTAGGTCCGTTAAGTGAGGGGCAGATTCGTCATTTCACCATGATCCCTTCTTCTTCTTCTTCTTCCACACTCAAACACAAACCCAGATTTATAATCACGCCGGAAAAATCGAATCAGAACACGCCGGAGAAATTAAAATCTAGATTTATTTCTTGTTTCTGCGAATCAGAACACGAAACTGAAAGGACCAGACTCGATAAACCGAAAACGACAAATATTTTTTTTTTTTTTTTTTTTCAGTGATAACCCACTGCGCCGCAGTGGGTCTGATACACTCCCACTGCGCCGCAGTGGGAACTCCCTGACCTTCAGGTGCAAAAACCCCCACTGCGCCGCAGTGGGTTTGACACGCTCCCACTGCGCCGCAGTGGGTTTGACACGCTCCCACTGCGCCGCAGTGGGAACTCACTGGTCTCAGGCCTGTGCAGAATTTAGCAAACCAACTTTTCCTTTAACACAAAACTCAAATCCAAACCTTTCAAAACCATGACTAAGACTTCAAATCATATAAAAAGCACCATTACCACATAATTAGCCATTCATAAACAATTTGCGATTACATGATACTTCAAATGGGTCGTTTATCCATTTTGACACAATTTCGACCAAAATGCAACTTCACAAACTCTCCAAAAGCTTTACTCCTGGACTTTTACATAATTTTCACAAAAGTATGACCATCAAATCAAAATGTACCAAGAGCCATGAGGAGAGGGATTTCTAAGCCTCTAAACCAAAAGTTGTCATTCATCCAAGAATGACCTAGTACCTTCACGTCTTCCAAAAACACTTCAAGCTCTAAACCAAGACTTTCAATTCAACAACACTAGTTCCTTCTTCCGGAACTACCTATAAAATGGTAAACAACTAAAATATAAGCAAAGGCTTAGTGAATATACTTGCATACATTTACGAATACGAAGGAGGGCAACGCACAAAGGACTATTACATGTAACCCATGACACCGTCGTGCCATACCTACATGCTCACCTTTGCACTATAAACAACATATATGGATCCATTAGAGAATATCGGGGTTCTTAGGCCCCGAGAGGTTCTTAGGCCTTTTCTCAAACAACAATAGGGGTTCTTAGGCCCCGGAGGTTCTTAGGCCTCATAACAATTGACCCCACCCGGGTCTAGCCAAATCAATTACCACACATGAAAATCACATTTCAACATGATGTGGTCAATTGACCCAACGTAAACATAAAGGTATGCAAATATACTCACCTCCTCCGCAAATAGATCAACAAAGCTAAAACGATTAAGCACAAACAAGCTTCAACCTATAATCATGTCATAAAATGCATAAGCTTATAATCACAACTTGACTAGCTTAACCTAGCCATACTCAATCACTAGCCTTTCTAAACCCAAAACCCAACCCATTTGTCATTGAGTCTCCTTTTTACTTCTACCATATCATAGGTAGTTCAACCTACCATTTTCATCAACATTTCAATTACTTGTAAAAACTCGTCTTTTCTCATAAACCAAAATTATCACATACGCTTAACAATTTCATAATCAAACTCAACACATAACTCAATGACAACTAGGTTAACTAAGGAATTGGGGAAAATTAGCCATAATTCATTTTCTAGCAAAACCCCCAATTTGGTTCATCCCTGAACCCTAATTTCAAAAGAAGATAAAAACTAATTTTAGGGGAAATCAATACCTCAACAAACAATAAGTTAAATCAAGACTTTGGATTACAACTTCTTTTCTCCCCTTTTTCCTCTAGAATTTCGGCCACCACCACTTCAATCCTCAAACCCTAGCTTTTCAATTACTTGTAAAAACTCGTCTTTTCTCATAAACCAAAATTATCACATACGCTTAACAATTTCATAATCAAACTCAACACATAACTCAATGACAACTAGGTTAACTAAGGAATTGGGGAAAATTAGCCATAATTCATTTTCTAGCAAAACCCCCAATTTGGTTCATCCCTGAACCCTAATTTCAAAAGAAGATAAAAACTAATTTTAGGGGAAATCAATACCTCAACAAACAATAAGTTAAATCAAGACTTTGGATTACAACTTCTTTTCTCCCCTTTTTCCTCTAGAATTTCGGCCACCACCACTTCAATCCTCAAACCCTAGCTTTTCAATTACTTGTAAAAACTCGTCTTTTCTCATAAACCAAAATTATCACATACGCTTAACAATTTCATAATCAAACTCAACACATAACTCAATGACAACTAGGTTAACTAAGGAATTGGGGAAAATTAGCCATAATTCATTTTCTAGCAAAACCCCCAATTTGGTTCATCCCTGAACCCTAATTTCAAAAGAAGATAAAAACTAATTTTAGGGGAAATCAATACCTCAACAAACAATAAGTTAAATCAAGACTTTGGATTACAACTTCTTTTCTCCCCTTTTTCCTCTAGAATTTCGGCCACCACCACTTCAATCCTCAAACCCTAGCTTTTCAATTACTTGATTTTAAGAGGTTATTGTTATGATGATCTTAGAGTAGCTTGATTGAATTTCATGAATTGATAATGGAAAGCAATGAAGAAGAAATGAGAAGAATAGGTGGGAGTTGTGGAATGGTGAATCACCAACAAAAAGGGTGGCTGGCACACTATGGGGCTGCCACGCCCCATTTACTTTTTGGGTAATAAAATACCCGCTATCCGCTAAAGTTCCAACTAAATTAACCCCATTTCCAAAAATAAAATACTAGGAAATTAATTTAATGTCGAAACTATAAAAAGGGTTAAATTCTTTTTACCTTAAATCTCTGGGGTGTTACAGAAACATATTGCAATCGACTCAAAAATCAAACGCGCACGAACCCTAACCAAAATAAATCCGATCTAGACTTCGCCGGAAAAACTTGACTCGCCGGAAAACATGAACATGACCAGGAATCAGATTGCGAACAAATTTTATCCGGCGAGTCAAGTTTTTCCGGCGAAGTTTAGATCGGATTTATTTTGGCTAGGGTTCGTGCGCGATTAATTTATGAGTCGATTGCAACATGTTTCGTGTTCTGATTCGAAGAAACAAGAGATAAATCTAGATTTTAATTTTTCCGGCGTGATTTTCAAATTTCCGGCGTGTTCTGATTCGATTTTTCCGGCGTGATTATAAATTCTAGGTTTGTGTTTGAGTGTGGAAGAAGAAGAAGAAGAAGAAGAGATCGTGGTGAAATGACGAATCTGCCCCTCACTTAACGGACCTAATAGACGGCTGTTAGTCGCGGAGTGAAAAGTGAAAAAATTGACCAACTTCAGGGTTTTTTCTGTAATTAATTTACTTAAGGGCAATAACTGAAAATTGTACCAACTTGAGGGACCAAAAATGTAATTTTCTCTAATTTTTTACTTACTACTTAAAGGATAATTTTAATTTTTAAATTTAAAATATAAATACATGACTCTTTTATTTTGAAAAACAAATACTTCGATCTCATTATTCAAAAGGCTTATGATGTGTATTTAAAACCATCGTTTTTTTGTAATGCTTTTTTCTAAGATTTATTACTATTACAAAAACCTTTTATAAAGGCTTTTTACCATTGGGTGAAAAAGCTATCTTGATAAAGGCTTGAAAAACTTTAAGCTATTACACTCTCGCTACATATTTATTGTAATATAAAAGATTTTAAATTATTTTAAAGTTTTTACCATTGTAGTGAAACTTTTAGAAAAAAGCTTTACTATTGGAAATGTCCTAGAAACTCTATATTACCTTCGAAATAATTCCAAACACATATAGGTCAAGGAATCAAAATAATTCAAATACGTAGCCAATGACGACTAGTCCAACTGGTCAGAGGCACTCCCAGGTTTTACCCAAGGTCTTGAGTTCGATCCTTAGGGATGGCAAGTCTTGGGGTTTTTTTCTCCGAATACTTGTAACGGCCTATAGTCAACATCTCGTTGTATAGGGTACGTGCAAGGTTTCACCATTATACGGCGAGGTTTCCCTGATGTCGTGTCCCGACTGAATGTTCGAAAAAATTCAAATACGTATGTGTTAAAGACTGATTCTTGGACTTACACCCTAACAAAATAAGAGGTTCTAATGTGCTATCAAGTATACTAACTCCATATTAGCCCCTCTGTTGGAGTTTCACGTTACATACATTTTTTTTAATCCTCTAAAAGAAAAGAACAAAAGATCCGTTATATGGTAAATGGTAATGATAAATTGATAAGCAAATAAATATTTAAACCACACCACGGTTGTGTATGTTTTTAAAATATGATTTGGAATAAAACTCATTATAGAATATAAATACACCGTTGAATTTTGTAAAGTATTGTCAAATTTCATGTTGGAGTGTGCATGACTTGTAAGTTGTAAGGAACCGTTCTTATCCACATATTATGGTTTCTAGAGGTAAGGCCTAACTCTACACCCACATAAGGTGGTTAAACGTGGACCAATATATGATACCCAATTATGGGTCTTTTACACACACCCTACTTTTCGTATTGTATTGTCCATAACCTTACAAAGTCACAAAGTGTCATTGTCTTGTTAACCAATCCAACTTGGTCCTTTTAAGGGAGACCATACCTAATAGTGCAGAAATATCTACTTGCTTATCATATATATATATAAGTTTTCAAAAATGTATCATATATATATATAAGTTTTCGTAACGCTAAATGTGTTAGACAGTAGACAAAAATATTAAACCCCTTTCTCTTGGATGGTAATTATACTTTATTGGTTTTTGTTTTCTTTCAAATCAACTTAAGTTGACTTACTTTTTGACACCCTGATTAAGTTTATCTATAATTCATTTGTTCTTACTTGATGGGACAATGTCAAGTGAACGCTCATAATTTGAAGCTTAAATGCTCTACCCAACAGCAATTAGTTAATGGCACCGTGATTTAAGATAACATATAATTTTACTGTGTGCACTTAACCCAAATTTAAGTACTGATTAATCTCACTAGCATGGTACACAAACTATATGGGATCACACATCAAGGGGGCCGGGTAGTGACACCGATCGTTGGCTTAAGCCCGGCTCTAGATGGTATCATATCGGTGTAAAAGAAGAGGATATATATAATAATGATATATTGTATTAAAATAGTTTTTCACCTTAATTACGTACTAAAACTTTCAAAATCGTCTAAAACCAAGTATTGGCTTATATAGTATGTATGTATGTATGATAACTTATCAAGTTATACGTTATGTTTCTTTTATATATTTTTTTTATGTACATATAAATCTTAGTTGCCAAAAAAGGCTATGCGAACACTTGAATAATACTCCGTATGTTATAATTTTGTATAGAATATAAAAGTTTGTTTTCTTCTTGTTGATGCAAAACTTTTTATCCGTATATGTTATTCGGAAATTCGGGTGGCCTACTCCTACTGCCAACTTGGGTTTGACGCCCCCTCGTCCAACTCGCATGGTGGAAATATTTTTTATTATTTAATGGAAACCTATTACAAAAACGAGAAGGCTAACACGACCAGGCAAAAAAAGATCAAACCCGACCAAGGTATTAGCGGCGACGTCGCCACTAATACCTGTGACGTGGGGATCCGACATTGTCAGTCATCATTGCAGTGTCGGGCCCAAGCATTAGCGGCGAATGCTTAAACTTAATTTTCTTTTTATACCATCCAAAGAAGCCAGACGACTCAAACAACAAAAACCCACATCAACCATTTTCTCTCTATATTCCGGCCATCATCCTATTTTCCGGCCAGACGAGGTTTAACAAAGGTTATGGCTTCTTCATCGTCATCTAACCCATCATCACCTCCTACGGTAACATTTCATTCATTGAAAGCGCAATGTAAAGAGAATATAGACGACGGGTATGAACTTTACCACAAAATTAATGATTGTAAGCTTCTTATGGAACAAAGGAAGCTGGAACATAAGAAGAAAATAAAAGAATTAAGGAAAAGTGGCAGCAGAATCATTATAAGTGAAGAGCAGCATAGCGAATATCTTGAAACGACATTACTAAGTATCGACGAAATAACTTCTGAACTTGAGAAACTGATAAAGTTGGTTGGAAAAAAAATCGACTTTGCGACATATTATAAAGAGCTAGCTGAAGACGGTTTCCGTTAGAAAAATTATGTAATATTTTGAATATGTAGTTTTTTTATCTAAGTTTTATATCGTTATTTTGAATATGTATAATTTTTATCTAAGTTTTCTATCGTTATTTTGAATATGTATAATTTTTATCTAAGTTTTCTATGTATTTTGAATATGTATTATTGTAATGTAAGTTTATATTTGACTATGATGTTTTTAAAAAAATATCGATTAAATAAGATAATATAAAAAGATAATATTTATCTTATTGGAAAACAAATATTTATTAAAAAAAACATACAAAAAAAAACATAATACAATCTATCATTGACCATTCATAAAATGAATCACCATTCATAATACAACATAAAATGTTTATTATACCCAAAATATATACAACATGTAATCAATTTAATCATTTATAACAATAGGAGGCCCAGGTGGTTTTATTGGGCAGTTTGCATACATTGATATGTCCATTTATATGTATAATCCCATATCGTTTCTAAGTCATTTTACGCTTAATGATGTGCAAATTACATGTATATTCGATGCTTTGATGGTATTGTTAGTGATTGCAGGCTTAGAACAGGTAAAATGGTTAAAAATAGCTTGTGGATGGCTAAAAGATGCATTAGGATGGTTCGTGTACGAGTGCGAGAAGAAACGAGTTGGAAATCACAAGTTTTGAAGAGAAAGTGGCTGAGTGCGTCGCACCTGAAGGGTGGTGCGTCGCATATATTGATCAGGAAGTTGGCCAGATTTTGCAAGAAGTGAGTGCGACGCACCTGAATGGTGGTGCGCCGCATAAGTTGATCAGAAAATTTGTGAAGCTGGGAAAAGAAGGAGGTGCGACGCACCACACCCTTGGTGCGCCGCATGGATTGATCAGGAGAATTGAAGTTAAGAAAGAAGGCAAGGTGCGACGCACCAATCCAATGGTGCGCCGCATATCGAGCGAAGAAGGTTTTTTGGAAACAAGGCAGGTGCGACGCACCTCACCATTGGTGCGCCGCATGGATTGATCAGGAGAATTGAAGTTAAGAAAGAAGGCAGGTGCGACGCACCTGTCCAGTGGTGCGCCGCACCTGTAGGTCGGCCCAGCAAGGTTTTTGGAAACACTATAAATACAAGACCAAAACCCTATTTTTGGAGACACTTCGACTTTCAGGCGATTTTAGGGTTTCTTGAGGCAATATTCAGCAGTTTTTACCTTCTCCAAGATCTAAGGGTTGCTCAAGAGTTTCAAGGCATTCATTTATCGATTTCTTTAGCTTTTCATTGTCTTTCACACTTTGGTACAAGATGTTTATTCTTTCTTTTGCTATTTGTGACTTATTTATGATTATGTCAGGCTAAACACTTCATCATCTACTGAGATGAAATGACACAATGAATATTGGTTGCATATTATTTTGAATTCAAGTTGATTATTAAACATTTCATCAAGATCTTAATGTATTGAATTCTTATCATTTATTCTATTGTTTGTTGATAATGTATAAATGGTTTTAATGGTAGTTAATTCCAGGAGTGCATTGTTCTAGTTGATTTGGTAGAATCAATAGGTGTTAATTCGTGGTAGCGAGTTGGTAAACAACAATAGGTAAGAGAGTTCAATGTGTTAACGGTTTGGTAGAATCAATAGGTGTTAATTCGTGGTAGCGAGTTGGTAAACAACAATAGGTAAGAGAGTTCAATGTGTTAACGGTTTGGTAGAATCAATAGGTGTTAATTCGTGGTAGCGAGTTGGTAAACAACAATAGGTAAGAGAGTTCAATGTGTTAACGGTTTGGTAGAATCAATAGGTGTTAATTCGTGGTAGCGAGTTGGTAAACAACAATAGGTAAGAGAGTTCAATGTGTTAACGGTTTGGTAGAATCGATAGGTGAAATTGTTTAATCATAACAAAACAAATTAATCAGATAGGGAGATCTTAATAGGGAAGGTGGTAGCCGGATCTTTAGGATTGAATTAATTGGTTAATGAGTTCGGGTAGGGTAATAAGCTAGGAGGCCTACTAGTGAGTTCCTTGTCTTAACTTAGTTATCGGAATCAACATATTTGAATTGGCTTTAACCTTAATGCAACCAAAATGAAATGTGTCATGGAGTCGAGGTAGATGATCTTTTAAATTCTTGTTTTAAACAACAAAATTCTCCTGCGATTAATCCTACGGGATTACTAACAATCTTAACTAACTTTTGCAACGTGGCAATTCGGCCATAAAACCCCCTTATTTTTGTATCATTGTATTTAACAATTGCTTATAAAAGTCCTTGTGTTCGACCTCGTACTTACCAAGTAACTATATTGCATACGAACGGGTACACTGCCCGCAAGTGTGTAGTAGACAGTAGCTAGGTAGTTCGTGTTATAAATTTAAGACTCGAAATTACACATCAAGTTTTTGGCGCCGCTGCCGGGGACTTAAATTAAGTAGTTGTTTGTTTTGTGATTCGATCCTTCCTTGCATTCAATTGTGAGGAAGTTCTTTGTTTTTATTAGATAGATTTTATTTTTGTTTTAGGTTTTTAATTTTGTTTTGTTTTGTTTCAGGTACGTTTGACGTTTTGTCTTGTGGTGCTTTTGCAGGTTCTTTGTAGTTGATGAACACAAGAGCTTCTGGCAGACCGTTGGTTAGTCCTTTGTCAAATCCGGGGAAAGTCAGACGTCGCTTAATTCAAAGCAACAACACGGAGACCTCTACATCCAACAAGATTGATTCTGGAAATTCAGACCAAGTCCAACAGGACTTTGATCTTTCCTTTAAAACGTCAACATCAGAAGATCAAGCGGTTAAGAACTTGAAAGATCCATCTTGGATTTTTAAATCAGGAGAAGATCTAGATTCAGACGGAGAAGAGGAAATTCAAACTCCTCAACCGAACATTCCTCTCATTCCGGAGGTTAACATCAATCAACAACCAAGAGGAATGGGTGATCGAGGAGGACAACCAGTTAATCCCAACGACCGTCCTTACGGACAAAGAAGAAGGGAAGTACCAGCCAACCGAGGCACTCCAATTCGTGCTCCCACCACCGGAATAAATTTTAGTCTTAAAGGAAATCATTTGAAGAGTGTGGAGGAGGAGAAGTTCGATGGTGTGACAAACAGTGATCCTTATGGACATTTGGAAAGGTTCGAAAAGATTTGTAGGTTCTACAATTATGGCGAAGGACAGAATGACATAGTGAAACTTGAGCTCTTCCCACTTACTCTTTATGGAGAGGCAAAAGCTTGGCTCAAGGAGCAACCGGATGATTTGTACACCACATGGGCTGAACTTCGAGAAGGTTTCATTGATGAGTTTTATTCTATAAGAACTCAAAGACAATTGGAGAATAAGATTAGAGCATTCACTCAAGATTCGGGAGAAGATGTAGTTGATGCTTGGAAACGGTACAAGGAAATGCTTAGAAACTGTCCTGGGCATAATATGAATACTGAAGCAGTAGTTGAGATTTTCTATGATGGGTTGCTTAGGAAAACTAGAAGGGAACTTGCAGGTGCATTCGGGGGTAGTTTGAATAATGTAACTCCAAGTGAAGGTTACAAGATCCTCGATGACATGGCTAAGGAGTTCTTTGTTCGTGAAGAAATTCGGGATAGGAAATCTGGAGGAAAAACAGTTGCTCGGATTGAAGAAGGTGAAGATTCAAGATTAGTTGCTGAAGTCAAAGCACTCTCAAAGCAAATGAATGAGAGGTTTGACAACCAAGATAACAGGTTCAAGAATCTTGAGAGAGATGTTAAGGTTATGGCGGATGGGTGTGATCACTGTGGAGAGTTGCATTACAGTGAGGATTGCCCGGACAAGCCAGCTAAAGATGTTAATTATATTCAGAATCAACCGCAGGGAAATTTCGGTCAGAACACCGGTTATCAAAACCGGAATTCAGGTACTACTTATCCCTCGTCTTCTTTTAATGCTAATAATTCTGGGTATGGTGGCAACAGGTTCAGCAGGTTTAACAGTCAGCAGAGCACGACTGCTGAACTGAGAGATATTGTTAAGGATTTCATCGGTGCTCAGAAACAAACAAATGAACACGTGGCTGCAGAAACTAAGAAGATGTATTCGGCATTGGATTCAGTGACTACTCGTTTGGATGGTTTGAGTCATAAGTTGGATCAAAGTACTAAGAGCACTCAAGCTACATTTCAGGATATAGAAGCTAAGCTCGAAAGGCTAGGAAATTCAAATAGGCAGCTCGGGACATTACCGAGCAATACTCAACAAAATCCTAAGCCTCAACAGAGTCCAAGGCTTCCGTCAAACGATAAAGGAAATTACAATCCTCCGAATGCTCGTAATGAGCAAGTGAACGCAATCACAACAAGAGCAGGTAATACTTATAATTCGGCTAATCCATTACCTAATGATGTTACTCCTCTTGTGCAGGAAGAAGCTGATGATTCCGTTGATGATGAGATTGAGATGGAGCCGAACTCAGCCGTGAAAACACCGGCCGTTCCATCCAAGATAGTTGAGAAACCAACCGTTGAGAGGCCACAGGTTAAGCCGTATCCACCGCATATTCCATTTCCTCAACGATTGAAGAAAGCAAAGAGCAAGGAGAATTTTAAGAAGTTTGTTGAATTGATTCAAAATGTTAATATTACTCTTCCTTAGTTGATCTTCTTGCAGGTATGCCTAACTATGCGAAGTTTCTCAAAGAACTCATTTCGGATAAAATGAAGTTGGAAAAGGCAAAGACGGCAGTCATGAGTGCCGAGTGTTCCGCCATCATCAAGAACGAGATTCCCCCTAAGTTGGAAGATCCAGGGAGTTTTCTTATCTCTTGTTCTTTTGGTGTTTTGTTGTATAAGGCATTAGCCGATCTAGGGGCTAGCATTAATTTGATGCCTTATTCAGTATATAAAAAGTTGTCTTTAGGTGAATTGACCCCTACTCGTATGAGCATTCGGCTAGCGGACCGATCATTCCAATATCCCATGGGGATAGCGGAAAATTTACAGATTAAAGTGGGTCATATGATTTTTCCGGTTGATTTTGTTATACTCGAAATGGAGGCGGATGTAAATGTGCCTCTAATTCTTGGCCGACCCTTCCTTATGACCGCGGATGCTATCATCCGGGTTAAGGCTAAGGAGATTTCTTTAGGTGTCGGTGATGACTCGGGTCAAAGCACACGAGTGCTTACATCGGTTGAGAGTCCTCCCACCGACTTGGAGCTCAAACCGCTTCCGGATCATTTGGAGTATGCTTATTTAGAAGGTACATCTTTTCTTCCCGTTGTCATTTCATCTTCTTTGATGAAGGATGAAAAATCTAGGCTTATTACCGTCTTAAAGGCTCATAAAAAGGCCTTTGCATGGAAAATTTCTGATATTCCGGGTATAAGTCCAGAATTTTGTAAGCACACAATCAATTTTGTTGATAATTTTAAACCAATTGTGCAAAGACAACGAAGGTTAAATCCAAATATGAAGGATGTTGTTAAAAAGGAAATTATTAAGTTGTTAGATGCGGGAATCATATTCCCCATTTCGGATAGTTCTTGGGTAAGTCCGGTACATTGTGTACCGAAAAAGGGTGGGATGACCGTTGTTTTAAATGATAAGAACGAATTGATTCCCACTAGAACTGTCACGGGGTGGAGGGTATGTATTGATTATCGGAAATTAAATGATGCCACCCGCAAGGACCATTTCCCATTGCCCTTTATCGACCAAATGCTCGAACGGCTCGCCGGAAACGAGTATTTTTGTTTTTTAGATGGATTTTCTGGGTATTTCCAAATACCTATTGACCCTAAAGACCAAGAGAAGACCACGTTTACTTGTCCCTATGGCACTTATGCTTATAGGAGGATGCCATTTGGTCTTTGTAACGCACCCGGTACTTTTCAACGTTGTATGATTGCAATTTTTCAAGACATGATTGAAACTTCCATGGAAGTTTTCATGGATGATTTTTCGGTATTTGGTAGTTCTTTTGAGAGTTGTTTAGAGAGTCTTGATAGGATGTTGGAAAGGTGTGAACGGGCACACTTGGTCTTAAATTGGGAAAAGTGTCACTTTATGGTTAAAGAAGGTATTGTTTTGGGACACAAAGTTTCTAAGGCGGGTTTAGAGGTTGATAAAGCTAAAATTGATGTGATATCTAAATTACCTCCACCCACCAATGTTAAGTCGATTAGGAGTTTTTTGGGTCATGCCGGTTTTTACCGAAGGTTTATAAAAGATTTCTCCAAAATTGCCCGGCCAATGACCAAATTGTTAGAGAAGGATGTCCCATTTGTGTTTGACAAAGAGTGTCTTGATGCATTCAACTTGCTTAAAGGAAATTTGACCAAAGCACCTATTATGATTCCACCTAATTGGTCATTACCATTTGAGTTGATGTGTGATGCTAGCGATTTTGCCTTAGGGGCCGTTTTAGGCCAAAGGGAGGATAAACATTTCCGCCCTATTTTCTATGCTAGCAAGACCTTGAACCCAGCCCAACTAAATTACACGGTAACTGAAAAAGAGTTGTTGGCTGTTGTGTATGCTTTTGATAAGTTTCGTCCCTACTTGGTCCTTAACAAGACCATTGTTTATACGGATCACTCTGCCCTAAGGTACTTGTTTTCCAAACAAGATGCCAAGCCCCGTCTCATCCGTTGGGTCTTGCTTTTGCAAGAATTTGACATCGAGATAAAGGACAAAAAGGGGGCTGAAAATGTGGCAGCCGACCATTTAAGTAGGCTCGAAAACCCTCACCGTGAGGAGTTGCAAGAGCATGAGATTAATGATGATTTTCCTGATGAGTTTTTGATGCAGATTGAGGAAGGACCTTGGTATGCCGATATTGCTAACTATCTTAGTGCAGGTTTGCTTCCCGAGGAGTTGTCAAAGCAAGAGAAGAAGAAGTTCTTTTCTGAAATTAAATATTATTTTTGGGATAAACCATTTTTGTTCAGAGTATGTGCAGATGGCATGATAAGGAGGTGTGTGTCGGAAGATGAAACTCGACAAATTCTAGATGCTTGTCACCACGGGCCAACCGGTGGTCATTATGGACCATCTGTCACCGGTAAGAAAGTATACGATGCTGGATTTTATTGGCCAACGATCTTCAAGGAGGCGCATACTTTGGTTGAGGTTTGTGATGTGTGTCAAAGACAAGGTAACATTTCCAAACGTGATGAAATGCCTCAAAACTTTATTCAGGTATGTGAAGTTTTTGATGTTTGGGGCATAGACTTTATGGGACCTTTTCTTCCATCGAATAGGAATTTGTATATCCTTGTTGCTGTCGATTATGTTTCTAAGTGGGCAGAAGCTAAAGCCTTGCCAACGAATGATGCACGTGTTGTCATTCACTTCTTGAAACAGCTTTTCTGTAGATTTGGAGTGCCTAAGGCCTTAATAAGTGACCGCGGAAGTCATTTCGCGAATCACCAACTCGCTAAGGTGCTAAGGAGGTATGGTGTCACTCACCGTTTTTCAACCTCTTATCACCCGCAAACGAGTGGCCAAGTTGAAAATACTAATAGGGCATTAAAGAGAATTCTTGAGAAAACCGTAGGAGATAACCCAAAGTCTTGGTCTACCAAGCTTGATGATGCTCTATGGGCATTTAGGACCGCTTATAAGACACCGATTGGGACTACCCCATTCCGGTTGCTTTATGGCAAGACTTGTCATCTTCCTATTGAAATTGAGCATAAAGCCTTTTGGGCGCTCAAGAATTGCAATTTGGACCTAGTGGAGGCCGGTGAGTTGAGATCAATGCAATTAAATGAACTAGATGAACTTAGGTTGCATGCTTATGATAATTCTAGACTTTACAAGGAACGAACCAAAGTGTGGCATGACCGTAGGCTTAGAAAGAAGGATTTTAAAGCCGGAGACAAAGTTTTGTTGTTCCTTTCTAAGTATAGGTTTAAGCAACCCAAGTTGACATCTAGGTGGACCGGGCCTTATGTGATCAAACATGTATATCCGTCTGGTTATGTTGAATTGTTTAAGTCGGATGGGACCACTTTTATTGTTAATGGTCATA
>CM067172.1:47286427-47308927 GCA_034093135.1 Erigeron breviscapus
GGTGATTTGCCTGAAGATCAGAGGCCTGTTGGAAAACGGCGTAGAGATGATGGTTCTAGTGTACCTCAGTTTGCGGGAGGTTCTTCTTCTTCATCTGCCTTTGATTTTTCTTCTATGCAGGGACAGATTTTTGGCTTGGAGGGTACTACAGATATGTTGCTTGATAATGCACGTACGGCTAACAGTATGCTTGGTCGTCTGTTAGATCAGCAGGAGCATTTCCGCCCTATGTGGCAAAGGCAATATGAGCAGCAAAAAAAAAAAAAAAAAAAAAAAAAAAAAAAAAAAAAAAAAAAAAAAAAAAAAAAAAAAAAAAAAAAAAAAAAAAAAAAAAAAAAAAAAAAAAAAAAAAAAAAAAAAAAAAAAAAAAAAAAAAAAAAAAAAAAAAAAAAAAAAAAAAAAAAAAAAAAAAAAAAAAAAAAAAAAAAAAAAAAAAAAAAAAAAAAAAAAAAAAAAAAAAAAAAAAAAAAAAAAAAAAAAAAAAAAAAAAAAAAAAAAAAAAAAAAAAAAAAAAAAAAAAAAAAAAAAAAAAAAAAAAAAAAAAAAAAAAAAAAAAAAAAAAAAAAAAAAAAAAAAAAAAAAAAAAAAAAAAAAAAAAAAAAAAAAAAAAAAAAAAAAAAAAAAAAAAAAAAAAAAAAAAAAAAAAAAAAAAAAAAAAAAAAAAAAAAAAAAAAAAAAAAAAAAAAAAAAAAAAAAAAAAAAAAAAAAAAAAAAAAAAAAAAAAAAAAAAAAAAAAAAAAAAAAAAAAAAAAAAAAAAAAAAAAAAAAAAAAAAAAAAAAAAAAAAAAAAAAAAAAAAAAAAAAAAAAAAAAAAAAAAAAAAAAAAAAAAAAAAAAAAAAAAAAAAAAAAAAAAAAAAAAAAAAAAAAAAAAAAAAAAAAAAAAAAAAAAAAAAAAAAAAAAAAAAAAAAAAAAAAAAAAAAAAAAAAAAAAAAAAAAAAAAAAAAAAAAAAAAAAAAAAAAAAAAAAAAAAAAAAAAAAAAAAAAAAAAAAAAAAAAAAAAAAAAAAAAAAAAAAAAAAAAAAAAAAAAAAAAAAAAAAAAAAAAAAAAAAAAAAAAAAAAAAAAAAAAAAAAAAAAAAAAAAAAAAAAAAAAAAAAAAAAAAAAAAAAAAAAAAAAAAAAAAAAAAAAAAAAAAAAAAAAAAAAAAAAAAAAAAAAAAAAAAAAAAAAAAAAAAAAAAAAAAAAAAAAAAAAAAAAAAAAAAAAAAAAAAAAAAAAAAAAAAAAAAAAAAAAAAAAAAAAAAAAAAAAAAAAAAAAAAAAAAAAAAAAAAAAAAAAAAAAAAAAAAAAAAAAAAAAAAAAAAAAAAAAAAAAAAAAAAAAAAAAAAAAAAAAAAAAAAAAAAAAAAAAAAAAAAAAAAAAAAAAAAAAAAAAAAAAAAAAAAAAAAAAAAAAAAAAAAAAAAAAAAAAAAAAAAAAAAAAAAAAAAAAAAAAAAAAAAAAAAAAAAAAAAAAAAAAAAAAAAAAAAAAAAAAAAAAAAAAAAAAAAAAAAAAAAAAAAAAAAAAAAAAAAAAAAAAAAAAAAAAAAAAAAAAAAAAAAAAAAAAAAAAAAAAAAAAAAAAAAAAAAAAAAAAAAAAAAAAAAAAAAAAAAAAAAAAAAAAAAAAAAAAAAAAAAAAAAAAAAAAAAAAAAAAAAAAAAAAAAAAAAAAAAAAAAAAAAAAAAAAAAAAAAAAAAAAAAAAAAAAAAAAAAAAAAAAAAAAAAAAAAAAAAAAAAAAAAAAAAAAAAAAAAAAAAAAAAAAAAAAAAAAAAAAAAAAAAAAAAAAAAAAAAAAAAAAAAAAAAAAAAAAAAAAAAAAAAAAAAAAAAAAAAAAAAAAAAAAAAAAAAAAAAAAAAAAAAAAAAAAAAAAAAAAAAAAAAAAAAAAAAAAAAAAAAAAAAAAAAAAAAAAAAAAAAAAAAAAAAAAAAAAAAAAAAAAAAAAAAAAAAAAAAAAAAAAAAAAAAAAAAAAAAAAAAAAAAAAAAAAAAAAAAAAAAAAAAAAAAAAAAAAAAAAAAAAAAAAAAAAAAAAAAAAAAAAAAAAAAAAAAAAAAAAAAAAAAAAAAAAAAAAAAAAAAAAAAAAAAAAAAAAAAAAAAAAAAAAAAAAAAAAAAAAAAAAAAAAAAAAAAAAAAAAAAAAAAAAAAAAAAAAAAAAAAAAAAAAAAAAAAAAAAGAAAGTTTTAAGTTGATGCTTTAAGAAGATTAGAAGTGAGGGAAAAGAGATGATGATTGGTTGGTGATTGAGGGTTGTTGTTTGATGATAATGGTGAGTTGTTGATGGCGGTGCCGGTTACCTTGGGCATTGAGTCATCATGGTTATATTGGCCTACTCTTGGAGTTTTGGACATCAGTGGTTTGCATGTTTCATTGTATATTGTATTTTCATTTGATTTGTATCCGCCTTTGTTGGCGTTTAGACAATTTTCTTTTCCGTACTTAGTTAGTTATTTGTGTTTGTATGGTGAAAGACAAGTATGGGGGGGAGGATTGGTATGCTTATCATGTTCTAATGGTCTAATGATGTTTTATTGAGTTTTCTTTTGGTTGTTTTATGCATTTCGAAAGGTAGCGTTCATGTGCATATGCTGGCAGTAAGTTCAGCGCCCATTCATTTTGTGACGATTCTACCGAGCATACAAACATTACCGAACATCCGGCAAGTTTTCATGATCTTTTCATATTTTTATTTTTACTTTTACCTATTTCCCATAGATTGTCTTTAGTTCATTGTACATTGAGGGCATTGTACAACTTAAGTATGGGGGGGAGGTAAATAGGAAAAGTCGGATGAATTTTGAGAATTTCTACCAGTTTTGTTGATGTGTCCCTCTCATAGGCCTTTGGATTTTATCCGAGGGTAGGAGTTCCATTTCGAGCTCTTCACTGTGATGTGCATGTTTGAAATTGGTGTTCTCGATTTTTGAACTTTTGCTTGCTTGTCCATATAGTTGAATTACTTTTGTCACTTAAGATTTAATCATACTAGTAATTGAACTATAAAATTCCTTTGGTTAATACATTTTAAATTTGTGAAATGTGTTTTGAGTGATCGTTAAGGCAAATCCATTCTGGATTGATTACATTGCTAGCACACTTATACCCCAAAACACCAAATATGTAAGGATCTTGATTCATTTATAGATTGGTTAGGTGTTACGGTTTTGGTTTGGTTAGTCTTGTAAATTTGTCCCTCTCGTAGGCTTTTGGATTTATCCGGAAGTAAGGGTCTCTTTTAGAGCTCTGAACTATGATGTGCAAGTTTGAGGTTAATTCATTCCATTTCCGTTTGTTATTTCTTTGATATGAGTGTGCCGGTGATTGCGTTGATTCTAGAACTTGGCCTAGTTGATCGTTCCGTGGTTGCTAGATGATAAAGAGGTAAATTAGGATTAAAACCGTGTTTTCTTTGTCTATTCACCCTTTGTTATGTCGTTATTGTAAACCATGTTTGTATGCATGTGTGTTTGTAGCTAATCATAGTGGTTAGTGATTTTCCTTTGTTTAAACCCGTGTTGCACTCGTTTTTAGTGCAAGAAACTTTTAGATAACCTGTTGCGCCTCACCTTTTCGTTTGTGTTAAATTCACTTAAATATTTAACCTTTCCTCTCCACACCGATAGTCGAAATCCTTGGTTGATCATTAGTTGCCTATGCTAGTTGGATGGTTTGAAGTTATCTTGGTTGTGTCGGGTTGGTATATTTCCGTTTATTGGGGGTAGATTGATGTCGTCATGATTATAGATGAAGCCTAGATTATTCTAATTAGTAAGAGTTTTGATTTGTCAACATGTTTCAAAGTTATAAAAAGGAGATACCAATTAGGCAGGGTAAAAGTAGTTCATTAAAAAAAAAAAAAAGAGAATGAAAAGATTGAAAATCAGAAAGAAAAGAAAAAAAAAAGAAAAAAACGAACTTGGACTGTCAGTTGGTATTTCCCTATTTTTGTCAAATCAAGTTAAGTTGGTACATGTGTTTAAACCAACAAAAGGTTCTTGAATTGTTCATATATTTTTCGTTTGAAGTTGGCGATGTTTGTTAAAGTCAATGTTGGTAAGATAAGGTGGTAAAAAGTCGTTTTGAAGGTCATACACCACAATGGTGTCGGTTTTATTCGGTCTATTGGGGAGTAGTGTCTGGAGAACATCTTTTGGGGCTTGGATAGATGGCAACTATTGATATGGGTTGTGTTGGACTAGACTATTTGTAAAACTTTGTTAATTGTTTGTGTTATCTTTTTTAACACCGATTACATCCAGAATTTCCATACACAATTGTTAATGACCCCTGTAAGCCTTCAGAAATGTACATTACAACCGTTTAATTACCTCTTTTGATAGACGTTTATGGTGCTTGCGCCGTGACGATGAAGGAACGATTCTAGTACAAGCCTATGGTTAAAATATATGCATCACGACTAGGCTTTGAGTGATTGATATAATATTTCAACCCAATAGTTTGTTAGTTGGAGAAAGTTAGTTGAGATGTTCTTCTTTCATTTGATTAAAGTTCTTAGTCGTGTTTTCGAGGCTTGTAGATCATTCGAATATTGTCAAACATTTCAATTTTCATTTAAGATTAAAACTGCTTAACCACTCTTCCTTGTTTTCCTACTTTCGTGGTTTAGCTTCTTTTTGATTATTGTCATGTGTCTGCAATTGAGAACCAAGGGAAAGTTTGTTTTGAAATCTGAATTTGCTTGAGGACAAGCAAAGCTTAAGTATGGGGGAATTTGATATGTCCATTTATATGTATAATCCCATATCGTTTCTAAGTCATTTTACGCTTAATGATGTGCAAATTACATGTATATTCGATGCTTTGATGGTATTGTTAGTGATTCAGGCTTAGAACAGGTAAAATGGTTAAAAATAGCTTGTGGATGGCTAAAAGATGCATTAGGATGGTTCGTGTACGAGTGCGAGAAGAAACGAGTTGGAAATCACAAGTTTTGAAGAGAAAGTGGCTGAGTGCGTCGCACCTGAAGGGTGGTGCGTCGCATATATTGATCAGGAAGTTGGCCAGATTTTGCAAGAAGTGAGTGCGACGCACCTGAATGGTGGTGCGCCGCATATCGAGCGAAGAAGGTTTTTTGGAAACAAGGCAGGTGCGACGCACCTGCAATGGTGCGCCGCATATCGAGCGAAGAAGGTTTTTTGGAAACAAGGCAGGTGCGACGCACCTGCCATGGTGGTGCGCCGCATATCGAGCGAAGAAGGTTTTTTGGAAACAAGGCAGGTGCGACGCACCTGCCATGGTGGGCGCCGCATATCGAGCGAAGAAGGTTTTTTGGAAACAAGGCAGGTGCGACGCACCTGGGTGGTGCGCCGCATATCGAGCGAAGAAGGTTTTTTGGAAACAAGGCAGGTGCGACGCACCTGCAATGGTGCGCCGCATATCGAGCGAAGAAGGTTTTTTGGAAACAAGGCAGGTGCGACGCACCTGCAATGGTGCGCCGCATATCGAGCGAAGAAGGTTTTTTGGAAACAAGGCAGGTGCGACGCACCTGCCTGGTGCGCCGCATATCGAGCGAAGAAGGTTTTTTGGAAACAAGGCAGGTGCGACGCACCTGCAATGGTGCGCCGCATATCGAGCGAAGAAGGTTTTTTGGAAACAAGGCAGGTGCGACGCACCTGCCATGGTGGTGCGCCGCATATCGAGCGAAGAAGGTTTTTTGGAAACAAGGCAGGTGCGACGCACCTGCCGGTGGTGCGCCGCATATCGAGCGAAGAAGGTTTTTTGGAAACAAGGCAGGTGCGACGCACCTGCAATGGTGCGCCGCATATCGAGCGAAGAAGGTTTTTTGGAAACAAGGCAGGTGCGACGCACCTGCCGTGGTGCGCCGCATATCGAGCGAAGAAGGTTTTTTGGAAAGAAGGCAAGGTGCGACGCACCAATCCAATGGTGCGCCGCATATCGAGCGAAGAAGGTTTTTTGGAAACAAGGCAGGTGCGACGCACCTGGCCAGTGGTGCGCCGCACCTGTAGGTCGGCCCAGCAAGGTTTTTTGGAAACACTATAAATACAAGACCAAAACCCTATTTTTGGAGACACTTCGACTTTCAGGCGATTTTAGGGTTTCTTGAGGCAATATTCAGCAGTTTTTACCTTCTCCAAGATCTAAGGGTTGCTCAAGAGTTTCAAGGCATTCATTTATCGATTTCTTTAGCTTTTCATTGTCTTTCACACTTTGGTACAAGATGTTTATTCTTTCTTTTGCTATTTGTGACTTATTTATGATTATGTCAGGCTAAACACTTCATCATCTACTGAGATGAAATGACACAATGAATATTGGTTGCATATTATTTTGAATTCAAGTTGATTATTAAACATTTCATCAAGATCTTAATGTATTGAATTCTTATCATTTATTCTATTGTTTGTTGATAATGTATAAATGGTTTTAATGGTAGTTAATTCCAGGAGTGCATTGTTCTAGTTGATTTGGTAGAATCAATAGGTGTTAATTCGTGGTAGCGAGTTGGTAAACAACAATAGGTAAGAGAGTTCAATGTGTTAACGGTTTGGTAGAATCGATAGGTGAAATTGTTTAATCATAACAAAACAAATTAATCAGATAGGGAGATCTTAATAGGGAAGGTGGTAGCCGGATCTTTAGGATTGAATTAATTGGTTAATGAGTTCGGGTAGGGTAATAAGCTAGGAGGCCTACTAGTGAGTTCCTTGTCTTAACTTAGTTATCGGAATCAACATATTTGAATTGGCTTTAACCTTAATGCAACCAAAATGAAATGTGTCATGGAGTCGAGGTAGATGATCTTTTAAATTCTTGTTTTAAACAACAAAATTCTCCTGCGATTAATCCTACGGGATTACTAACAATCTTAACTAACTTTTGCAACGTGGCAATTCGGCCATAAAACCCCCTTATTTTTGTATCATTGTATTTAACAATTGCTTATAAAAGTCCTTGTGTTCGACCTCGTACTTACCAAGTAACTATATTGCATACGAACGGGTACACTGCCCGCAAGTGTGTAGTAGACAGTAGCTAGGTAGTTCGTGTTATAAATTTAAGACTCGAAATTACACATCATACATCCATTCTTGAAACGCTTGTTCTCGATCTTCGTACATTGATGCTACTGCACGTGCAGCCGGGGTTGCGTAGTGAGTCCATTCTGGATTCTTGTAAGGCATTGGGTAATCACCTGCTAATTCCACAGCAATAAAATGGCCTTCGTGATTTACAAGAGCAATAGATATCGGTTGAGCCAACTTTAATTGATCCAAGCCATGTTGCATCGGGAATACTGTGCGGGGGTCACGTAGGCTTATGCAGTTGATTATTATACCCAGCTTATTGGCCAGGAGGATATGGAACCACACTTTACTCATCCAATGTTTTTTGTCTCGCCATTTTTTATAATAAGAGGTTCGCAGCGCCTCCAATATGCGTGGGCCCTCATCCCCATACATTCGCATGTACCCCTGGAGGTCAGATTCAAACTCCTCGAGCATCTGCATACGAACCCACTCTGAACCGTGGTTCTCATCTAGCCCCAAAGCAACAACGGTAGCTCGAAATCCACAACTACCATCTCCTAATACATCCTGTGCGCCGACAACGTAAGGTCGAATGTACTCGGGTAGCTCTGGTAGTGCCCATACGTAAGATCGGGACAGCCTGGCGTTCATTGGTTCCGCAACATACCCAACCCAACTGGCCTCTGACTCTGGCTCTGACTCTGACTCTGACTCTGACACTGACACCGGCCTATCCATTGTTTCATATATGGGTGCATACGTAGGTTGTGTCGGTGGTGCCCGGAACAAGTCATCAACAAAGCTGTAATATGGCTGGTCAGACTGGACCCCATAGGATTTGGACGTTTCCCCGAAGCCGTATAAATTTTGTACCCCATAGGATTGGGACGACTCCCCGAATGTATATATATTTTCCCCATAGGATTGGGACGGCTCCCCGAAGAAGTTTTGTGTGTCGTTGACCCCATAGGATTGAGACGGCTCCCTGTCAGTTAGAATCAACAATATGGAGGATTTTAGTAAATGTACATTTCCCCTTCAGCTCATCGTTCAGCAGGTGGAGCTCGACCTCGACTCTGTTAGTGGTGTGGTTATGATAGTTGAGATGTTCATCGACCCAACATGACACAACTGTTCTCGGTACGGGGACAACCAATTCTCGTTCAGGTACCTGTAGACACCAGGAAAATCTGCCAATTTTTTCTTTAACCATTTCTCGTTGTCCTTAAACTCGTCAATTGTCCGAGATTCATAGACTGTTCTCCAGTAGAAGCGAAGCTTTTCAATGTTCATATCTTTCAGCCGCAAAGCCGGTTCGCAGTGTTTGATTATGTTTTGCCATATGTGGAACCTACATAGCAGGTGTTTCGCTTCCGGCATAACAACCTTCAATGCTCTCATCAAGGCCTGCTCCCTGTCAGTTAGAACGACATGAACGGAAAAGCCTTCAACAAGGGTGGACTTGAGAGATTGTAACACCCATTCATAATTCGCCTCTTGCTCGTTTACGATAAAAGCATAGGCAAAACTGAAGGTCCTGCCCGTTGAAGTCACACCGACAATCTCAACAAGCGGCATGTTGTACACGTTGGTTTTGTACGTGGCGTCTATTTCAATAAACCAGGGAAATGCGCGCCATAGGGTCATTGATGTTGGATGCATGAAAAAGAGGTTTACCAACCGTCCATTTTGACTATTTGTAGTAAACTGGTAAATGTAATTTTTCTCCTGCAGCAGTGAGAACATAACCTGCGACAGGTGAACAAAATATAGTAAATAAGTCACTTCCAACAACGTAGTACATAATCACTAATATGATGTTTGTACCTGCATTGGAGTATGCCCTGCTTGGCCCGCCTTCCGTCTCGATTTCAGAAAGTTGGTAATGTCTCCTCTTCGAGTCCGGTTTCCTGTAAATTCTCTTTTGAGGTTTACCAGGATCTGGCGAGGGTACAAACCGCGATCCGATTGGTTTCCCACAAATTCCTTTTCTTCTTCCGTCATCCGTCTCGCGTATGCATACCCCTGCAGATCGGTAGCTGGATCATGATTGTGTTTCCAGTCCTTGACAGTGACCCTCCACCCACCATCATACCCGGGGCGGCCTACCAGAGTAAAGGGGCAGCCTATCTTGGTGGACCGTTTAACGGCCCCAGTTAACCTTTTATCGCGTTTTCCACCGTGCTGACATATTAGTGTCACTTTATTGACCACCTTTAACGAGTTGGTGTTCGTTCGCCGTCTGACTAAAACATAACCCAACTCCAGTGCTGTTCTTTGAGCCCACTCTGTCAATTCTTCGAAGGAAGCGAACACCTCCTCGGTTTCTAAGTCTCCGGCTTCGCAGTCAAAAACACCGTCTGCATCAGGTGTCTCAAACTCATCATCCGACACTTCGATACGTACGTTTTATGGGTCTGCCCAAATATCCTCCAAACTATCCATCTGAAACAATTAAAGTAAACAAGTCAACATATCGATGGTATCCATACTATATGTATAGTTAGTACAATAACTATATATATAATTACACATAAGTATAATATCTATATTCATATATATATATATACATAAAATATATACCTGTTATATTGAGAATCCGAATGAAAGAATGAAAGAATCGAAAGAAGCCGCGTTTGTTTTAAAATGAAAGTCTGCAAATTCATGCAGATTGCTATATATAAGGATAATCGCACTTACGCCAATTATATGATCCGACGTAAAGGAAACAGTATCCATGTCGGAGCATTAGCGGCAACGTCGCCGCTAATGCCTGCGACGTGGCATCTAGGGATCGAACGTTGTCAGTCATTATTGCAGACATGTCGGTGGCAACATTAGCGGCGACGTCGCCGCTAATACTCTGGTGGGGTTGACCTTTTTCTGGTCGTGTTACCCTGTGCCTTACAAAAATTTGACTAATTAGTAACGATCTAGAAATCTCAAACTCTGTTCGGAGATCTTTATATCTTAGGACAGATATAAGGCTGTTTACGGCTCATCCTTTTGGCTCAACCTTATCTATGTCACGTTTGAATATTGTTGTTATAGTGATCGAAATATGTTGCTTTTATGTGGTTCAGATTTGATGGTATGAACCGTATGATGTTATTGTCCGTATAGACAAATCTAAATTGTGAGAATTTAAATTTACAGTAGACAACAATTTGTTGTATCTATAATGTAGAATCAACAATAAAAAAACATAAACAAATCAACCATTAAAAAATAATCTTCAAAACATAAGTATGTTTGTCAATGAGTTGGTGGCTCATTGGTAAGGTCTTTGACCTTGGATAAATCCACCAGGGTTCGAATCTCACTTCCTATATTTGTAGGAGTGGATTATTAGGAGGGGGGGTTCGAGAGTCCTGGGTTTCATCTCAGGCATGCGTGGTTCGAGCACGCATACTGCCCAATTGGTGTCACTGTGGTGTCTCGAATACTAACTATTAACTACTAACTCGCTGTTAAAAAAAAAATACATAACTATGTTTAATTAGTTGGAAAGGTAAGTAAATTCAACTAGTCTAGAGTAGATTTTTTTGTCTGGATTATTTAGAATTGGATCTTTTTTTTTAACTTATTGGACTAATTAGCAGTCTAAACTATCTTTTTTTTTTATGTGCATGTGTACAGTTTTATCAATTTCTTTGGTCACTCTCAAGTTTTGTCTAAAACAAGATACGAATTTATGACATTTTGTGAGAAAACAAGACTTTTTGCTATTAGACGGCTTGATGATGGTTTATATCAAGTCAAAAGAAGCTACTCGATCCATACAAAACTAGACCCTCACAATCTCTAACATAAGAAAAGTAAAACATAAAAAGTTCAAATGAGACAACACAACAATTTTGGGTTTATATAGCTCGTAACCAACGCTTTGTTTCAAGTTTTTTTTAGAGTTAAATGCATTTTTGGTCCATGTGGTTTACCATATTTTGCATCGGCAGTCCCTCCCATGTTTTTTTTCGCACTGATGGTCCCTGGACCCATGTTTCACTTGCAACCATGGTCCACTTTGACGGATCCGTTTAATTTAAGCCGTTAAGCCCATCACGTGAGCAACACGTGATGGGCATTAATGTATTTTACACCTTCCCAACTACCAACACGTTACCAGATGAATATATATATATACATATAACTACCAAAATCATTTCATTTTCTCTTCATATTTTCTCACAAACAAAACACATATACGAAAAACACTTATTCAAACATCAAAGACCCAATCGGGTTAAAGAACCTTGGTACTCGAATGCTTAATAATGGTGTTGACAGAGTGGTTTCTTCGAAAACAAGATGCGGTTGTTGATGTGTATGATCTATACGGTGAGTTTTTAGGGTTTTCATATTGTGTTAAATATATTTAGGGGTTTCTTTTTTGTGTTAAAATTGTTGGGGATTTTCTTCAGAAATTGATTTACAATGATAAATGGAGTAAGTAATATGGTTACAATTGTTATTATATTTTTCAGGTTCAAGCCCTAATTTTTTTTCTTTGGAAGTCCATCACGGAGGAGTGTTTACTAAAGGTCCAGGAAGAAAATACGTGAATGGTAAAGTTAATTACTTTGATTTAATAGATGGGGATCAATTTTCAGTACTTGAATTGAATGACATGCTACAAGAATTAGGGTTTAACAAATGCAGCATTCTCATATGGTACCACTTTAAAATACCAGACAAAGATTTGGAATATGGACTTCATGCTTTAGGTAGTGATGATGATGTTAGACATTTATTGACTTATATACACAAATTCAAGTTAATAGAAGTGTATATAGAAAATGGTTTCACAAATTTGAACACTTATTCAAAGTCACCAGGAGGATTGGAACACCCCGCCTTACCACAACACAATATTGTCCGCTTTGCCCGCAGACTCACGGCTTTGTTTCTGGTTGCTCGGGCAAACTTCCCAGAAGGGTCACCCATTTGGCATTGCTGCCGCCCGAGCACGCTTAACTGTGGAGTTCTCCTCTCATCCACAGCCAATACGCCTAAAACGTGTTGTGTTATGTAAGGCCAATGATATTACTTATAGCCAGGATCCCCCTTGTATGTCAGCGATGTATGCTTTCACACCCCCTCAACACAACTCAACGTCCTCGTTGAGTTATGCAAGTGCGCCATACACTCCCGACAATCCCAAGGGTTTCTCTGATACCACTTGTAACACCCCGCCTTACCACAACACAATATGGTTTTCTATAATTAACCTCTTAATCGTATTATCTTATGTGTGTTGGGTTTTCCGGGTTATGCGGGAGGTTATGTGGGAATGTATGCATGTGAAATGATTTATGTTGATATGATGACGTTTAAAGTAGAAGTATATATGTGCATATGAAGTATGATGCTTATAATGACATTGCTATGATATGTTTAAGATATGTGTTGTTGATAATGTCGTTGTTATGCCTTAAAGTTGATATGTGATGGCTTATATGTGGCACTTAAGTATGAAATGTCTAGTTCACTAGATACACGTAAGAAATGTTATGAGTTGTGCACGTTAGTGAGATTAATTGTTGAAGTATACGTGACATCAATTAGGTAATGAGTATACCTAAAGTTAAAGTAAAGTGTGAAATGTGAGAAATAGTTCTAGCCTTAGTGTTAGTGCGTAAAAGTAAGAAAGATATAAATACGTGGGAAATGCTATAGCTAAATACGTGAGATTGACGTGGGAAGTGTTAAGCTTAACCCGTGCTAGTTGTAATGCTAGTGCGTAAGACGTGGGAAATCGTGCTAGTTGTAATGCTAGTGCGTAAGTCGTGGGAAATCGTGCTAGTTGTAATGCTAGTGCGTAAGACGTGGGAAATCGTGCTAGTTGTAAAGCTAGTGCGTAATATGTAAGTTATAAAAATAAGTTGATTAAGATAATTATAAGAATATGTGGGAAATCGTGCTAGTTGTAATGCAAGTGCGTAAAGATGTAAGACGTGAGAATAAGTTGATTAAAGTTGATACGTTGACTAAAGTTGTTTATAAGTATGATGTACCGTTGATAGGCACAACTAGGAGTAATTACTCTACATGTGCTAATATGAATACGTGTGACAAGTTTATGTGTGATATGCCAAGATGTGATATGAAGTTACGTTTAAGTGGTAAGTCTATGTTGATATGATATAAGATATTGATTAAGATGGGAGTATATGATGATATGATGTATATGTTGATATGAAATGAAATATGATGCAATGTGGGAAAAGGGAAGTATGGGCTGATCTATGATTGTTGTGGATGATATGTAATGTGATTATGTTTTGATAAGTAAAATATGACGAAGTTTTATGAAAGTAAAATGAAGAATGTTTTATCAAAATGTGTGTATCTTACTTAGCTAATTTTATTAGCTAACACTTGCTTTTATGAAAATGTTGTGTCCTTCAGGATAAGCAGGTTTGAGCTAGAGAAAGGTTTAGCTCGAGAGATGGGTAGATGAATAAAGGAAGATTAGCATTAGTTTTCCGATGCTTAGTATTCCCCGTTAGCCATTGTTTGGCTACTTAATAATGACTTATGTTTTATGTATTGATTTATGACATTTATGTTGGTGCCATAACTTGGATTTATCATTTATTGTTGTGACGATACGATTTAGTAACACCATTTTTATGAAAGGTACCATCCGGTTACGGATGGGGCAGTTTTTAAGTGATCCTTTTCCGCTACGTTTAAACGCCGTTAGGCAAAGTTTTTGTAAATCCAGGTTTTTAAAATGACGGGTGTTACAAGGATCAAGTAAGGTTGTGATTGAACTGATTGAAGAGGATCCTCCAACAAAACCAAAAGAAAAGCCTAAAAAGAAGTTGATCAAGAGAAAGATTGAATTTGTAGAATCTTATGTACCAATGCAAGCTGAATCAGAAGTTGGGTTGGGTAAAAATGTGGTTTTTAATGATATTGGTGCAAATGTGAATGATATGTTTACTGATGATGTGTTCACTAAAACTTTTTTGGTTAATCCAATGTGGTTAATGAGACTGGTGGGGAGGGTATAACCAATGTGGATGAGACACTTGGCCAGGGCAACACCAATGTGGGTCCTGATAATGTAGGCAATCAGAATGTGGACAATGAGAATGTGGATGAAACTGTTGTGCATTCTGTTATAAGGGATGGGGACGAACTTGAGCATGTGGGTAATACAAATGTTGAGCAAGATGAAGATGAAGGTAGTGACAGTAATAGTAGTGAGGATTCTGACTTTATAGTAGATGATCAACATAGGATACATGAGGTAGAGGTTGATATGACAGACTTTAGAGATAACATAGATGGTGAAGTTGAGTTAATAGGATGTAATGAGGATCCAAGTAAAGAAAAGACAATTGAAACACAAGAACTTGAGACATTGAATTTTGATATTCAACCTTTTTAATGACAAATAATATATGTAAATATGTAACCTTTTTAGCACAACAGTAAAATCTTCTTCCAGGGTTATTCAATGTCCATGACGTGCGAATCGTAGATAGAGATCCACATCTGCATATCACCATCGTTGTGTAGTACACGAACCCTAATTAGGGTTTTAAAAAAGGGAGTGTTTTTTTGGTCTGGATGAAAGAAAGAGAATTAAAGGAAAAATGATATTAAAATTGGGTATAAATAAACGTGGTGGCAGCTGGGTAGGAGTAAAATACATTAATGACCATCACGTGTTGCTCACGTGATGGGCTTAAAGGCTTAAATTAAATGGATCCGTCAAAGTGGACCATGGTTGCAAGTGAAACATGGGTCCAGGGACCATCAGTGCGAAAAAAACATGGGAGGGACTGCCGATGCAAAAATTGGTAAACCACAGGGACCAAAAATGCATTTAACTCTTTTTATAAACATGTTCCAAGTGACTTCTAAATCCTTGACCATCAAGAATATGCTTAATCCTAGGTTACCATAAATACAATAGGAAAAAAAAAACACAAACTAATACTACTACAAAAACCAGATTATATTGACTAACAGTTCTAACAATTTCCACCTTATTAACAGATTCGTATAACTTAGTCTATTTTAAATTTCTAATAATGTAAATTCTTTACAATGTGTGAACTAATTAGACCTTCGAAATTTCCTTGTCAAACACTCATCAACAAAATTCTCACCACCATTTTCATCAGGCACCCTGTTACCTTAAAATCTTACATTTTATAATCTAGCTAGATCAACTCTTTTTACAGTGACTCTCAAATACATTCACCTGCCTTTTTTCTAAGATATATGTCAATTTACATCCGATCATTTTCCCACTAGCTTCCATAGTTTTTGTCTACTTGTTTTTATGTATAGAAGTTCTTAGAGGGATGACATCCCACCTCCCACTTACTTTTTCACCACTCACTTCTAACCAATCACCTTATGCCACCTCAACTCCACCACTCATTCACCATTTATCCAAATTTTGTTGACATCCGACCACTCACTTCACCACTCACTACCTTTTTCATTTTATTTAAAACATAAACTTATATTAAACATTACATAATATATAATATAATTTCTTTAATAAAAAGATTAGAAATAAACCTATAATAACAATATATTTACAAAAATAAGTTTGAAAAAGAAAGAAAATATATATAATAGTTTAGGGTTAGAAATGAAAATTATAATAATTTACAAAAAGTGGGCCGCTCCTTCTCATCTATTCGTCTTCAACATCGTCTTCTACATAGCATCTATACTGATTAAAAAAAAGAAGAGAAACTAACCGTTACACTGCCTAGATCCTCACTCTTGCGTGGTTTGACCACGCAATTCTTCACCACCACGCGTGGTGGGACGTTGGCGGCGGTGTTCCGTCGTAGTGCCACGCCCACCACGCACCGTCGTGGTGCACATTTTTCACTTGTCATAAACCGCTACATCAACACTACTTGTTCAAGACGTTTTAAACACCACTACTTGTTTTCTTTTTATATATCCAAAACGAATTGGCTAACTTGAGTCTGACATTGAGGTTCTTCTTTTCCATCACTGCCTTCTTGATATTTCACTTCTTAATGTGTTGAAAGTATAATCTCATTCTCATATAATGCCTTTTATTCTTTAGCTTATCGTATGATTAGTAGTGCAGGTAGGACTTGCAGTGTTGATTTATAAGATAGAAGGGCTGAAGATGTCAAGTTGGGTGAAGTTACAAGTACAAGGACTGAAGGTGTCATTATATCAAAGAGGGTGTGTATATAAACACACATTCATTCAGAATTAGGGTTAATCTAAGAATCACTTTTCTGTTTTCTCTCTCTTTTCATTCGATATATATATATATATACAAATATATATATATCTGCTTAATAATTGTAATAATAATTCAGGTTTTTGATTATTATTTGTAATAGAACATTCAACAAATAGTTGAGTGAATCATACTTGATTAGCAGGTGTGATTTTGTGGTTGTTTGAGTTGAATCTATTTGAGAATAGATTAGATATTCTGGTGATAAATTGAGATTTATTCTTTGTTCATGGTATCAGAGCGGCGTATGATCATTCGATCACCGTTCTGATTTGATTGTTCATTTCGATCGAAGAAAACCCTAATTTTTTAGAAAATTAGGGTTAGGGTTTCTGTGTGGATTTTTTTGGGCGATTTAGATTATATTCTTCATTCTCTGAAGAGTATTCAAATAGATCTGGTGTTATTGTGGTTGAAGGTTAAAAAACCCTAAAATTAATTAAAATAATTGAATAATAATTAAATTAGGGTTTCTGCTTTAGATCTGGTTATTTTTTCAATCGACTAAGCGAATCGATTGAAATTTGTTTCAGATTTTCTTTTCTGCTTGTTCAATCGACTAAGTGAATCGGTTGAAAAAGTAGATCTCGTCTTCCGCTTGTTCTTATTCATCCAGATAGCACTGTTTGCATCTCTCTTCCTTATCTCTTTACTTTTATAAATATTTTCTCTATTTTTTCTTATCTCTCATAAAAACATTCGTGTTAAACTTGACCTATCTCCTTGAGAGGTGTGGAATCCTGTCCCTGGCACGTTTGTGGGAGAAAGATATTTTCAATATATATATATTTTTAATATTTCTTTCTTGTTTTGTTTCTGATTAATTGTTTTTTGTTCTGTGAATTAATTGAGATTAATTACGTGTTTTCTTAGTTGTTAATTGAGATTTACTGCTGATTGTTAAGTGCAATTATTTGATAATATTTGTTAAAAATGGATGATGATAATCTTCGTAATTTTGGTTATGAGTCTGATGCTGGAAGTGATGATAGTGTGACTAGAATAAGTAAATTGGATTTAGGCAGTCCTTTACATTTACACCCTAATGATACTAGTACTCTGTCTATTGTGTCAATAAAACTAAAAGGTACTGAAAATTATCAAGTATGGAGTTGTGCTATGCTACTTGCTTTAGAGGCTAAAAATAAGGTTGGTTTTATTGATGGTTCTTGCAGAAGATCTAATGTAGATGAAGTACTAGGAAAACAATGGGATAGATGTAATGCTGTGGTTATTTCTTGGATTTTAAATTCTATTTCAGAAGAACTGTATCTTGGTCAATTTTTTTCCAGAAAGGCTTCTCTTATATGGCAAGAGTTAAAAGAAACTTATGATAAAGTGGATGGTTCTGTGATTTTTAATTTGCATCATAAGATTAACTCTTTATGTCAGAATGGTATGCCTTTATCTGATTATTATCATAAACTGAATGCTTTGTGGAAACAATTTGATGCATTAGTTCAGTTACCTAGGTGTACTTGCCATGTTGCTCAAGATTTCTCTAAACATACTCAATTGATTAAACTAATGCAGTTCTTGATGGGTCTGGATGATGTTTATATGAGTGTTAGAAGTAATATCTTAACTAGAGATCCTTTACCTGACTTAAAAACTGCATATTCTATTATCTCTAGGGATGAGTCACATAGAGGGTTAACTGTTGCTTCTAATGCTAAATCACAATCTTCTGCTTTTGTGTCTAAAGTCAATAATACTAGAAATATGCCTTCTGTGAATAACTTTGCTAAGAATTCTAGAAATAATGGTTCATTAGTTTCTAAAGGTTCTTATGTGGTGTGTGAAAATTGTGGTTTTAATGGTCATACTATTGATAAGTGCTTTAAATTGATTGGATATCCTCCTGACTTTGGTAAAAAGAAATCTGGAAATTTTCAGAATGGTCAAAAGAAATTTTCTAGTAATAATACTTCTACTTCTCAAGCTTCTACTTCTAGTAATAATACTTCTACTTCTCAAGCTTCTGCTTCTAGTACTACTAATTTTTCTGATGAGCAGCTGACCAGAATTCTAAACTTGTTGAAAGATAGTTCTAAATCTTCTCAAAATGTGAATGCCAATATGGCAGGTGTGTTATTCAATGATAGTAAGATATTTCATAAAAATTTTGATAAATTTTTTTGTTCAAATTTTAATTTTAGACAAAAGGTTGTGAAAAAGGGTTGGATCAAGGATTCTGGAGCCAATCATCATATTACTCATTCTGATTCTAATCTTGTTGATGTTTTGGATGTTTCTGCTTTAAAAATCAAAGTTGGTCACCCTAATGGAACTTTTGCATATGTTCAGAAAATTGGGAATTTACAATTAACACCTTATTTGACTCTTTTTGATGTTCTTGTTGTTCCTGAATATTGTGTCAGTCTGTTATCTGTTCATAAAGTTGCTAAGCATAGTAAATATCTTATTGCTTTTGATGATACTATGTGCTATGTTATGGCTCAGGATTTGAATACAATGAAAGTTCTAGGGACTGGTATACAAGATGGTGGATTGTACTATATTGATGAATGTTTAGAAGGTATTGATAGAATGGTTACTTGCAATGTGTCTAAAATTGTTTGGCATCATAGATTAGGTCATCCTTCTGAATCTGTTCTAAATAAACTTCAGTCTGATTTGCATTTTAAACATAATAAAGATTTTGTTTGTGAAATTTGTCATCAGGCTAAACAAACTAGAGATGTTTTTCCTCAAAGTGATCATAAGTCTACTGAATTAGGTCAACTCATACATTTAGATGTTTGGGGTCCTTATAGGGTGACTAGCAGGGGTGGTTATAGATATTTTTTAACTATTGTAGATGATTACACCAGAGCTGTCTGGGTATATTTGTTAAAAACTAAAGAAGAAGTGTTTGAGAACACTGTTGTTTTTTATAACTTATTAAAAAATCAGTTTAATAAAACCATTAAGACTTTAAGAAGTGACAATGGGACTGAATTTGTTAATAAATCTTTTACTACCTTTGTTGAGACAAATGGTATTGTGCATCAAACTTCTATTCCTCATACTCCTCAACAGAATGGGATAGTTGAAAGAAAACATAGACATATTCTTAATGTTGCTAGAGCTCTTTTGTTTCAAGGGAGTATTCCCTTAAATTTGTGGACTGAATGTGTTCTGACTGCTTGTTATACTATTAACAGATTACCTTCTTCTGTGCTAAATGGAAAAACTCCTTATGAGATGGTTTTTAATAAACCTCCTTTTTTCTCTCACTTAAGATCCTTTGGTTGCTTATGTTTTTCAAAAAATTTAAATGTCTTGGATAAATTTCAAAACAGATCTTCTAAATGTATCTTAATTGGTTATTCTAATTCTAAAAAGGGATACAAACTTCTTTCTCTCAATGATAACAAAATATTTTTTTCTAGAGATGTTAAATTTTTTGAAAATATTTTTCCTTTAAAACATAAACAACAAGTTAAAGATTATGAAAAAAATTTAGATCAAGAAACATTTTTTGATTCATATGAGCAGCCTTATATTCCCAATGATGAGGTGAGAGGAAATGAGGTAAGTGATAGTAGCAACCATTCTCACTCTGGCAGTGCTTCTTCTAGCTCTACCAGTGAGAATCTGGATGCTGCTGCAAATGATTTGAATGAAAATGATTCTGAGGGTGATGATTTTGTCATCAATAATGAAGATGCTCATATGCAGAATCAACAAATCAATGATTTGCAAATAGAAAATGAAAATAACAATAATGTAGTTGATAATAATCCTGATCAAACTCTTAGAAGGTCTGAAAGAGTTTCTGTTTTTCCTGCTAACAAATATAAAGACTTTGTCATTAACAATAGTGTTAAATATAGTCTTGAAAAGTTTGTTTGTTATTCTAATTTACATCCAAATTGTGTTACCTTTATTTTGAGCTTAATAAAAGTACTGAACCCAATAAATATAGTGTTGCTTGTAAAGAAAAACATTGGGTAGATGCTATGAATCTTGAAATGGAAGCTCTTTATAGAAATAATACATGGGAATTAACTAATCTTCCTGAAGGAAGAGAACCAATAGGATGTAAGTGGATTTATAAGATTAAGTATAAATCCAATGGTGAAATAGAAAGATATAAAGCTAGGTTGGTTGCTAAGGGTTATAGTCAAAAGGAAGGTGTTGATTTTGATGAAACTTTTTCTCTTGTAGTTAAAATTGTCACTGTTAGATGTTTAATAGGTTTAGCTGTTCAGAATAATTGGTGTTTATATCAACTTGATATAAATAATGCATTCTTGTATGGTGATCTTGAAGAAACTGTTTATATGAAACTGCCTGAAGGTTTTTTTGACAAGAATGATACTAGAGTATGCAAGTTGAATAAGTCTCTTTATGGCTTAAAACAAACACCTAGACAATGGAATGCTAAACTTACAGATGCTTTAATTGGTGATGGTTTTATGCAGAGTAAAAGTGATTACTCACTTTTTACTAAGACTGGAAATGGTGTTTTTATTGCCTTGTTAGTATATGTTGATGACATTATTATTACTGGCAATAGTGAGGTTGAAATTGATAAGTTTAAAGCTTATCTTAAAACCAAATTTTTGATAAAAGATTTAGGAAAGCTTAAATATTTTTTAGGCATTGAAGTTGTTGACAATGATGATGGTTTATGTTTAAACCAAAGAAAGTATTGCTTAGATCTTTTATCTGAATTTGGTCTTCTGGCTGGCAAACCTGTTAGTGTACCTTTGAATCCTAATGTTCAATTGTCTAGTTGTGAGTCTGTTGATGATCCTATACTTGAAAATATAACTGAATATCAAAAATTGATTGGGAAGCTTATTTATTTGACACACCAGACCTGATATTGCATACACTGTACATTGTTTAAGCCAGTTTATGCATAAACCTCTTGCTTCACATCTTAAAGTTGCACTTAGAGTATTGAGATACTTAAAAGGTGCACCTGGAAAAGGTATTTTGATCAGCAGGTCTGATTCTTTTAATCTTGAAGCTTATGTTGACTCAGACTGGGCCAAATGCATTTCAAGCAGGAGGTCTGTTACTGGTTACTTTGTATATTTTTGTGGTTCTTTGGTGTCTTGGAAGAGTAAGAAACAAAACACTATATCTAAGTCATCTACTGAAGGTGAATATAGGGCAATGGCTTCTGTTACTTGTGAAATAATTTGGATTGTGAAAATCTTGCAGGATTTACAAGTTATAAATGTATTGCCTGCTAAGTTGTTTTGTGACAATAAATCAGCAATTAAGATTGCTTCCAACCCTGTTTTCCGTGAAATAACAAAGCACCTTGAAATTGATCTTCATTTTGTTAGAGAAAAGATACTTGCTGGTGTAATTAAAACTGAGAAAATAGATTCTGCTCTAAATGTAGCAGATATTCTAACTAAAGGGTTGGATACAAAAACTCATGAGATCATTTGTAAAAAGCTTAAACTTGTTAACTTGTTTGAGAATAAGATTAAGGGGGGATGTTGAAATTATAATCTCATTCTCATATAATGCCTTTTATTCTTTAGCTTATTCGTATGATTAGTAGTGCAGGTAGGACTTGCAGTGTTGATTTATAAGATAGAAGGGCTGAAGATGTCAAGTTGGGTGAAGTTACAAGTACAAGGACTGAAGGTGTCATTATATCAAAGAGGGTGTGTATATAAACACACATTCATTCAGAATTAGGGTTAATCTAAGAATCACTTTTCTGTTTTCTCTCTCTTTTCATTCGATATATATATATATATATACAAATATATATATATCTGCTTAATAATTGTAATAATAATTCAGGTTTTTGATTATTATTTATATATTATTATTATTATTTATATTATTATTATTTTATTATTTATATCTATTATTATTATTATTATATTATTATTATTTTATTATTATTATTATTATTTATATTTTATTATTATTTATATCTATTATTATTATTATTTATATCTATTATTTTATTATTATTATTATTATTATTATTATTATTTATATCTATTATTATTATTATTATTATTATATTATTATTATTATTATTTATATTATTATTATTATTTATATTATTATTATTATTATTATTATTTATATCTATTATTATTATTATATTATTATATTTATATCTATTTTATTATTTATATTTTATTATTATTTATATCTATTATTATTATTATTATTATTTATATCTATTATTATTATTATTATTTATATTATTATTATTATTTATATCTATTATTATTATTATTATTTATATCTATTATTATTATT
>CM067172.1:47313927-47381626 GCA_034093135.1 Erigeron breviscapus
TTAAACATGCAAATATAGGACACAATTATTATAAAATGAAACATTCATACCAAGTATCATAATTCATTTATTAAAATAACAATCGTTTAACATCCCATTATCCAAATACCAATCACAGATTTACATGATATAACTAGCAAAATCTAAGACCTATGCCCTCGGCATGCTTATTGAGCTTTCCTTTTGACAAAGCCTTTGTAAAAGGATCTGCTAAGTTACAATCTGTGTGAACTTTGAGTAAATTGATTTCACGTGATTCGATTCGCTCACGAACATAGTGATATCTTCTTTGGTAATGTCTGGCACCTTTCTGAACTCCAGGTTCATTGGCAATGATAATTGCTCCCGAATTATCACAGTACAGATCCATAGGTGAGTTATTTGAGGGCATCACGTCAAGCCCAGAAATAAACTTTCTGATCCAGACAGCTTCCATGGCTGCATCCGAAGCAGCTATATACTCAGACTCTGTAGCAGACATAGCAACTGTAGATTGTTTCTTGCTCTTCCAATCTACTGCACCTCCATTTAAAGTGAAGACATATCCTGACTGAGATTTTGTATCATCTTTATCAGTCTGAAATCCAGCATCACAGTATCCAGTTACTTTGAGCTCTGCATCGGGATTTCCTCCATACACCAAGAATAATTCTTTAGTAGCACGCATGTACTTCAGAATGTTCTTCACAGCAGTCCAATGATCCTCTCCAGGATTTTGCTGATAGCGGCTAACTATATTTTGCGCGAACGCAATATCAGGTCTAGTGCATCTTACCGCATACATGATAGATCCCACAGCCGAAGCATAAGGAATTCTTTTCATACGCTCCACCTCTTCAGGTGTAGAAGCACCGTTCTTGCTAGATAAATTAAGTCCTTCTTGCATCGGCAAATTCCCGCGCTTAGAATTCTCCATCTTG
Source organism: Erigeron breviscapus (assembly GCA_034093135.1). NCBI lineage: Eukaryota > Viridiplantae > Streptophyta > Magnoliopsida > Asterales > Asteraceae > Erigeron > Erigeron breviscapus. Next base: position 47,314,848 of record CM067172.1, read on the forward strand.
AATCTCTTCAAGATTTTATCTATATAAGCACTTTGACTTAATCCAATCAACCGTTTACTTCTATCTCTATAGATCTTGATTCCAAGAATAAATGCCGCTTCACCCAAGTCTTTCATAGCAAAACACTTTCCAAGATAAGATTTAACGTCTTTCAACATTGGAATGTGATTTCCTATTATCAATATGTCATCTACATACAAGACAAGGAAAGTAACATTACTCCCACTAGCTTTGCGATATACACATGGCTCATCAGGATTTTGAGCAAAACCAAACTTTTTGATCTCCTCATCAAACCTTTTATTCCAACTCCTTGATGCTTGCTTCAATCCATAAATGGACCTTTGAAGTTTGCATACCTTGTCGGGATGTTTTGGATCGACAAAACCTTCTGGTTGTACCATATAGACTTCCTCATCTAGAAAACCATTTAAGAAAGCGGTTTTGACATCCATTTGCCATATCTCATAGTCATAGTACGCTGCTATGGCTAAGATGATCCTAATAGCTCTAATGTCCGCAACGGGAGAAAAGGTTTCCTTGTCATTTTGCCGGAAACACAAGATACGCATTGTCAAATGATTCATCATTGATCGAACCATTTCTAACAAGGTTCGATTTCTCCTCTCCGATACACCATTATGCTGTGGAGTATATGGAGGAGTAAGCTGTTGAACTATTCCACAAGCTTTAAGATAATCTTTAAACTCTTGGCTTAAGTATTCACCACCTCGATCCGAACGAAGAATCTTGATGGTTCTACTGAGTTGATTCTCTACTTCACTTTTAAATTCCTTGAATGTTTCAAAGACTTCATGTTTATGTTTAAGCAAGTAAACATAACCATAACGACTGAAATCATCCGTAAAAGTGACGAAGTAGCTAGCACCTTTCCTTGACACATGTCTAAATGGGCCACATACATCCGTATGTATTAGTCCAAGTAGTTCTTTTGCCCTCTCCGGTTTATTTGGAAAAGGTTTTCTTGTCATTTTGCCGGAAACACAAGATACGCATTCGTCAAATGATTCATCATTGATCGAACCATTTCTAACAAGGTTCGATTTCTCCTCTCCGATACACCATTATGCTGTGGAGTATATGGAGGAGTAAGCTGTTGAACTATTCCACAAGCTTTAAGATAATCTTTAAACTCTTGGCTTAAGTATTCACCACCTCGATCCGAACGAAGAATCTTGATGGTTCTACTGAGTTGATTCTCTACTTCACTTTTAAATTCCTTGAATGTTTCAAAGACTTCATGTTTATGTTTAAGCAAGTAAACATAACCATAACGACTGAAATCATCCGTAAAAGTGACGAAGTAGCTAGCACCTTTCCTTGACACATGTCTAAATGGGCCACATACATCCGTATGTATTAGTCCAAGTAGTTCTTTTGCCCTCTCCGGTTTATTTGGAAAAGGTTTTCTTGTCATTTTGCCGGAAACACAAGATACGCATTCGTCAAATGATTCATCATTGATCGAACCATTTCTAACAAGGTTCGATTTCTCCTCTCCGATACACCATTATGCTGTGGAGTATATGGAGGAGTAAGCTGTTGAACTATTCCACAAGCTTTAAGATAATCTTTAAACTCTTGGCTTAAGTATTCACCACCTCGATCCGAACGAAGAATCTTGATGGTTCTACTGAGTTGATTCTCTACTTCACTTTTAAATTCCTTGAATGTTTCAAAGACTTCATGTTTATGTTTAAGCAAGTAAACATAACCATAACGACTGAAATCATCCGTAAAAGTGACGAAGTAGCTAGCACCTTTCCTTGACACATGTCTAAATGGGCCACATACATCCGTATGTATTAGTCCAAGTAGTTCTTTTGCCCTCTCCGGTTTATTTGGAAAAGGTTTTCTTGTCATTTTGCCGGAAACACAAGATACGCATTCGTCAAATGATTCATCATTTGTTTGTAAGATTCCATCTCTTTGAAGCCTTTCAATGCGTTTCTTGCCAACATGAGCAAGACGACAATGCCAAAGATAAGTCGAGTCCAAATTGGTCTTGACTCGTTTGCTAACATTATACATTGAATTATCCTTTGAATCACAACCATGCATATCAATTTCATAAATACCATCACAAGCAATAGCATTAAAATAATGAACATTATTTCGTGAAACTGAAATACCAATATCATTAAAAACATTAATGAATCCGTTGTTTTTCAACAAAGAAACTGAAATACCAATATCATTAAAAACATTAATGAATCCGTTGTTTTTCAACAAAGAAACTGAAATGACACCTCTAGTAATAGACGGTGCATAATGACAATTGTCTAAAACAATGACTAAACCAGTAGGTAAAACTAAATGATAGTCGCCTATTTCTTCTACAGCTGCCGGTAGGCCATTTCCCACGAACAGTTGTAAAGATCCTGGTTTCAGTTTCCTTCTCCTTCTAAGCCCCTGTAAACAATTACAGATATGAGTACCACACCCGGTGTCGTAAACCCATGAATTACGCTTAGAAAAGGAATATAATTCAATTGTGAAGATACCTGAAGTACTGGTCAAACCAGTTTGCTTCTTCTTCAACTCAGCTAGATACTTAGAACAATTCCGCTTCCAATGTCCCACTTCATTGCAGTGATAACATGTTTGGTCCTTAGCGGGATGTTCCTTTTTCGCTGGAGGGGTCTTCTTAGGTTTAGGAGTAGCAACTTGCTTTCCTTTACCTTGATTCTTGCCCTTTCCTTTTGGTTGTTTCCCTTTCTGGATCTTTCCCCCTTTGATCGTGAGAACTTGGGGTGTGGCAGACTTCTTTGGAAGCTTCTTTTCATACTCATTCGCCATGGCATGAAGTTCAGCAATGGTTTTATTCATGCTATGCATATTGTAATTGCGCACAAATTCCTCAAAATCCTTAGATAAAGACTTGAGAATCATGCCAATAGCAATAGGCTGAGGATAAGCATAATTCAACCTTTCCAATTGCTCAAAATACCTCTTCATCTTGAGTATATGAGGACTAACCGGTGTTCCTTGCTCGTGTCGCAAGTCATGAAGTGTGTCAACTAGGTCGAACAACTCCACTCCCGCTTGCTTTTCGTACAAAGACTTGAGCTCGATAATCATATCACGAGGAAAATAATTTTCAAATTGCTTTTGAAGATCAGCATTCATGCTTCCCAACATCAGACAAGCAACCTCATTGTGTCTATCATACGCAGCAGTGTATGCAGCCAACTCTTCAGTTGTAGCATTAGCTCCCGGAACAACGGGTGTCTGCTCTTCAAGGATTTCAGTTTTCTTTTCAGCTCTTAGAACTATTCTTAGCTGACGAAACCAATCATTGAAGTTAGGTCCAGAAAGTTTTTCTCTTTCTAGCATCGACCTGAAAGCCGATTGGTGTATGTTTTGAGAAGGATTTGTTGTTGCCATCTACAAAACAGACAAAAGTTCAATTATCGGTTTTTTCGATAATAATCCTTAAGAAATGTAATTTACCCTTGTTAAATTCATTTAACAATTAATTTCATTAAGGCTAGGATCCAATTGACATACAATCATTTCATCTGTTGATCAGCTAGAAATGACGGTACTCAAAAGGTAATCGACGATCAATAATTGCATTCATGCAATTCCTAGAGATATGGAACTTACAACAACACTTTAAAGGGGTATTAAGTGTTTTGTAAACATGTTTTGTCCCATCTTATGCCACGGGTCAAGGATCTCACCTCTTAACTCGTTTTAAGTCGCCCAATTAAGAACATGTAAATAGTCCACCACCGGTCTCACGGTGGAGTGGTAATTTACCTTGAAGAGATACAATTCGCCTACGGTCTCACGTAGGAGCGAAAAGCACTGGCAAGTGTTCTTAGCAAAGTGGGTGGCAATGACTTAACTTTAAATGGGTAATGCATTTGATGTGAATCAAAAGTTTATGTATGAAGACTCATGCAAATCTTCATAACATAATGTTTAATAAAATCATTTTATAGTCTTAGTAACACAAGAGAGCTCGGTAGCTCCATTTGAACGCACAAAGAAGCGCAAGGGCAAAGGTTTGCGAAGGAAAAAAAAAAAAAAAAAAAAAAAAAAAAAAAAAAAAAAAAAAAAAAAAAAAAAAAAAAAAAAAAAAAAAAAAAAAAAAAAAAAAAAAAAAAAAAAAAAAAAAAAAAAAAAAAAAAAAAAAAAAAAAAAAAAAAAAAAAAAAAAAAAAAAAAAAAAAAAAAAAAAAAAAAAAAAAAAAAAAAAAAAAAAAAAAAAAAAAAAAAAAAAAAAAAAAAAAAAAAAAAAAAAAAAAAAAAAAAAAAAAAAAAAAAAAAAAAAAAAAAAAAAAAAAAAAAAAAAAAAAAAAAAAAAAAAAAAAAAAAAAAAAAAAAAAAAAAAAAAAAAAAAAAAAAAAAAAAAAAAAAAAAAAAAAAAAAAAAAAAAAAAAAAAAAAAAAAAAAAAAAAAAAAAAAAAAAAAAAAAAAAAAAAAAAAAAAAAAAAAAAAAAAAAAAAAAAAAAAAAAAAAAAAAAAAAAAAAAAAAAAAAAAAAAAAAAAAAAAAAAAAAAAAAAAAAAAAAAAAAAAAAAAAAAAAAAAAAAAAAAAAAAAAAAAAAAAAAAAAAAAAAAAAAAAAAAAAAAAAAAAAAAAAAAAAAAAAAAAAAAAAAAAAAAAAAAAAAAAAAAAAAAAAAAAAAAAAAAAAAAAAAAAAAAAAAAAAAAAAAAAAAAAAAAAAAAAAAAAAAAAAAAAAAAAAAAAAAAAAAAAAAAAAAAAAAAAAAAAAAAAAAAAAAAAAAAAAAAAAAAAAAAAAAAAAAAAAAAAAAAAAAAAAAAAAAAAAAAAAAAAAAAAAAAAAAAAAAAAAAAAAAAAAAAAAAAAAAAAAAAAAAAAAAAAAAAAAAAAAAAAAAAAAAAAAAAAAAAAAAAAAAAAAAAAAAAAAAAAAAAAAAAAAAAAAAAAAAAAAAAAAAAAAAAAAAAAAAAAAAAAAAAAAAAAAAAAAAAAAAAAAAAAAAAAAAAAAAAAAAAAAAAAAAAAAAAAAAAAAAAAAAAAAAAAAAAAAAAAAAAAAAAAAAAAAAAAAAAAAAAAAAAAAAAAAAAAAAAAAAAAAAAAAAAAAAAAAAAAAAAAAAAAAAAAAAAAAAAAAAAAAAAAAAAAAAAAAAAAAAAAAAAAAAAAAAAAAAAAAAAAAAAAAAAAAAAAAAAAAAAAAAAAAAAAAAAAAAAAAAAAAAAAAAAAAAAAAAAAAAAAAAAAAAAAAAAAAAAAAAAAAAAAAAAAAAAAAAAAAAAAAAAAAAAAAAAAAAAAAAAAAAAAAAAAAAAAAAAAAAAAAAAAAAAAAAAAAAAAAAAAAAAAAAAAAAAAAAAAAAAAAAAAAAAAAAAAAAAAAAAAAAAAAAAAAAAAAAAAAAAAAAAAAAAAAAAAAAAAAAAAAAAAAAAAAAAAAAAAAAAAAAAAAAAAAAAAAAAAAAAAAAAAAAAAAAAAAAAAAAAAAAAAAAAAAAAAAAAAAAAAAAAAAAAAAAAAAAAAAAAAAAAAAAAAAAAAAAAAAAAAAAAAAAAAAAAAAAAAAAAAAAAAAAAAAAAAAAAAAAAAAAAAAAAAAAAAAAAAAAAAAAAAAAAAAAAAAAAAAAAAAAAAAAAAAAAAAAAAAAAAAAAAAAAAAAAAAAAAAAAAAAAAAAAAAAAAAAAAAAAAAAAAAAAAAAAAAAAAAAAAAAAAAAAAAAAAAAAAAAAAAAAAAAAAAAAAAAAAAAAAAAAAAAAAAAAAAAAAAAAAAAAAAAAAAAAAAAAAAAAAAAAAAAAAAAAAAAAAAAAAAAAAAAAAAAAAAAAAAAAAAAAAAAAAAAAAAAAAAAAAAAAAAAAAAAAAAAAAAAAAAAAAAAAAAAAAAAAAAAAAAAAAAAAAAAAAAAAAAAAAAAAAAAAAAAAAAAAAAAAAAAAAAAAAAAAAAAAAAAAAAACTCTTATTTTTATTTAATTTAATCCGATTTTTAATTAAAAAAATAAGAAAACAACTTTTAATTATTTAACAATTAATTAAATAAATTCCTCAAAATCCTTAGATAAAGACTTGAGAATCATGCCAATAGCAATAGGCTGAGGATAAGCATAATTCAACCTTTCCAATTGCTCAAAATACCTCTTCATCTTGAGTATATGAGGACTAACCGGTGTTCCTTGCTCGTGTCGCAAGTCATGAAGTGTGTCAACTAGGTCGAACAACTCCACTCCCGCTTGCTTTTCGTACAAAGACTTGAGCTCGATAATCATATCACGAGGAAAATAATTTTCAAATTGCTTTTGAAGATCAGCATTCATGCTTCCCAACATCAGACAAGCAACCTCATTGTGTCTATCATACGCAGCAGTGTATGCAGCCAACTCTTCAGTTGTAGCATTAGCTCCCGGAACAACGGGTGTCTGCTCTTCAAGGATTTCAGTTTTCTTTTCAGCTCTTAGAACTATTCTTAGCTGACGAAACCAATCATTGAAGTTAGGTCCAGAAAGTTTTTCTCTTTCTAGCATCGACCTGAAAGCCGATTGGTGTATGTTTTGAGAAGGATTTGTTGTTGCCATCTACAAAACAGACAAAAGTTCAATTATCGGTTTTTTCGATAATAATCCTTAAGAAATGTAATTTACCCTTGTTAAATTCATTTAACAATTAATTAAAACAAAACAACCCTTAACCCCCCTTCAAGTTTTGATCTTTGTAACCCACCCCCACCCCCACCCCCACCCCCACCCCCACCCCCACCCCCACCCCCACCCCCACCCCCACCCCCACCCCCACCCCCACCCCCACCCCCACCCCCACCCCCACCCCCACCCCCACCCCCACCCCCACCCCCACCCCCACCCCCACCCCCACCCCCACCCCCACCCCCACCCCCACCCCCACCCCCACCCCCACCCCCACCCCCACCCCCACCCCCACCCCCACCCCCACCCCCACCCCCACCCCCACCCCCACCCCCACCCCCACCCCCACCCCCACCCCCACCCCCACCCCCACCCCCACCCCCACCCCCACCCCCACCCCCACCCCCACCCCCACCCCCACCCCCACCCCCACCCCCACCCCCACCCCCACCCCCACCCCCACCCCCACCCCCACCCCCACCCCCACCCCCACCCCCACCCCCACCCCCACCCCCACCCCCACCCCCACCCCCACCCCCACCCCCACCCCCACCCCCACCCCCACCCCCACCCCCACCCCCACCCCCACCCCCACCCCCACCCCCACCCCCACCCCCACCCCCACCCCCACCCCCACCCCCACCCCCACCCCCACCCCCACCCCCACCCCCACCCCCACCCCCACCCCCACCCCCACCCCCACCCCCACCCCCACCCCCACCCCCACCCCCACCCCCACCCCCACCCCCACCCCCACCCCCACCCCCACCCCCACCCCCACCCCCACCCCCACCCCCACCCCCACCCCCACCCCCACCCCCACCCCCACCCCCACCCCCACCCCCACCCCCACCCCCACCCCCACCCCCACCCCCACCCCCACCCCCACCCCCACCCCCACCCCCACCCCCACCCCCACCCCCACCCCCACCCCCACCCCCACCCCCACCCCCACCCCCACCCCCACCCCCACCCCCACCCCCACCCCCACCCCCACCCCCACCCCCACCCCCACCCCCACCCCCACCCCCACCCCCACCCCCACCCCCACCCCCACCCCCACCCCCACCCCCACCCCCACCCCCACCCCCACCCCCACCCCCACCCCCACCCCCACCCCCACCCCCACCCCCACCCCCACCCCCACCCCCACCCCCACCCCCACCCCCACCCCCACCCCCACCCCCACCCCCACCCCCACCCCCACCCCCACCCCCACCCCCACCCCCACCCCCACCCCCACCCCCACCCCCACCCCCACCCCCACCCCCACCCCCACCCCCACCCCCACCCCCACCCCCACCCCCACCCCCACCCCCACCCCCACCCCCACCCCCACCCCCACCCCCACCCCCACCCCCACCCCCACCCCCACCCCCACCCCCACCCCCACCCCCACCCCCACCCCCACCCCCACCCCCACCCCCACCCCCACCCCCACCCCCACCCCCACCCCCACCCCCACCCCCACCCCCACCCCCACCCCCACCCCCACCCCCACCCCCACCCCCACCCCCACCCCCACCCCCACCCCCACCCCCACCCCCACCCCCACCCCCACCCCCACCCCCACCCCCACCCCCACCCCCACCCCCACCCCCACCCCCACCCCCACCCCCACCCCCACCCCCACCCCCACCCCCACCCCCACCCCCACCCCCACCCCCACCCCCACCCCCACCCCCACCCCCACCCCCACCCCCACCCCCACCCCCACCCCCACCCCCACCCCCACCCCCACCCCCACCCCCACCCCCACCCCCACCCCCACCCCCACCCCCACCCCCACCCCCACCCCCACCCCCACCCCCACCCCCACCCCCACCCCCACCCCCACCCCCACCCCCACCCCCACCCCCACCCCCACCCCCACCCCCACCCCCACCCCCACCCCCACCCCCACCCCCACCCCCACCCCCACCCCCACCCCCACCCCCACCCCCACCCCCACCCCCACCCCCACCCCCACCCCCACCCCCACCCCCACCCCCACCCCCACCCCCACCCCCACCCCCACCCCCACCCCCACCCCCACCCCCACCCCCACCCCCACCCCCACCCCCACCCCCACCCCCACCCCCACCCCCACCCCCACCCCCACCCCCACCCCCACCCCCACCCCCACCCCCACCCCCACCCCCACCCCCACCCCCACCCCCACCCCCACCCCCACCCCCACCCCCACCCCCACCCCCACCCCCACCCCCACCCCCACCCCCACCCCCACCCCCACCCCCACCCCCACCCCCACCCCCACCCCCACCCCCACCCCCACCCCCACCCCCACCCCCACCCCCACCCCCACCCCCACCCCCACCCCCACCCCCACCCCCACCCCCACCCCCACCCCCACCCCCACCCCCACCCCCACCCCCACCCCCACCCCCACCCCCACCCCCACCCCCACCCCCACCCCCACCCCCACCCCCACCCCCACCCCCACCCCCACCCCCACCCCCACCCCCACCCCCACCCCCACCCCCACCCCCACCCCCACCCCCACCCCCACCCCCACCCCCACCCCCACCCCCACCCCCACCCCCACCCCCACCCCCACCCCCACCCCCACCCCCACCCCCACCCCCACCCCCACCCCCACCCCCACATCCACACTCACCCACACCCCACCTCACTACACTAGGGAGCTGGATAATGCTAGTTGATCCGATTAGACATGCTGTTTAGGATTTTCAAAATTATACGATGCTGTGCAATGTAGGATCGTGCTTTTATGGTTTACACCTTTTCGCTTTATATAAAGTTAGCACGTACTTTTTTTTCCCGCTTAGTTAGAAATATAACCACCACCAAAATTACGTGGCGGGCAGCTCTCGTATTATTCGAAATGACAAAAACCACCCTCCCTTAAAACAGCATATTCTTCGAATGTCCCATTTTGGCACTTTTTCTCTACAAAGTATAATAATTGTTATCCTATCAAACTAACACATCATATTATATATTTTTGTCACATCATTGAATAGTTTTATACTAATTGTATCTTGTTTAAGTTTAAATTCCGCTTGTGAATATACTTTAATTAGGTTGCTGCATATATGAGAGTGATATATTGTAATTATATATCTTAGATAGAGATGTAAATTTTTTTTTAGTATGAGTAGTTTTATTTTTTCCATTTTGTATTTTTTTAAGCACTTTTGTCCACAAGTAAATTGTTATACTAATTCAAGGAAGCTTGCTAGTAACATCATGATTTGAAATTTAAATGTTAGTTTATCTCGTATCTATATTAAAAAATGGCTTTCCTATTTGCGCCCACAAGAAAAAACTGTTGCTAAAAGTTGACTTTCAATTCAAACTTACATTTGTTCTACTAGTATGTTGTTGTTAATTATTACTGTTTCTTAGATGCACGTTATGTCTCATATCTTTCGGCACAAGGTAATCTAAAATCTAAAATAATACCATAGTAGGTTCAAGGTACTTACGTACAGGGAATGAAATAATAAAAATAAATTTTGTCAATTTTAAAAGTAAAGTTATTTTTGAAAAAAGTAATAGTAACTTGGTATCTATCTACCAATATATATAACAAGGTCCTTAATTCATTTCTTAACGAATAGGAACCCTTGGATGAACTCCATCTTTGATTTATAACCATTAGATCAAATTTAATTATTTCATCTTTAATCAATGACAATATTAATACTTATACTTTATATAATTAGTCAAAATATATCCCTCTTATATATTACTTTTAATTTTAGCAAAATTTACTTTTTTTTTTTTTTTTTTTTTTTTTTTTTTTTTTTTTTTTTTTTTTTTTTTTTTTTTTTTTTTTTTTTTTTTTTTTTTTTTTTTTTTTTTTTTTTTTTTTTTTTTTTTTTTTTTTTTTTTTTTTTTTTTTTTTTTTTTTTTTTTTTTTTTTTTTTTTTTTTTTTTTTTTTTTTTTTTTTTTTTTTTTTTTTTTTTTTTTTTTTTTTTTTTTTTTTTTTTTTTTTTTTTTTTTTTTTTTTTTTTTTTTTTTTTTTTTTTTTTTTTTTTTTTTTTTTTTTTTTTTTTTTTTTTTTTTTTTTTTTTTTTTTTTTTTTTTTTTTTTTTTTTTTTTTTTTTTTTTTTTTTTTTTTTTTTTTTTTTTTTTTTTTTTTTTTTTTTTTTTTTTTTTTTTTTTTTTTTTTTTTTTTTTTTTTTTTTTTTTTTTTTTTTTTTTTTTTTTTTTTTTTTTTTTTTTTTTTTTTTTTTTTTTTTTTTTTTTTTTTTTTTTTTTTTTTTTTTTTTTTTTTTTTTTTTTTTTTTTTTTTTTTTTTTTTTTTTTTTTTTTTTTTTTTTTTTTTTTTTTTTTTTTTTTTTTTTTTTTTTTTTTTTTTTTTTTTTTTTTTTTTTTTTTTTTTTTTTTTTTTTTTTTTTTTTTTTTTTTTTTTTTTTTTTTTTTTTTTTTTTTTTTTTTTTTTTTTTTTTTTTTTTTTTTTTTTTTTTTTTTTTTTTTTTTTTTTTTTTTTTTTTTTTTTTTTTTTTTTTTTTTTTTTTTTTTTTTTTTTTTTTTTTTTTTTTTTTTTTTTTTTTTTTTTTTTTTTTTTTTTTTTTTTTTTTTTTTTTTTTTTTTTTTTTTTTTTTTTTTTTTTTTTTTTTTTTTTTTTTTTTTTTTTTTTTTTTTTTTTTTTTTTTTTTTTTTTTTTTTTTTTTTTTTTTTTTTTTTTTTTTTTTTTTTTTTTTTTTTTTTTTTTTTTTTTTTTTTTTTTTTTTTTTTTTTTTTTTTTTTTTTTTTTTTTTTTTTTTTTTTTTTTTTTTTTTTTTTTTTTTTTTTTTTTTTTTTTTTTTTTTTTTTTTTTTTTTTTTTTTTTTTTTTTTTTTTTTTTTTTTTTTTTTTTTTTTTTTTTTTTTTTTTTTTTTTTTTTTTTTTTTTTTTTTTTTTTTTTTTTTTTTTTTTTTTTTTTTTTTTTTTTTTTTTTTTTTTTTTTTTTTTTTTTTTTATTTGTTTTCTGTTTTTTCAATTTTTCACTTTTTTTTTTTTTTTTTTTTTTTTTTTTTTTTTTTTTTTTTTTTTTTTCAACATATATACGATGATTATATATTTTTTATTTGTGTGTTATTTTTATTATGAATATGACTTTAACACATATGAGTTACTCCATCCATCCAATTTTAAGTGTTATATTTTGACTTCTTTAAGTTTTTTTTTTTCAACTTTGAACGTAAATATTTTTATTTGTATTATATAGTTGTTGATGAAAATTATATCAATGAAAAAATACATTTAAAACTCAATTCATTCATATATTTTATAGGAAAATGCTAAATAAAGCCCTTAGGGCTTTACTTAACATGCATAAAAAAGTTGTATGTTTCCATATCAAAAGTCCACCCCCTGAATTTTATGGTAACTGTACAACTATTTAATGCACCTTAACGAAAGCCCTTATGGCTTCATTTAGCAAAACCCTTAAAATGTTTACGGTCAGATTGCAAGAAAAAAACTTGAAATGTCAAAGTAAAACACTTAAAATGGGACGGATTGAGTAATATTTAATGACTTACGTCAATGTAATTTCATGTTACTTTATTAGCTAGAATTTGATATTTGATATTGGTAAATATAGAAAATAATATATATTTAACTTTACAATATCATTATACAAAGATATAACACACATATTTTATTAACCATTGATGTGTGAAATCTAGTTTAAAATTTTATAACAAGATCTACCGCTAACTGACTACAACATACTTACGGGCAGTGTACCCGTTCGTATGTAATATAGCTAACTGGCAAGACCAGGATCGAACACAAGGACTGAATGTTGTACTAAAGGTTGTAAAAATATAAATCAAGAGATAAATAAATAAATAAATAAATAAATAAATAAATAAATAAATAAATAAATAAATAAATAAATAAATAAATAAATAAATAAATAAATAAATAAATAAATAAATAAATAAATAAATAAATAAATAAATAAATAAATAAATAAATAAATAAATAAATAAATAAATAAATAAATAAATAAATAAATAAATAAATAAATAAATAAATAAATAAATAAATAAATAAATAAATAAATAAATAAATAAATAAATAAATAAATAAATAAATAAATAAATAAATAAATAAATAAATAAATAAATAAATAAATAAATAAATAAATAAATAAATAAATAAATAAATAAATAAATAAATAAATAAATAAATAAATAAATAAATAAATAAATAAATAAATAAATAAATAAATAAATAAATAAATAAATAAATAAATAAATAAATAAATAAATAAATAAATAAATAAATAAATAAATAAATAAATAAATAAATAAATAAATAAATAAATAAATAAATAAATAAATAAATAAATAAATAAATAAATAAATAAATAAATAAATAAATAAATAAATAAATAAATAAATAAATAAATAAATAAATAAATAAATAAATAAATAAATAAATAAATAAATAAATAAATAAATAAATAAATAAATAAATAAATAAATAAATAAATAAATAAATAAATAAATAAATAAATAAATAAATAAATAAATAAATAAATAAATAAATAAATAAATAAATAAATAAATAAATAAATAAATAAATAAATAAATAAATAAATAAATAAATAAATAAATAAATAAATAAATAAATAAATAAATAAATAAATAAATAAATAAATAAATAAATAAATAAATAAATAAATAAATAAATAAATAAATAAATAAATAAATAAATAAATAAATAAATAAATAAATAAATAAATAAATAAATAAATAAATAAATAAATAAATAAATAAATAAATAAATAAATAAATAAATAAATAAATAAATAAATAAATAAATAAATAAATAAATAAATAAATAAATAAATAAATAAATAAATAAATAAATAAATAAATAAATAAATAAATAAATAAATAAATAAATAAATAAATAAATAAATAAATAAATAAATAAATAAATAAATAAATAAATAAATAAATAAATAAATAAATAAATAAATAAATAAATAAATAAATAAATAAATAAATAAATAAATAAATAAATAAATAAATAAATAAATAAATAAATAAATAAATAAATAAATAAATAAATAAATAAATAAATAAATAAATAAATAAATAAATAAATAAATAAATAAATAAATAAATAAATAAATAAATAAATAAATAAATAAATAAATAAATAAATAAATAAATAAATAAATAAATAAATAAATAAATAAATAAATAAATAAATAAATAAATAAATAAATAAATAAATAAATAAATAAATAAATAAATAAATAAATAAATAAATAAATAAATAAATAAATAAATAAATAAATAAATAAATAAATAAATAAATAAATAAATAAATAAATAAATAAATAAATAAATAAATAAATAAATAAATAAATAAATAAATAAATAAATAAATAAATAAATAAATAAATAAATAAATAAATAAATAAATAAATAAATAAATAAATAAATAAATAAATAAATAAATAAATAAATAAATAAATAAATAAATAAATAAATAAATAAATAAATAAATAAATAAATAAATAAATAAATAAATAAATAAATAAATAAATAAATAAATAAATAAATAAATAAATAAATAAATAAATAAATAAATAAATAAATAAATAAATAAATAAATAAATAAATAAATAAATAAATAAATAAATAAATAAATAAATAAATAAATAAATAAATAAATAAATAAATAAATAAATAAATAAATAAATAAATAAATAAATAAATAAATAAATAAATAAATAAATAAATAAATAAATAAATAAATAAATAAATAAATAAATAAATAAATAAATAAATAAATAAATAAATAAATAAATAAATAAATAAATAAATAAATAAATAAATAAATAAATAAATAAATAAATAAATAAATAAATAAATAAATAAATAAATAAATAAATAAATAAATAAATAAATAAATAAATAAATAAATAAATAAATAAATAAATAAATAAATAAATAAATAAATAAATAAATAAATAAATAAATAAATAAATAAATAAATAAATAAATAAATAAATAAATAAATAAATAAATAAATAAATAAATAAATAAATAAATAAATAAATAAATAAATAAATAAATAAATAAATAAATAAATAAATAAATAAATAAATAAATAAATAAATAAATAAATAAATAAATAAATAAATAAATAAATAAATAAATAAATAAATAAATAAATAAATAAATAAATAAATAAATAAATAAATAAATAAATAAATAAATAAATAAATAAATAAATAAATAAATAAATAAATAAATAAATAAATAAATAAATAAATAAATAAATAAATAAATAAATAAATAAATAAATAAATAAATAAATAAATAAATAAATAAATAAATAAATAAATAAATAAATAAATAAATAAATAAATAAATAAATAAATAAATAAATAAATAAATAAATAAATAAATAAATAAATAAATAAATAAATAAATAAATAAATAAATAAATAAATAAATAAATAAATAAATAAATAAATAAATAAATAAATAAATAAATAAATAAATAAATAAATAAATAAATAAATAAATAAATAAATAAATAAATAAATAAATAAATAAATAAATAAATAAATAAATAAATAAATAAATAAATAAATAAATAAATAAATAAATAAATAAATAAATAAATAAATAAATAAATAAATAAATAAATAAATAAATAAATAAATAAATAAATAAATAAATAAATAAATAAATAAATAAATAAATAAATAAATAAATAAATAAATAAATAAATAAATAAATAAATAAATAAATAAATAAATAAATAAATAAATAAATAAATAAATAAATAAATAAATAAATAAATAAATAAATAAATAAATAAATAAATAAATAAATAAATAAATAAATAAATAAATAAATAAATAAATAAATAAATAAATAAATAAATAAATAAATAAATAAATAAATAAATAAATAAATAAATAAATAAATAAATAAATAAATAAATAAATAAATAAATAAATAAATAAATAAATAAATAAATAAATAAATAAATAAATAAATAAATAAATAAATAAATAAATAAATAAATAAATAAATAAATAAATAAATAAATAAATAAATAAATAAATAAATAAATAAATAAATAAATAAATAAATAAATAAATAAATAAATAAATAAATAAATAAATAAATAAATAAATAAATAAATAAATAAATAAATAAATAAATAAATAAATAAATAAATAAATAAATAAATAAATAAATAAATAAATAAATAAATAAATAAATAAATAAATAAATAAATAAATAAATAAATAAATAAATAAATAAATAAATAAATAAATAAATAAATAAATAAATAAATAAATAAATAAATAAATAAATAAATAAATAAATAAATAAATAAATAAATAAATAAATAAATAAATAAATAAATAAATAAATAAATAAATAAATAAATAAATAAATAAATAAATAAATAAATAAATAAATAAATAAATAAATAAATAAATAAATAAATAAATAAATAAATAAATAAATAAATAAATAAATAAATAAATAAATAAATAAATAAATAAATAAATAAATAAATAAATAAATAAATAAATAAATAAATAAATAAATAAATAAATAAATAAATAAATAAATAAATAAATAAATAAATAAATAAATAAATAAATAAATAAATAAATAAATAAATAAATAAATAAATAAATAAATAAATAAATAAATAAATAAATAAATAAATAAATAAATAAATAAATAAATAAATAAATAAATAAATAAATAAATAAATAAATAAATAAATAAATAAATAAATAAATAAATAAATAAATAAATAAATAAATAAATAAATAAATAAATAAATAAATAAATAAATAAATAAATAAATAAATAAATAAATAAATAAATAAATAAATAAATAAATAAATAAATAAATAAATAAATAAATAAATAAATAAATAAATAAATAAATAAATAAATAAATAAATAAATAAATAAATAAATAAATAAATAAATAAATAAATAAATAAATAAATAAATAAATAAATAAATAAATAAATAAATAAATAAATAAATAAATAAATAAATAAATAAATAAATAAATAAATAAATAAATAAATAAATAAATAAATAAATAAATAAATAAATAAATAAATAAATAAATAAATAAATAAATAAATAAATAAATAAATAAATAAATAAATAAATAAATAAATAAATAAATAAATAAATAAATAAATAAATAAATAAATAAATAAATAAATAAATAAATAAATAAATAAATAAATAAATAAATAAATAAATAAATAAATAAATAAATAAATAAATAAATAAATAAATAAATAAATAAATAAATAAATAAATAAATAAATAAATAAATAAATAAATAAATAAATAAATAAATAAATAAATAAATAAATAAATAAATAAATAAATAAATAAATAAATAAATAAATAAATAAATAAATAAATAAATAAATAAATAAATAAATAAATAAATAAATAAATAAATAAATAAATAAATAAATAAATAAATAAATAAATAAATAAATAAATAAATAAATAAATAAATAAATAAATAAATAAATAAATAAATAAATAAATAAATAAATAAATAAATAAATAAATAAATAAATAAATAAATAAATAAATAAATAAATAAATAAATAAATAAATAAATAAATAAATAAATAAATAAATAAATAAATAAATAAATAAATAAATGAACATAAAAAATAACTAATACCTTAGTAAATAATCGAAAATTACTAAGGAAAATAAATAAATAAATAAATAAATAAGATTACATACCTTTTAGTTGTTATAGTAAACAACTAAAATTATCCCTCTGGATCTCTTGGAAGCAAGCACCACAAATGTCGTGCCTCTAATGGAATCACACCCGACGACTCAAAAATTTAACTAAGTGTGGATGAACTATAGAAGAGTTCTTCCAAGAGGAGAAAGAAGGAGGCGAATACTCAAGCCAAGAATGAGCAAAAAGAATGAATCCCTAAGGCCCTATTTATAGCCTTGGATAGCCTCCATGGTTTTCCTATCCCACCGATGTGGGACAAATTTCCCAAAAGAAATTTTTCTTCTCCTTTATCACTTCTACTTATTTTGAGTCTCGAGGGCAACCCAAAAGGACTGTGCTTCTATCAATTATAGTTATGGCTTAGACACCTAATCCAACAGTCTCCCACTTGGATAAGTCTAATAACTATTATTGCCAATATAACTTCCTAATTGATCAGCAAATTGTAGCCTCCAAAAGCCGTTGTCGAACTCTGACCTAGTCAGTTACGTGTCCTTAGATAAGAGATCATATAATCCTTCGTTCTACAAGATATCATTTGAACATGAGACATGGAACATAATCAATCTCATTGTCCAGTACGTTGTTTCCCGATTTCTGATTTGTAATGACATAGAACTTCTAATTGAACACATCAATTTAGTCCTGGTCGGGCCCGACACTATATGTCAACATCAAATCATCGAGGGGCCCAAAGATATCGCTTTTCCCGTTAGGGCAAAAGGAACGAATAAACTTTGACTTATATGCTTGCACCATTTACTCATCAAATCATGCACAACAATACGTTTTATAACATCAAGTTACTGATGCGTTTACATATTATCAATGCACAACTGACTTGTAAACCACAACTCATATATCTCCATTTAAAGATTATAAGATATTATCGTCTCAGAATTACTCGTGATAAATTCCATGAAGTAATTCTCTGAGCGTGGGTTAATCCAATACTTAAATCTCCATTTCAAAGTACTCACGAACATTGCAGCAATACCATTGCTATGTCTAAAACTCTTTAGACAATCTACAAATCCATTCATGACAGTCTTTATTCACTACTTACTTCCAAAAGTATGATCGACTGTGGAATTCGAATAATCAAATTATTCGGGAAGTAAAACATGCAAAATGAAACACAATAATAAACAATTGACAAAAGGTAGTAAACAAACTCATAAATAATTCTCTATTATTTAATCACCAAAAGTCAATCACATTTATTTTGTTATAAGTTTCAAACTAACTATCTAACTACTAAAACTAACATCATCTCTCAGCCCAATGCTCCTAGCATGCTGATTGTGTTTAACCCTACTCAGACCCTTTGTGAGTGGATCTGCAGGATTCTCTTCAGATGAAACCCTCTTCACTACGAGGTGACCTTCTTCTATCTTGTGTCTGATAAAATGGTATTTTCTGTCGATATGTCTAGATCTGCCATGATCTCTTGGTTCCTTTGTCAATGCAACCGCTCCTTCATTATCACAGAAAATTTCCATTGGCTCCTTGATGGTTGGCACAACTCCAAGATCTCCGATGAAGTTCTTCAACCAAATTGCCTCCTTTGATGCTTCGCTCACCGCTATGTACTCTGATTCACAAGTAGAATCAGCCACTGTGTTTTGCTTGGAACTTTTCCAAGTAACTGCTCCTCCATTTAAGGTAAAGACCCAGCCAGATTGGGAACGAAAGTTGTCTCTATCTGTTTGAAAGCTGGCGTCACTATACCCAGTTACTCTCAATGTATCACAGCCACCAAGTACTAGAACCCAGTCCTTAGTCCTTCGCAGATACTTGAGAATATTCTTAACCGCTACCCAATGAGCTTTACCTGGATTTCCCTGATAACGACTGACCATGCTCAAAGCAAAGGACACATCAGGACGAGTACATGTCATAGCATACATGATAGAACCAACAGCGGAAGCGTACGGAATTCTACTCATTTCTGCTATCTCTTCATCTGTACTCGGACTATGAGTCTTACTCATTTTGGTATTACTCTGGATGGGCAGATCTCCTTTCTTGGAATTCTCCATACCGAAACGTTTCAGTACTTTATCCAAGTAGGTACTCTGATTAAGTCCAATTAGCCTTTTACTCCTGTCTCTTAAAATTCTTATTCCCAGAATATAGGCAGCCTCTCCTAGATCCTTCATAGCGAAACACTTTCCAAGCCAAGACTTAACATCTTGCAAAGTTGGAATGTCATTTCCTATAAGAAGTATGTCATCAACATACAATACCAGAAAGGTGACTACGCTCCCACTAGCTTTGACATATACACAGGACTCATCCTCACTTCTAGAGAAGCCAAACTCTTTGACTTTCTCATCGAAGCAAAGATTCCAACTGCGAGACGCTTGTTTTAACCCATAGATGGATTTCTCAAGCTTGCACACTCCATTAGGAAACTTTGCATCCACAAAACCTTCTGGCTGACTCATGTAAACATCCTCAGCCAACTTTCCATTAAGGAAAGCAGTTTTGACATCCATCTGCCAAATTTCATAGTCATGAAACGCAGCTATGGCTAGCATTATCCTAATAGATTTTATCTTAGCCACTGGTGAGAAGGTCTCATCATAGTCAATCCCTGGGGTTTGAGTAAAGCCCTTCGCCACCAGTCGTGCTTTGAATGTGCTTACATTACCATCCATGTCGATCTTCTTCTTGAAGATCCATTTACAACCAACTGTCTTCCGACCAGGTTGTTGATCAACCAAGTTCCAAACTTGGTTGTCATACATGGACTTGATCTCGCTGTCCATTGCCTCTTTCCATTTGGCTGCCTCAGGGCTCGCCATGGCTTCCTTGTAGTTAGTCGGCTCATCCAAATTTACCAGTGTATTGTCACTGATAAACGTGTCTTCATCTGCAGTTATATGGAAACCATAGAACTCAGTTGGCTTGCTAACTCTACTAGAACGTCTAAGAGGTAATGAAGTGTCAATGGGTTCAACTGGAATCTCTTCCTCTGGTTGAACCCTAGCGGTTTCAGAGGTTCCTTCATCGGCTGACTCTTGAATTTCTTCAAGGTCAATGGTGCTCCCACTGTCCTCTTTGCATATGAGCTCTCTCTCGCGAAAGACTCCTCTCCGTGCTACAAAGACCTCGTTCTTACTAGGTTTGTAGAACAGATATCCAAATGACTTCCGTGGATAGCCGATGAAAACACATCGCTCACTACGAGGTTCAAGCTTGTCGTGAGTTTCTCGTCTAACGAAAACTTCACAACCCCAAACCTTAATATGTGCTAACGAGGGAACTTTCCCTGTCCACATTTCATGAGGTGTTTTGGCAACCTTCTTTGTTGGAACAAGATTAAGAATGTGGGCGGCAGTTTCTAAGGCATACCCCCAGAATGAGATTGGAAGTGAAGCTCGACTCATCATGGAACGTACCATGTCTAACAAGGTTCGATTGCGTCTCTCAGCCACACCATTAAGTTGTGAAACTATTCCACATTCCTTGAGATAGTCATGGAACTCGATACTAAGATACTCTCCGCCTCTATCTGATCGGAGCATCTTTATCTTCCTTTCTAATTGATTCTCGACTTCTTGCTTAAACTCTTTGAACTTTTCAAAGGTTTCTGACTTATGCTTTATTAAGTAGATATAACCATATCTGCTATAATCATCAGTAAAAGTCACATAGAATCGATTAGCATCCCTTGTGGCTGATCTGAAGGGTCCACACACGTCTGTGTGTATGAGATCCAACAAACCTTCACCTCTTTCACAAAATCCAGTGAAAGGTGATTTTGTCATCTTACCCAAAAGACAAGATTCACATGTATCATCTGACCTTAGGTCAAATGATTCCAACACCCCATCCTTTTGGAGTTGAGCCATGCGTTTCTTGTTAATGTGTCCAAGACGACAATGCCACAAGCACGCTTTGTCTATACCATTAGACGAATCAATTTGAAATACACTATTGCCTAAGTTGTCTACACACATCACAGTTTCATACACACCATCACAAGGTAAAGCTTCGAAATAAAAAATGCCATTCTTATAAGCAGAAATAGAACCATTCTCATCATTAAAAGAAAATCTAAAACCTTGTTTGAACAATGCATGAAAAGAGATAATGTTTCGTGTCATTTCTGACGAGTAGCGACAATTCAATAAATCTAAATTAACACCATTACTAAGCACTAGACTATAAACTCCAATCTTGGTGACAGGTGAAGATCGCCTATTCCCCATGATCAAGTTCATTCTACCATGCTCCACATCCTCACTTTTTCTTAGTCCCTGCAAAACAGAGCAAATGTGGAACCCACATCCTGTATCAAGGACCCAAGAATTAGAAGATGATGGGTTAATAGATGAAATAGTGTATATACCTGCAGTAGATGGCTTCACTTTGCCATCCTTTAAATCTTGCAGATACTTTGGGCAGCTTCGTTTCCAATGTCCTTTGTCGTTGCAATAGAAGCAAGTGGCCTCTTTGGGATCAGAGACAGGGGTAACATCAGAACTGGTTTTTACATGAGACTTTCCCTTCCAGTTTTGCTTGGGAGGACCTTTCCTCTTCTTCCCCTTTCCTTGACCAATGGCTAGAACGGTAGTATTAGCAGGAGCGGGGGCATCACTCTTTCCCTTCATCCCTGTTTCAGCTGTTCTCAGGAGGTTGTGCAATTGAGACAATGTGGTCTCATTGTTGTTCAAATGATAGGTCAAGATGAACTGATCATAACAACTTGGTAAGGAGTTCAAGACTATGTCAATGGCCAACTCCTCATCAATATGCACATTTAGCCTCACAAGTCGATCCACGTATCGTTGCATCCTTTGCACGTGGCCGCTGACAGACTCTCCGTCCTTCATCTTGCTTGATATGAGAGACTTTACTATCTCGTACTTTTCTTGACGAGCTCGCTTATGGTACTTTTCTATAAGGTCCTTGTTCATCTCGTACGGCCAGTAATCCTCATAGAATTTTTGCAGTTCAGGAGTCATGGTAGCAACCATGATGCAAGCAACTTTTGTTGCATCAACGTAGTGTTTCTTATAGGCGGCTAATTCTTCAGGGGTGGCCTTCTCTTCGTCAATTTCACCAAGTTCTTTGTCAAGGACATACTCCTTGTCCTCGAAACGAAGAGCCATTTTGATGTTGCGCATCCAGTCATTGTAGTTGGTGCCATCTAATGTCACCTTTGAGCAGATGTTCAACAAAGAAAAGTTGTGGTTGGAGGAGGAGGAACCAGAAGCATCGTTAGGGGTAGACATTTCTAAAAGAAAGGTAGTTTGAGTTAGATAAAAATAACCCTTAATATAACAACTCAAAATTGAAATATCGAGGCTAGGATCCAACTATGAAATTCACAACTTAGAAAAGGGATGCCGTAATCTAATTGCAAATTTCATACAGGTAGGTCTTTTGAGACTCATTGAAACTATTCAATGGCATGTTTAATCTCAGATTATGCTCTTCCATTTGTGACTGGGATACCGAGGATCACAAACAAGATGTGAATAACCATGCAAATGTGCTTGGTAACCTCAATGTCATTTATCATCTCAATTGATGTGCTGGTAAACCACACACGCTCCATCAACAATGACAATTTATGAGATACCCATTACAACTCTTTATTAGTCCCTATTAGTGTGCTGGTTAACCACACACGCTCCACTAATGACTTATAAAGTGTAATGTGCAATTTCATGGGTTAGCATACAATTTCACATTTTTCCTAAAGTAACTAAGATTGGGATTTAAATAAAAGGTTTAGTTACTTTTATTATCATTATACTTTTAATGAGAATTAATATAGTCCTATCAAACCCGTTCGGCTAACGACCCTCCACTAATCAAGGAAGCGGTGGGTGAGAGTGGACACCCATTCAACTACCAATAAATAAATAAATAAATAAATAAATAAATAAATAAATAAATAAATAAATAAATAAATAAATAAATAAATAAATAAATAAATAAATAAATAAATAAATAAATAAATAAATAAATAAATAAATAAATAAATAAATAAATAAATAAATAAATAAATAAATAAATAAATAAATAAATAAATAAATAAATAAATAAATAAATAAATAAATAAATAAATAAATAAATAAATAAATAAATAAATAAATAAATAAATAAATAAATAAATAAATAAATAAATAAATAAATAAATAAATAAATAAATAAATAAATAAATAAATAAATAAATAAATAAATAAATAAATAAATAAATAAATAAATAAATAAATAAATAAATAAATAAATAAATAAATAAATAAATAAATAAATAAATAAATAAATAAATAAATAAATAAATAAATAAATAAATAAATAAATAAATAAATAAATAAATAAATAAATAAATAAATAAATAAATAAATAAATAAATAAATAAATAAATAAATAAATAAATAAATAAATAAATAAATAAATAAATAAATAAATAAATAAATAAATAAATAAATAAATAAATAAATAAATAAATAAATAAATAAATAAATAAATAAATAAATAAATAAATAAATAAATAAATAAATAAATAAATAAATAAATAAATAAATAAATAAATAAATAAATAAATAAATAAATAAATAAATAAATAAATAAATAAATAAATAAATAAATAAATAAATAAATAAATAAATAAATAAATAAATAAATAAATAAATAAATAAATAAATAAATAAATAAATAAATAAATAAATAAATAAATAAATAAATAAATAAATAAATAAATAAATAAATAAATAAATAAATAAATAAATAAATAAATAAATAAATAAATAAATAAATAAATAAATAAATAAATAAATAAATAAATAAATAAATAAATAAATAAATAAATAAATAAATAAATAAATAAATAAATAAATAAATAAATAAATAAATAAATAAATAAATAAATAAATAAATAAATAAATAAATAAATAAATAAATAAATAAATAAATAAATAAATAAATAAATAAATAAATAAATAAATAAATAAATAAATAAATAAATAAATAAATAAATAAATAAATAAATAAATAAATAAATAAATAAATAAATAAATAAATAAATAAATAAATAAATAAATAAATAAATAAATAAATAAATAAATAAATAAATAAATAAATAAATAAATAAATAAATAAATAAATAAATAAATAAATAAATAAATAAATAAATAAATAAATAAATAAATAAATAAATAAATAAATAAATAAATAAATAAATAAATAAATAAATAAATAAATAAATAAATAAATAAATAAATAAATAAATAAATAAATAAATAAATAAATAAATAAATAAATAAATAAATAAATAAATAAATAAATAAATAAATAAATAAATAAATAAATAAATAAATAAATAAATAAATAAATAAATAAATAAATAAATAAATAAATAAATAAATAAATAAATAAATAAATAAATAAATAAATAAATAAATAAATAAATAAATAAATAAATAAATAAATAAATAAATAAATAAATAAATAAATAAATAAATAAATAAATAAATAAATAAATAAATAAATAAATAAATAAATAAATAAATAAATAAATAAATAAATAAATAAATAAATAAATAAATAAATAAATAAATAAATAAATAAATAAATAAATAAATAAATAAATAAATAAATAAATAAATAAATAAATAAATAAATAAATAAATAAATAAATAAATAAATAAATAAATAAATAAATAAATAAATAAATAAATAAATAAATAAATAAATAAATAAATAAATAAATAAATAAATAAATAAATAAATAAATAAATAAATAAATAAATAAATAAATAAATAAATAAATAAATAAATAAATAAATAAATAAATAAATAAATAAATAAATAAATAAATAAATAAATAAATAAATAAATAAATAAATAAATAAATAAATAAATAAATAAATAAATAAATAAATAAATAAATAAATAAATAAATAAATAAATAAATAAATAAATAAATAAATAAATAAATAAATAAATAAATAAATAAATAAATAAATAAATAAATAAATAAATAAATAAATAAATAAATAAATAAATAAATAAATAAATAAATAAATAAATAAATAAATAAATAAATAAATAAATAAATAAATAAATAAATAAATAAATAAATAAATAAATAAATAAATAAATAAATAAATAAATAAATAAATAAATAAATAAATAAATAAATAAATAAATAAATAAATAAATAAATAAATAAATAAATAAATAAATAAATAAATAAATAAATAAATAAAAAAAAATAAATAAATAAAAAAAAATAAAAAAAAATAAATAAATAAATGAACATAAATAAATAAATAATATAATAAATAATCGAAATTACTAAAAAATAAATAAATAAATAAATAAATAAGATTACATACCTTTTAGTTGTTATAGTAAACAACTAAAATTATCCCTCTGGATCTCTTGGAAGCAAGCACCACAAAACATGTATAAACGACTATAAAACATGTATAATACGCCCAAATAAGATGTGAGAAATATGTATAAATTGAGCCACATCAAACCTCCCCACACTTAAACCTTGCTTGCCCTCAAGCAAGTATGCACTTTAACCAAACAAAATGTCACAAACAATACATTGTTAATAGGGAAGTTTCCAACCAAGCGGTGTTGAATACCAAAAGCAAATGCATTTAAAAACTAATGAGCAAAGTTTTAGACGAAATCAGAAAATTCTACTAATCTAGAGCAAAACCATCTTTCAGTTACAATTAGAATCCTCCCTATGCTCGTGTTCACCTCTTTAACATTTCTATCATTCCAATTGACCTTAA
Organism: Erigeron breviscapus; assembly: GCA_034093135.1. Classification (NCBI taxonomy): domain Eukaryota; kingdom Viridiplantae; phylum Streptophyta; class Magnoliopsida; order Asterales; family Asteraceae; genus Erigeron; species Erigeron breviscapus. The sequence continues at coordinate 47,340,973 of CM067172.1, forward strand.
GCTCGTTCCTACTAAACATATAATCTACTAGCAAGCATCAACATTATTATTGGCAACATAAGCAATATTCCACAATGATTATTGGTATATTTGTCCACTTAAACACTCACGCCATTGGGTTTCCATTAGGTTTTCATTACGGTATACTTATGAGTCCCTTGACAAAACATACTCCTAAGGTCTAGAATTGCAACTCTATCCACACATCGGGTGATCATACGAAAGTGTACTTTAAGCATCCGGCCAGCGGTTCGCTACGGATACGTGAGTATCGTTAAGAGACATACGCCATAACTCAAGGTTGGGTTGCATATCCAGAGACCATGCTCTAAACACAAACACATGCGAGAATAAAAAGTTTTATAATTTAACACCTGTGATTTTCGATGAGACCCGTGTAGCGAACTTTCTGACAACCCATCCCAAGTTGGAAGCTTTAGGTGAGCTAGGTAAAACGAAGTTACCCCAAGGACTTACTTGTTCGAATCTCAAAGACCACATTAGCATTAGACTATTGAAAAAGATTAAGCGCATTCCGCATTTTCCACCCGTTTGATGTCGAAGCACCCCAGACACCCCGATATAAAGACCAAACATAATGACTAGAGCCACAACCTATAACATAAGAATTAAGGACCGGACATCCGGTGTGCAAACCATATGTTAAGTCAAATTACCACAAGCATATTAAATACATTTTAAGCTTTTCATGCACACAAGTTGCAAAATACATCATCTAGTGAAGCTATTATTCACATTTGGTTCATCATTAAGGTACAATTCGCAAGCAACCTAGATTATTTGAAGTTCGGAACAAACCTATGACCCCTTGGAACGATGAAATGCCACAAGCACTAGGAAAGGAAAGCCAAAGGTAACTAATCTCAAGTTTTATCCTAAATTAGCAAAATTCAAGTTAACCTCATTTCTCGTCTTTGCACAAAACATGTAGCCTCAAAAATTTAAAAATTAAACCAAAATGCTAGTAAAGGAAGGAAACTTCAAAATTTTTCATTTTTTCTATTTACCATCCCCCTCCCCACACTTAAGTTGTACATTGTCCTCAATGGACGAATAACTAAGGCGAATAATGGGAAAAAGGGAAAAATGCAAAATGTAGAAAGGAAAAACGAAAAACATCTGGGTGAAAGCATGAATTCACCATTGCAAATTGAAGCCAAAATTTAAGTGGGTGCTGAACTGACTGCCAGCATAAACCCACTTGTTTGTTCCAAAAATTTGAAAAGCAATCTCCCAACAATCAACTTGCAAACTCGAAATAATCACCTGACAATTACCACAAGCAAAATACCAAACCAACTACATAGTTCGTAATAAAAGAAAGTACAAGAAACAACCTGTTAGAAATTAAATTAGTGGTGTTAAATTGTAAATGGAGTTACATTTGTATTGTTCATAAAGTACAAGGGGCTTAAGTGAAACTTAATGTAATTAGTATAAATACCCCTTGTATCTTAATAATGTAACTAACCCTTTGATAATAAACACATACTTAAGATATTTTCTCTCTCCTCTCCATCATCTTCAACCTCCCTCCACACACACTACTTTCACACACCAAACCCTAAATCCTCCATTAAACCTTCAATTAAGCTCAAGTTTATTCATATCACAACAAAACAAATGTCTCATCGCCATAATGGCAGAATTACAACCAAATTGAAAGAAAATAAAGTGCAATGTCTCATAAGTTCCAGAAAGTAGAAAGAAGAGAGAGTAGATCAGTTCTCATCCATAGGATGAGAAGATGGAACACCATCACCAGCATCAGGATTGGCTGGCTCTCCAAATATACCCCTGTAGAAATCAAAAGCAGGCCCCGAGTAGCGCTCCCCACTCGTATGTCTATACGTCCCAAACTGGGGCATATCCTGAGCGCCCCCAGCAGTCCCACTAGTGCCTGCTGCGCTCGAGCTAGCACCTGCGCAACCTGACTGCTGCTGATGCTGCTTTGGAGGTGGCCATCTGAACCCAAAATTAGTGCTGGCAAAAAGAAAGATGGGGGGAGGATTAAATGACTGTGTAGGCGGAGGTGGTGGTGGAGACTGCGGCCGAATCATATTGTTGATGTACGGGGACCAATACTCACAGTGGTAACTCAAGCGAGTCACCTGGCTCCAAATAGTCCTCTGACCATCAATGATCATATCCTGAGTGTCTCGGATCTGCCTCTGCTCTGCTAAGATCTGATCAAGCGAAGATCCCCAACCTGCAAAATCATAAGATGGATAAGGGTTAGTAGGTGGCTGCTGCTCCCGGGGTGGCGAGTCCACCCTCTGTCTCTGTGCTGGCGGCTCCTGCTCATCATCGGACTGTAACTCAACCGGATCAGTACCCTTCATCAGCTTCGTCTTCTTCATCTCTTTGGCATCAATAAGAGAAGTATCCATACTAAGACTAACCCCAGGCCAACCTTTTGCATCCATACCAAGCCTCTCCACCATCTCGGTCACAAACTGACCACACAAGTACCTGTGCTCCTTCGTCTTCTGCATGTGTCTAGCTAGGATATATGGAGCACATGCGTACACATCAGGAGTAAACTCCTGAAACTGCCTCAACAACCACAGGTCATCCGAAGTAATCTTATCGTTCACATTCCCCCTGTGGATGAACGAGTAGGTGATCATTTTATGGAAAATTCTCAGCTTCTTGGACCGAATGTCCGAAACTTTGCTCACCCCAGAATAAAACTTCTCCTTCCCTAAAATGCTAAACCAGTATGTGTCAAATGACACATCATCATCAAATAAAGAGATATCAAACTCACTCTGGTCTAAAAACGGCTCCACCAACCCCTGAATGAAATCCTGCCTCTCGAGCATACCACATAAATACCCAAACTCATAAACAGTTCAATGGCGTTGCCTACCCCCCAACCTGAAATGGATCACCCGATCCTCTGAAAAGTCCTCAATGGGTAGGCCCTCCACCTGAAGAGTAGAATAGAACTCTTGGCACCATTCTTTAACTGTCGGCTTTCTCAACTCAAATATCCTTTTCCACATTGGTATATGCCGCCTTCGACCCGTGTCTTTTTCCACATACTCTGTTGTCATTCGCTGTTCAAAATACCCCATAAGATCCGCTTGCCTAATCATTTCCCAATCCATGGTCCGAGGGGCGGTCAACGTGTAATCTTGAATCTTACACAACTTATTTAAGTAAGCTTTTCGTTCCCCCTTGGAACATTCATAAACTTCAGCCAAGGATGGGTTGGTTGTTTCAGTTCTCCAATCTTTTTGCTCGGTTTTTCGGAAGGGGAATTGTAGCTTGCATCAACATAATCAAACTGATAATTGGGTGGCCAAACCCGCCCCTCGTACCATTGCACAACCCGTTGCCTCTGCAAAAACAACCAACAAATATACTAAATAAGTAAAAGGAAACCTTGAGCATTAACGAAAGGCTAAGGCAAAGAAACGACAAAAACGGTCAAACAGTACAAAATCTCGCGCCGCGAGGTGCCCTGCTCGCGCCGCTAGCCAGTTCAATTTTTTATCTATTTATTTATTTTATTTATTTTTTTGAATTTTCTGGATGGGAATTAACTCTAAGCAACAATGTAATAACTAATTTAAATTAAAAGAACTTAAAGTTAACTAAATCTTATAAAACCCCCAAATTGAATTAATATGAACCCTAATTAGGTTTTCAAAGATTATCACAAAATTAGTTAACTCTAAGGGATTAAACAACAATGTAAACATAATTATACAATATACTAACATTAATTAAAAGGAAATTAAAGAAATAAATAAAACCCTAATTAAATTAAAATAAAAATAAAAAAGAAAAGATGAGAAAACATACCCCTCTTAACATGATGATGATGGAAATGGAGGAATGGAGAGAAGAAGAACTTGAAGAGATGAGAAAATCTAACCCTTAATGTGTGTGTAATGTCGTGTGTGAGTGTGTGATTTTGGAGAAAAGAAGAATTTTGAGAGGGAAAGAGTGAAAGGGATCGGCCCCTGTGATTGTTTTATTTAAGTCCCTCTTTATTTTATTTTATTTAATTTCCGATTTTAATAAAAGGAGAAACACTTACCTGGCATCCCACTCGCGTCGCGAGAGTGGCAGCACGCGCCGCGAGAAGCACGACCACATTCGCGCCGCGACCTCGATTCCTCGTGCCCGAGATTTTTCCTCTGACCTCGAGCTCCCCAACTTGCGCCGCGACCACATTACTCGCGCCGCAAGATTCTCTGTTTTCGACCAGTCGCGCCGCGACCCACACATCTCGCGCCGCGAGCTCCTTCACAAATCACACACTTCTCGTCGCAACTTGGTATTCTCCTGCCGGCGAGAAAAAGCTCTGACCTCATGACTCTCAACTCGCGCCGCGAGCCCTTTCCTTGCGCCGTGAGCTTCTTTGCAAAAAGTCGTCCTCGTTACGAAAAGCTGCGGTTTCAGTTTTTGGACCTTTTGACACACAATACACATTCCGGTTCACCCAAAATCATTTCTCACCTGTAATTCTCAACGAAAAACATAAAAATAGAACAAAACTACAATAAATAAATAAATAAAAAAAAACTCACGGGTTGCCTCCCGAGAAGCGCTTTATTTATTAACGAGTCATTAGCTTGACTCGATCAAACCTCATTCTTCAAACAAAAAGTGGGAGCTCCTCGATCAAGGCCCCCTCCCCAACTTCTTCTTCATGATACAACTTCAAGCGGTGTCCATTAACAATGAACGAGCTTCCATCTTCTCGATACAATTCGACATATCCCGAGGGATATGCATGATTGACAACAAACGGTCCATTCCACCTAGATGTAAGCTTCGGTTGGTGGATTTTGAACTTAGAGAGAAATAGCAATACCTTATCTCCCGCTTTGAAGTCCTTTCTTTTGAGCTTCTTGTCGTGCCACACCTTTGTTCTTTCCTTGTACAACAACGAATTGTCATAGGCACTATGTCTAAGCTCATCAAGCTCATGAAGTTGCAACATTCTCATTTCATCGGCTTCTATCAAATCCATGTTGCAATGCTTTAAGGCCCAATACGCCTTATGCTCAATCTCTACCGGTAAATGGCAAGTCTTGCCATAGAGAAATCGGTATGGAGTAGTACCGATAGGAGTCTTGAAAGCGGTTTGAAACGCCCATAGGGCATCATCCAACTTCTTTGACCATGACTTAGGGTTTCCATCAACGGTCTTTTCTAGTATTCTTTTCAAAGCTCGGTTGGTGTTCTCAACTTGCCCACTCGTTTGTGGGTGATAGGAAGTCGAGAAACGATGAGTGACCCCATATCTTTTCAAAACTTTCTCCAATTGGTGGTTGGCAAAATGAGTGCCCCGGTCACTAATCAAAGCTCTTGGCATACCAAATCGGCTAAAGAAAGCCTTCAAGAAATCAATAACCACCTTGCCATCATTGGTTGGCAAGGCTTTTGCTTCGGCCCATTTTGATACATAATCAACCGCAACCAAAATATAAAGACACTTGTTGGACGGCGGAAATGGACCCATGAAGTCAATTCCCCACACATCGAAGACTTCACAAACTTGAATTGCTTGTTGGGGCATTTCATCTCTTTTTGTTATGGTCCCTTGCCTTTGACATGCATCACATGTCTCAACGAGTGTTTGAGCCTCCTTGAAAATTGTAGGCCAATAGAAACCCGCATCAAACACCTTCTTGCCCGTTACCGATGACCCATAATGCCCACCGGTAGGTCCATAGTGGCATTCATCCAATATCCTTCGAGTCTCACCACCCGAAATGCACCTTCTTATCATCCCATCCGCACACACTTTGAACAAATATGGCTCCTCCCAAAAATAATGCTTGATTTCGGAAAAGAATTTCTTTCTTTGTTGAGAAGGCCATCCCTTGGGCAAAATTCCTTGTGAGTCCCTGACTCGATAGATGGTTTAACCCAAAGTGTACAATACAACAAGTCTAATAAGCACTAGACTAAAGTAATACAAGACTGTTGTGAATGAAGGTAAAGCAATAAAGTAAAGGTGGAACACAATGTAATTGTTTCAAGTGTATTTTATTTATGATGTTAAATAAAATACAAGGTTGTGCGGAATCAAGATAATACAAATATGTAAGTATCCTAACAACCTATGAATTACAAATGATCTATATATGTCAAATAAACTCTTTAGATCAAGATACTTAAAGTTGTGAAGTATCCCTGTTATGATCGAGAGTATTTAGACAAATTCACCTTAATTGCTAAAAGTAATTTTAACAAGGAAATGACTTTGTATTTATAGGCAAACAAATTCACCAGTGAATTTATGCCGTACAAATATGGTTGCATGCATTTAATGAACCGACAAGGTCATTAAATGCATTGGTTAAGGTACAAGGGTAAAGTCACATCAATATGACTAATTATCCTTTTAACCAACCACCTTTACACACGTAAGCACTTTTGTAAAGACAAGTGGAATGTTCTTTGAAAAGTGTGTAAAGGCAAAAAGTCAATTCCTCGTAATCAGTGTTCAGACTTGTAAGGTCTAGAACACTGACAAAACTCCAATCGTAGATTTGGTAAGACTTCCAGTGGACTCCGCCATTTGTCAGTCTTCTTTATTCTAACTTCAGTCTTTGACTTCAGTGAGAATGTCTTTAGTAGAATAGATCTGGACTGGGGTGAAGTCCAGTGAGTTAATCTGGAGGATTCCAGATTTTCCTATACGAGTATTTTGCTCACTGGTCTTCCATTATTTCTGGACAAATCTTCAGTGTCGCTCCAGTCGTCAAGTCTGGAGCGAGTCTAGTAAATCTGGACCTAACAAATTCCCCCTATTTGTTTAGAAATAATGCAAGGTTTTTCAAACTTCTATCTATACAACTTTGTATGCTTGAAAAACACTTGTTTTGACTTGGTCTAAAAAAAATTTTAAGTTACTGGAGAACACTTTATAGATCATCAGTGTTTTAGTTTCATCTTTTAATTCTTACTTAGACTAAATCTGATCACTTACTTGTGAATCAAAATATGTAACTATATTTACAGCCATCAACAGAAAATAAGTTACAATTTTGGAAAATAAATACAAGTACAAGTAAAATGATACAAGAGTTAGGCCCTTCTCTTCGACGTCTGTCCTGGAGCATCTTCAGAAGCCTTTCTCTTTGGAGATGGAGAGGATGGTATAGACTCTGGTGGTTTCATGCCTATTGCAACTTCCATCTGTTGCTTTCTCTTCCATACCTTCTCAATCCTATTCAAAAATGCTTTAACATCAGTAGACAAATCAGTCTTCCCCCTGAACGTTAAGGCTATCTCCTTCAGTTCAGTCCATCCAAAAGCTTGAACTGAAGCACTCTTCCTTTCATCAATAAAGTTACCCTCCCTGGTCAACTTTACTTCAAACCTGCTCATGCCTTCATGATTTTCAGCTAATTTAATCTCTGCACCTATGATCCTTCTGGCATCAGCCCTGAATTTCAACATATCTTCATACTTGGCTTTTTGCTTTGCCATCTGGATCATGTATTCAGTTTCCCTGGATACATTCTCTTGTTCTAAGGCAGTCTGGATTTCTTCACGATTGATTCTTTGTAAAGTAACCAAGGGAATGAAGGTGCTCAGATCAGCATCTCTGATTTCTTTGATTTGTTTGGCAGTGAGTTTGGGTAAGCCCTTTATCTTCTTTCTGTACTCTATCTCCAGAGCACCAACATTCTTTCTGATCTATTTCTGGAGGTTCACCAGTTCCTCCGTCCTTTGTCTGATCAACTCAACTACACTGACACCATAAGTTACAACATCATAAGTTTGTTCTTCTTCAGAGTACCTGGAGCGTATATAGACATCATCCAATGCATCCAGACATTGATGAACTCTGAGTTCTTCCTTCATTCTTTTATAAACATCAATATGTATGCCCAACCTGCCAGCATTGTAAGAATCAAGAGTCCCCATGTTTGCCATCTCCCTTTTGTGGGCCAGCAGTTCATCCTTTTGATTTTTCTTAAAAATTTCTATCATAATGCATTCTTGTTCCAGTCTCTTCGAAGTATCATCATCAGCAGTAGGGAGTTCTGATGAACCTTCAGCAGTTTCAATTTCACCTCTAGATATCACATGCTTCTTCCTTTTTACTGATTTCAGAGTGGATGTGATATCTGGGAATTGTTCAAACTGGGGCTCACTGGCATCAGTACCAGTAGCCTCTTCAACCTGTACATTGGCTTCAGTACCAACTACTTCTTGTGCATTGGCATCAGTACCAGTCACTTGTTCTTGTTGCACGATGTCTTCAGTGCCAAAGGCCTTTTCGATAGCACTAACAACCACTTCTTTCTTTTTCTTCACCAATCCTTCTGGAACAGTGTAAAGTCCCTCACACGATGGTTTAACCCACGAGTGTAAAATAACAAGACAAGTATGAACTAGAATCAGACTAGTATTACTTCAATATAAATATGCAAGAATATAAACAAAGTAATAAATGACTTTAAGCAATATTTAAACAAGTAAATAAAAGGTGGAACATGAATGTAGTTTTCAAGTGTATTTTCTTTATTGATGTATAAACAAAATACAAGATTGTTGCGGAACCTAGATATTACACGTATGTAAGTATCTAAACAATCTTTGAATTACAAGTGATCTATACTTGCTAAATAAACTCCTTTGATCGATATACTTAGAGTTGTGAAGTATAGCTGTTTAGATCGAGAGTATTTAAGCAAGTTCACCAATTTGCTAAAAAGTGATTTTCTCAAAGAAATGACTTTGTATTTATAGGCAACAAAATTCACCAGTGAATTTTGTGCCGTACAAATATGGTTGGATGCATTTAATGAACCGATAAGAACATTAAATGCATTGGATAAAGAATAAGGATAAAATCACATCAAGTGCAAGTGTATCCTTATATCCAATCACCTTAACACACGTATACTTTGGTAAAGAACAAGTGGGTTGTTCTTTGGAAAGTGTGTAAAGGCTTAAAGTCAATCCTCGATATCAGTGTTCAGACTTGTAAGGTCTAGAACACTGACAATCCTCCAGTGTACAGATCTGGTAAGACTTTCCAGTGGACTCCGCCATTTGATAAGTCTTCTTTCTTTAGACTTCAGTCTTTGACTTCAGTCAGAATGTCTTCAGTAGAGTAGATCTGGACTGGGGTGAAGACCAGTGAGCTCATCTGGAGAATACTCCAGATTTCCTATACAAGTATTTGCTCACTAGTCTTCCATTATTTCTGGACAAATCTTTAGAAGGACTCCAGATCCCAAGTCTGGAGTAGGTCAGATTCTGGATAGATCTTCAGTAAGCTCCAGTAGTCTAGTCTGGAGCGAGTCCAGTAAATCTGGACCTAACAAATTCCCCCTATTTGTTTAGAAATAATGCAAGTGTTTTCAGACTTATAGATATACAAATTTGTATGTCTGGAAAACACTTAGTCGATTTAAGTCTAAAAAATCTAAGTTACTGGAGAACACTTTATAGATCATGAGTGTTTCAGTTTCATCATTTAAGTTCTAACTTAGACTAAATCTGATCATTTACTTATATGAAATTAAAAATTGCAACTATTATTACTAACATCAACTGGAAAATAGTTACAACTTTCATAAGACAATTAATTATAATAAGTACATGATTAAAAGATTCAGGCCCTTCTTTTTGATGGCTGCCCTGGTGCATCTTCAGTGGCCTTCCTCTTTGGAGATGGAGATGATGGAACAGACACTGGTGGTCTCAGACCCAACACAGCTTCCATTTGTTGTATTCTTTTCCAGACCTTCTTAATCCTCTTCATAAAGGCCTTAACATCTGGAGACAAATCAGTTTTACCTTTAAAGGTCATTCCAATCTCCTTCAGTTCAGTCCATCCAAAAGCTTGGACTGAAGTATCCTTCCTTTCATCTGTAAAGTTACCCTCTCTGGTCAACTTTACATTGAATCTGGTCATTCCTTGATGATTTTCAGCCAATTTAACTTCAGCATCAACAATCTTTCTGGCATTGGCCCTGAAATTCATCATATCATCATACTTTGCTTTCTGCTTTGCCATCTGAACCATTTCTTCAGTTTCCTTAGATACACCACTTTGTTGTCCTTCAGTGGACTGGAGTTCTTGGCGATTTATTCTCAGAGTAGTATCCAGAGGAATGAAGGTGCTTACATCAGCATCTTTTATTGCCTTGACTTATTTGGCAGTGAGCTTTGGCAAACCAGTCAATCTTTTTCTATACTCCAACTCCAGAGCACCAGCATTTTTTCTAATCTTTTTCTGGAGGCTTACCAGCTCCTCCTTTCTTTGCCTGATCAACTCTGGAATGGTAACACCATAAATCAAAGAATCATATACCTGTTCTTCTTCAGCGTAGAACGAGCGTATATGAACATCATTCAATGCATCAAGACACTGATGAACTCTAGGGTCATCCTTCATCCTTTTAAACACTTCAATATTAATGCCTAACCTGCCAGCATTGTAGGAGTCCAGAGTACCCATTGTTGCCATATCCCTGTGATGGGCCAGCAGTTCATCTCTTTGATTATTCTTGAAAATTTCAATCATAATGCATTGTTGTTGTAACTTCCTTGAAGTCTCATTATCAACATCTTCAATTTGCTCTTCCTCTTCACCAGACACCACTTTTTCTTTTCCTTTAACAGCCTTTAGTGTAGTTGGGATATCTGGGAAGGATTCAAACTGGGGCTCACTGGCTTCAGTACCAGTAGCCTCTTCTGTCTGCACAACGGCTTCAGTACCGAGTGCTCTCTGGGCTAATCGTGCACTGGCATCAGTACCAGTCACTTGTCTTCTTTGCACAACACTTTCAGTTGCAACAGCCCTAACAATATCTTCTTTCCTCTTTCTGATCAAACCTTCTTGGACACCAGATGATGGAACAGTCGATTTTTCCCCTTTGGAAGGATCTCTAGTCCTGGACTTTAGATCATTCCATAAAGCTTCCATCATATGCCTGTCCATAGAACCATAAGTTCTTCCAGTCTCTGGATTTGTATCAGCCATAATCTTCTTGAGTTCCTGGACTTCCTTTTTCATATTTTCAACTTCTTTTGGCAAGTCCTTTGGCAGCTCAACCTCAATCATTTTCACAACTTCTGGCAACAAACTTTCTTGAATAGATCGAAGGACAGATCCAAAAATCTCTTCAGTGATTTCTTTAAGCATACTGGATCTGAACTCCCTTGTACATTCTTCACTTATTGTTCTTGCAATAACAGTCTGATCAAGAATGGGTCTGCCTTCCAGTGAGGAAACCCTTGTACATTCTTCACTTATTGTTCTTGCAATAACAGTCTGATCAAGAATGGGTCTGCCTTCCAGTGAGGAAACCCTTGTAACCAACTTCTCTATCTCTTCTTTCAGACTTGCCAGTGGTTGAACAATTTGACTATCCACTGCAGTCTGAACAGAATTGACAATCCTTTCTTCAAACCCCTGTACTGCCACCCTTATATTTTGAGAATTGATATTTGTGGCCAGTACCAGCTCATCCAGTTTCTCAAAAACTAGCTTCTCATTGCCAGCAAATGTATTCATTTCAGAAGCTAAGTTGTTTGATAACAAAGATTTGAAATCAGAGACAACCTGGGATGATGACTGGAGTGATCTCTCCAGGTCCGCCACCTTACTAAGAAGGCCTTGGACCTCGGTTGAAGAAGAAGTGGAGAGACCACTGGGATGTTCCAGATGAGAAGTCAATCTGGTCATTACTGGTACTTGTGCCCAGTCCTCTTCAGTTGCAGCTACAGACGTTGCAACTGGTGACTCCGGCGCACGAGGAGGAGGTTGAGATTCAGAAGGTTGAGTGGTTGCTGGATTGAAGTATTGGGTGTTTTCTGGAATTGAAGGTGGTGGTGGTGGTGGTGGTGGCATACTAGGTTCTGGTGGTGGCATTTCTGGTGTAGGTGTTGGTATTTCTTCTTCTTGTACTTCTTCACCCAGAAAATTTAAGTTCACATCGAATCCTTCAGACATTGGGGAGTCAACATCATCCCATTCTGGAACATTCCCAACTGTCTGTTCACCAGACTGTACATTTCCTTGTTCACCAGCTTCAACATTTAAGTCCAGTGGAGCCTCTTGCTCACCAGAAGCATGTTCTTCAGTCTGAACATCTTCTATTTCTTCAACAACCTCTTCTTGTACAACAGCCTGGACTTCAGTATCCACTCTCTGTTCAATTTGTACAAAAGAATCAATATTCTCCTCTTCAAAGATAGGAGATCCATCAACATTCATTATATCACCAGGATGGTTGATGGATTTACCAGGACTCCACCTCGCATCAGACGCCTATGTGATCTGGGTCGCCTGGAAAGCTCAACATTCGGTTGCACACTTTCTACTGTAGCCACTTGCCTTATAGGTTGTACCATCTCGACAACCTGAACATCTTGGTCTTCACCAGGGCTTCCAACAACTTGTACTCTGCCTGGTGCCACAATCTCTTCCACCCTTTGAAATGAGAGATGAGAACTGGAAAGTTTGGCCATCCAGTTATTCATATTTATTTGAATAGCTTTGGCTTCAAGAGTAATATGTCTCGGCTTAACAACATCATCAACCGGAGCATATTCAGCAGATAAAAGATTTTTGGGTGCCATTTATGATTGATAGATGAAAATGAAATTGAATAAATTTAGGGCTTATGAAGAATTTAATGAATTGCAGTAAATATGAGAGTTTTATGATTGGAAAATAATGAAGGAATGAAGAATTGAATGAAGGAAGTAAGATTTGGGAGTAAATGTTCGAAGTAAATGAAATTGAAAGTGAAAGTGGGTATATATAGGAGAGAAATAATGTGGAACTCAAACGATTAATTTGAATTTATCAAATACAATTTTTGATCGGGTTCTGAGATCCGTATTAATTACATCACATCACACATTAATGTGTGATGGTTTACCGCCCACAAAAACTAACAACTTGTTCTTTTTATCTTCCCAATATAAAAATATCATCATTTCGTTTGAAAAATTACATGCCACGTAGGATTTATAAGATAAATATCTTTGAAAAAGTTTGCTTACGTGGCACACACAATGACCAAGTATTTAAAAAGTATTGTGACATAATTCAGTACATCTGAAGGTTGACTAGACACTCCAGTATCACTGGTGGATTAGTCCAGTGAAGCATGTACTGATGGTACACTGGAGGGACACTCCAGTAAACCTAAAGTACCAGTGAAAACCATTTTGAAAGACTGGTAACCTCAAACATGCACGTCAACTAATATAGACAAATGAGAGGGACATATTTACAAGGAGACATAAGTCAACTCAAACACGCACTTCAACTTATCTAGTTACCAGTGAAAGGGACACATCTACAAAGCACCAGTAATATTTTCTGGACAATTTGTCCAGTAAGAAAATTTTGTCCAGTGAGAAAATAAATTAATAAATTCCTTTTGAACTTTAAACATTTTTAAGAAAAATATATCTTTCAAAGTCTTCCCCCTGGATTGTTGATCCAGAAATAAATTTATGAATCTTTAAATCAAAGATCCTTAGTAGTACACAATGGCGTTCAATACTAAGGTTCCAAATTTAAGGGTTTAACATTCCCAACTCACCAACAAGATATTCAAATGTTTTGACATCCAGTGGTTTAGTAAAAATGTCAGCGAGTTGTTTGTCAGTGGGGATAAAATGGAGTTCAATGTTTCCTTTCACAATATTATCACGAATGAAGTGATACCTTAGATCAATGTGCTTGGTTTTGGAATGCATGACTGGATTGTTTGAGATAGCAATGGCACTGGTATTATCACAAAAGATTGGAGTCTTTGAATACTTAATACCATAATCAAGCAACTGGTTCTTCATCCAGAGTATCTGAGCACAACAACTGGCTGCAGACACATATTCAGCTTCAGCAGTAGACAATGAAACTGAAGTTTGCTTTTTACTGGTCCAGCTGACCAGTTTGCCACCAAGGAAATGACATCCACCAGTAGTGGATTTCCTGTCTATCTTACAACCTGCATGATCTGAATCTGAATAACCCATTAGATCCATGCCTGAGCCTTTGGGGTACCAAAGACCTAGACTGGGGACACCTTTAAGGTACTTCAGTATGCGCTTTACAGCAAGCATATGAGATTCTTTTGGATTAGACTGATATCTGGCACATAAACATGTTGAAAACATAATATCTGGTCTACTGGCAGTTAAATACATCAGTGAACCAACCATGCCTCTATAGATAGTGGTGTTCACTGGTTTACCATCTGGATCAGAGTCCAGTGTCAGTGGTGCAGAAATTGGAGTTGGTTTAGATGGTGAAGAGTTCATATCATATTTCTTTAAAAGATCTCTAACATATTTTTCCTGATTAATAAAGATGCCATCTTTGTTTTGTTTAATCTGGAGTCCAAGAAAATATATTAATTAACCCATCAAACTCATTTCATATTCAGTAGACATTATTTTCGAAAATTTCTGGCACATGTTTTCATCAGTAGACCCAAAAATAATATCATCAACATAAATTTGTACCATTAACAGATTACCTTGTTCATGAAGAATAAATAAGGTATTGTCAATTGCACCTCATTTAAAACCATTTTTCAATAAATGTTTAGTCAAAGTGTCATACCAGGCACGTGGGGCTTGTCTGAGGCCATACAGTGCTTTGTCCAGACGATATACCCAATGTGGATGCTTTTCATCAACGAAACCTGGAGGTTGTCTGACATAAACTTCTTCTTCAAGCTTTCCATTCAAGAAAGCACTCTTTACATCCATCTGGTAGACCTTGAACTGATGATGAGCAGCGAATGCTAAAAATATTCTGATCGCTTCAAGTCTAGCCACTGGAGCAAATGATTCATCAAAGTCGACATCTGACTGGCAGTAGCCTTGTGCTACCAGTCTGGCCTTGTTTCTGATTACATGGCCATCTTCATCTACTTTGTTTCTGAAGACCCATCTTGTTCCAATTGGTTCTTTCTTTCCAACTGGGAAAGGAACCAGATACCAGACCTTGTTCCTTTCAAACTGGTGAAGCTCTTCTTGCATAGCAGTCACCCAGTTTGGATCTTCCAGAGCCTCGTCAATCTTCTTTGGTTCATTTAGTGATAAGAAACTGACATATAAGCATTGATTACTGGAGGCTCTTCTGGTCTGAACTCCACGACTGGAGTCACCTATGATCTGATCAATAGGGTGAGCTTTTGTCCATCTGGAGTATTGACCAGGATTGTTACTGACAACAATATCAGTGCAAGAATTCAGTTGAGTCTCCTCTGGAGTTGCTTCTGGAGGAGGATCTTTCCAGATTACTTCAGTATCTTCATCTGAGTCATTCAAATCACGATTTGCATCATGAAATTCTTCATTTGAAGGTATTTCCTGGAGTACTAGTTCAGTTTGGATTTCTGGTACATTCTCAACTGACACTGATACAGGGGGAGTAGTACGCACATCTGAACCAATATTAATTTCAGAAGGTAGCTTGAAAATAATAGAGGGATAGAATGGAGTACTACTGGAGAGTTTCTTTTTCTGAACAGGTTCCAGATCGGGATGACTGGAAACTGTGTCTGGTGAATCTTCAATTTTGTCGTTTATTGGATCAGATTCACAAAAGACAATTGGAAGTACTGGGGTGTGTCAAGGGCTGGTTTGTTGTTGATTGCAACATTTGATTCATCGAAAGTAACATGTATGGATTCTTGTACTTTCTCCAGTTTCTTGTTATAAACTCTGAAGGCTTTGCGAATGGCTGAATATCCTAAGAAATATCCTTCATCAGCTTTGGCATCAAATTTTCCTAGCTGACTGGAGTCGTTCAGGATGTAAACTGGACATCCAAAAACATGAAAATAACCAATATTTGGTTTTCTATTTCTCAATATTTCATAGGAAGTCTTCTTGTGTCGCTTCACGTACACTGATCGATTCTGGGTGTGGCAAGCAGTTGCAATTGCTTCAGCCCAGAAACTGGTAGGAAGACCAGATTCAGCTAGCATACTCCTGGCAGCTTCTATCAACGTTCGATTTTTCCTTTCTACCACTCCATTCTGCTCTGGAGTGCGTGCTGATGAGAAGTTCTGGGAGACGCCAGTGTCAGTACAGAATTTCTCCAGAGTTGCATTCTGGAACTCTGTTCCATTGTCGCTTCTTAACTGACACACTTTTCGCTTATGCTTTAGTTCAATCTGCTTGATAAGAGAGATGATTTCAGCAGCAGCTTCATTTTTAGACCTGAGAAAGACCACCCAACAATATCTGGAGAATTCATCTACTATCACCAGGGTGTATCTTTTACCAGCACGAGTCTGAACATTCACTGGACCAAAGAGGTCCATATGAAGCATGTGAAGAGGTTCAGTAATGCTGAAATTCTGTCTGGTTTTGAAACTGGCACGTTTCTGCTTACCCATCTCACATCCTGGACATGGCCTTTCCTTTTTGAAGGAAACTGAAGGTATCCCATCTGTAAGTTGTTTTCTGGACAACTTATTAATGTTTTTGAAATTTAAATGGGATAACCTTTTATGCCATAACCAGTTTGTGTCTTCATCAGCTTGAGTGTAGAAACATTGCTCTGACGGAGAGCTTTCCATGTCCATCACATATACGTTCCCTTTCCTGGGAGCAATCAACACTACCTTCCAGTCCTTGTTGAATACGATGCCTTGAGCAACATTGAATAAGACTTGATAGCCATCATCACACAGTTGGCTTACACTGATCAAGTTATATTTCAAACCATTCACAAATGCAACACGTGTAAACTTGACTTGTCCATTGTTCAGAACACCATATCCCTCAGTCTTTCCACAACCATCATTTCCAAAAGTGATGGAGGGTCCATCAGAAATGGTGAACTCCTCCAGTAGGGTCTTACATCCGGTCATAGTCCTGCCAGCTGCACTGTCAAGATACCAGATATACTTCTTTCGATCGCCCTACACATACACCAGATATTTATCAGTTAGATTTGGGAACCATCGACTGATGGGTTCACTGGACCCTCCCTTATAGGTCCCTGGGGCAATCTGGTCTAGTTCACTTACTTCAACAGTTGTTTTTGTTGAAAACACTACTGGAGTTGATAGTTTAGAAACCTTTTTCTTTTTCTTAACTGGAGAAATAAATTTGTCTTTCTTTGCAAAAGGTTTAGTATTTTGTCTAGGGCCAGATGAAGTACCCTCAATAAAGTTTAGTCTTGCATTAAAACTTTGAATTTGACGAGTCAGTGTTTGAATCTGGCTCTCTAACCTGGACAAAACATTTTCATCAGATGATACCTGAGCCTTTCCAGTTGTAGGCTTAGGTAGGGGATTGTTCTGAGGCAAAGGTCTATTCTGCTTAACCTTTTTAACTGGAGTAGTCATCTGGACAACTCCAGTCTTAACCTCTGGGCAAAGAACTGGGAGAATATTGGCCTTGGGAGTTACAGGCTCATCATAAACAGTGGTGGGCCTGAATCCCTCTGGTAATCGATCGATTACTGGTATTAATGATGCTACATGAGTATTTCCATCTAAATATGCACGTTTTTGAGTAGGAAATTGATTTACTCCAGCATCATATGGCTTTCTAGTTTCAAACCATGATTTAATCACCAGTTTTTCTTTTTCTAAAATGATCTCAAGATCTTGTTTTTCTTGGATCAATTGTTCAGTTACCAGAATCTGGGCTTGAAATGCCAGTTCAATGTCTTGAAGTTCTTTTAATTTTGATTTTAAGGCGGCCATTTCAGAGGAATCTGTTTCTAGACTATTTAAACTGTCAAATCTAACAGTTTCCACAAAAATTAAATCAGTATTTAGAGCTTCAGCGATGTCCAATTTCAGTTCAGGATTAGTTTCAAGATCATACTCACTAACCTTTTTAATGACAATGTCGACCCAACGACCAGATGTGACATCATCCTTCACCAGATGCTCTTGATCTGCCAGAGCCATAAAACAACAATCTCTTTCCTCTTCTTCATCGACTGATGAATCATCAGAGGGAACCCATGCTTCTTCAGTGGTTGCTATCATGCATTTGTTATTGTCTTCAATCTATTTAGACAAGAGAGCAATTTGAGCCTTAAGCTTTTTGTATTTCAACTTATAGCTATCATCAGGCTTGTTAAAAGAAGCAGTTGGACCAGACTGGGAGACAAACTGACTGGACCTGCACTCTTTCATGAAATGACCTTTTCTGCCACACTTAAAGCATGTCAGATTGGTCTTGTCAGTGGAAGAACTGGGTGCATGTTGTCCAGTGGGCCTATTTGCTCTGGCCTTAAAACGGTTAAACGTTTTGGCCATCATTGCAACCAGGTCATCACTGTCAGTTTCATCACAGTCTGGAAAGATATCATTACAGACTCCAGAATCCATTAGTTCAGACATCATCTTCTTCATAGAAAATACATTCTCAGAAGATATTAATGCCGCACAAGGTGGTGCAGTATTAGTGACCACTGTGGAACTACTGGAAGCATGATTAAAAGAATCTTTTTCTGCCTCAATCCTCTGGGCTTGATTTTCTTCAGTGAATCTGAAGGCTCCATACAATGTTGACAAAGTATGGGAATGCAAGGTTTTTCCTTGCCTCAAGACCAGAATCATGTGAGACCATTTTGTTGGAAGAATATCACAAAATTTCTCTAAAAGTATATCCTTGTCTTTATCTACCCCTAGTCCTCTTAACTGGTTTATGATGCTCATAAATCTGGTGTAAGTACCAGTAAGGGACTCATTGGGGAGAGCAAAAAATGACTCATACTTTTTATTTAAGGAGACTTTTCTGGTAACAACAGTATCATCACCTCCCTCATGCTGGTTTACTAGTTCATCCCACATACTTTTGGCACTGGGATAGAGAACTAGTGTGGGAATGAGAGTTTCTGGAATAGCCCCGAGGATCATATTTTTAAGAAGTGTATCAAGATTTACTAATCTTTTCTCCTCTTCGGACCAGTGTTCCTCTCTCTTTTCCCTCCCACTTCTTGATCTTGTAGGGTCAAGAAGTGCATTGATAGGAAGTCTTGGCACATAGGGTCCTTCGTTTAAAATTTTCATCATATTCCTTTCAATACCAGTCACATGCAATATTATCCTAGCTTTCCAAGTACCAAATTCATCACTGCTCCCATTGAATTTAGGAACAGGATTATTCGAGTAATGCACATGCACATGTGGAGAAGCAGGAGGAGGAGGAGGAGGAGGTGGTGTATTGTTATTTCCAGTGGGTGGTTCATTAACATTAGTTTCATGAGTTTCTTGAGTATTTTCTGGGATTGCCATCGTGAAACAGATCTAGGTAAGTATATTAACCTTCTGCTCAGATACCAATTGTAAAGTCCCTCACACGATGGTTTAACCCACGAGTGTAAAATAACAAGACAAGTATGAACTAGAATCGGACTAGTATTACTTCAATATAAATATGCAAGAATATAAACAAAGTAATAAATGACTTTAAGCAATATTTAAACAAGTAAATAAAAGGTGGAACACGAATGTAGTTTTCAAGTGTATTTTCTTTATTGATGTATAAACAAAATACAAGATCGTTGTGGAACCTAGATATTACACGTATGTAAGTATCTAAACAATCTTTGAATTACAAGTGATCTATACTTGCTAAATAAACTCCTTTGATCGATATACTTAGAGTTGTGAAGTATAGCTGTTTAGATCGAGAGTATTTAAGCAAGTTCACCAATTTGCTAAAAAGTGATTTTCTCAAAGAAATGACTTTGTATTTATAGGCAACAAAATTCACCAGTGAATTTTGTGCCGTACAAATATGGTTGGATGCATTTAATGAACCGATAAGAACATTAAATGCATTTGATAAAGAATAAGGATAAAATCACATCAAGTGCAAGTGTATCCTTATATCCAACCACCTTAACACACGTATACTTTGGTAAAGAACAAGTGGGTTGTTCTTTGGAAAGTGTGTAAAGGCTTAAAGTCAATCCTCGATATCAGTGTTAAGACTTGTAAGGTCTAGAACACTGACAATCCTCCAGTGTACAGATCTGGTAAGACTTTCCAGTGGACTCCGCCATTTGATAAGTCTTCTTTCTTCAGACTTCAGTCAGAATGTCTTCAGTAGAGTAGATCTGGACTGGGGTGAAGACCAGTGAGCTCATCTGGAGAATACTCCAGATTTCCTATACAAGTATTTGCTCACTAGTCTTCCATTATTTCTGGACAAATCTTTAGAAGGACTCCAGATCCCAAGTCTGGAGTAGGTCAGATTCTGGATAATCTTCAGTAAGCTCCAGTAGTCATAGTCTGGAGCGAGTCCAGTAAATCTGGACCTAACAAACAGACTCAATGGCAACAGACTTTTCCCCCTTGGAATGTCCACCAGTTTGAGACTTGTGGGCACTCCATAATTGTTCAAGCATGTATCTGTCTGTAGCACCAAATGTCCTTCCTGCCACTGGAGTTGTGATATTCACAGTCTTCCTTAGTTCAGTCACTTCCTTCTTAATGATTTGAATTTCTGAAGACAAGTGCTTTGGCATTTCATTTTCAATCATCTTTACCACCTGAGGCAACAACCCATCTTGAATGGTTCTAAGAACAGACCCAGAAATTTCTTAAGTAATTTCTTTCAACATGCCATGTCTGAACTTCTTAGCACACTCATCACTGATGGAACTGATAACAGAGTTCTGATCAAGTGTTGGCCTACTTTCCAAATTACTAATCCTGGTAATCAACTTCTGAACCTCATCTGTCAGACCTTCAAGTGGTTGAACAACTTCAGCTTTCACTGCAGTCTGAACAGAATTCACCAATTTTGCCTCTAATCCCTGGACTGCCACTTTGATATTTTCAGAATTTTTATTTGTGGCCAGAACCAGTTCATTCATCTTCTCAAATACCAGCTTCTCATTCCCAGCAAAAAGATTCATTTCTGATGCAAGATTATTTGACAATAAAGACTTAAAATCAGAAACAACCTGCGATGAAGACTGGAGTGATCTCTCCAGGTCCGCCACCTTAGTCAAAAGGCCTTGGACCTCGGCTGAAAGAAGAAGTGGAGAGACCACTGGGAGGTGTCAGTTCAGAAGCCAACCTGGTCACCAAAGGTACTTGTGCCTGGACCCCTTCAGTGGAAGTTTCAGATGTTACAACAGTGGAGTCCAGCACACGGTTTTCAGGAAAATCAATTGGAGTTTCAAGTGGTGGGGTTGATTTTGTGAAAAATGAAGAGAGGGTGGATTGAAATAAGGAGTGTTTATTGGTATTGAAAATGGTGGTGGTGGTGGTGGTGCAGTAATGGATTCTGGTGGTGGTGGCATTTTTGTAGAGATAAGTGGTTGGGTAACTGGAGCAATAACAGAAGTAACCACATTTTCTACTTCATCACCCAGAAAATTCATATTCACATCAAACATGTTACCTTCAGACATTGGGGAATCTACCTCATCCCAATCTGGAGCCGTCCCAACTGTCTGATCAACCACTTCTCTATTTAAATCCAACTGAGCATCTTGCTCACCAGTCACCTGCTCATCAATCTGAACAATATTTTCTTCCTGCTCAACAATCAGAGACCCATCTTCATTCATGATGTCACCTGGATGGCTCGATTCGTCTCTATCTGGATTGACCTGAACTCCAGCCTTCCTAAGACGTCTGGAAGTTCTTGGTCGAGTAACATTTGCAGTCTGCTGAACTTCAGGAGCCACCTGGGTCACTGGTTGTACAATTTCAGCACTGAGGACTCCAGAGGGTCCTTAACCAATTTGGTTCCCTCCTGGAGCCTCTTCATGTTCATCTGATGATGATGCATCAAGTGCATCATTTCTAAAATGGTTCAGCATGTTTACAGGAATTTCAACCTCACCAGCTCTTGATTTTAATGAACTTAACTCCCTCAGATATTCACACACAGAAAAATGATTTGTCTCGAAATCATACTCAGCACCTAGAGCTCTTAAAAATACAAGTGACAGAAAACGAATATATGGAATGTGAGGTTTTCTACCTTTCACCCTTAGACGCTCTACCAGATCATCAAAGAAAATCTGAGCAAAATCTACTCTGTATCCGAACCAGAGACAGTAGGCAATCTGGAGTTGCATTTGATTAATCTGATCCAACCCTCCAGAACTGCCACCCAAACACTCAACAAGATGAGTGAAGAAGTATCTCCATGAGTCTGATAACTTGCTCATGTAGATGGTGCCTTTCCTTGATAACTGGCCATGCTCATCCAGTATATCAGTGTGTCCCATCAATCTACACACATCCCTATAATTAAGACCAGTAGGGAGAGTAATTGCCATCTCATTTTCAGCCAAATAATTTAAATGAAGAATATCTCTAAGAGAGTCGACAGTGAGAGTAAAGGCCCTGGTGCCTTGTTGCAATGTGTAGTTGATGGATTGAGTATTTTCAACATACACAGCAGTATACCAAAACTCACATAGGTAATCGTGATACATTTTTCCTGGATTAAGAGTAAGAGCACCATAGAGTGGACAACTGAGGAAAAAGGCATTCAGTCGTCCAATGAGAGAAGTTGGAGCATGAGAGGTGCTAGAAAGTCTAGCCATCCAATTATTCATATTGATTCTGATGGCCTTTGCCTCTAGAGTAATATGAGGTGCCTTTACAACATTGGCAATGGGAGCATATTCAGCAGCGAGCAGATTTTTGGGTGAGTTTGATTGTCTTGGTGCCATTTTATTTGGTAGATAGATGAAAATGAAGCTAAATTTAGGGTTTTGATAAAGATATGATGAATTAAATATGAGAGAGATTTATGATTGGAAATTGAATGAAAAAGAAAGTAAATGAAGGAATTTGAAGAATTTGGGAGTAAATATGTTCGAAGTAAATGCTAAGGAAAGTGAAAGTGGGTATTTAGGAGAGAGAATGTGGAACTCAAACGGTTATTTTGAAATTATCAAATATAATTTTGATCGGGTTTTGAGATCCGCATTAAGTACATCACATCACACATAAATGTGTGACGGTTTACAACCCACAAACATTACCCAACTTGCACTTTTTGTCTTCCCAAGGTAAAAATACCATCATTTCTTTGAAAAAATTACATGCCACGTAAGGATAATAAGATAAATACCTTTTCAAAAAGTTTGCATACGTGGCACGTACAATGACCAAGTATTAAAATATTATGACTGGCAAACCATGACTCATTTCAATGCATCTGGAGGTTGACTGGACACTCCAGTATCACTGGTGGATTAGGACAGTGATGCATGCACTGATGGTACACTGGAGGGACACTCCAGTAGAGTACCAATGATAACCATTTGAAAGAGACTGGTAACCTCAAACATGCACATCAACTAATACAGACAAGTGAGAGGGACACATTTACAAGGAGACAAAAATCACCTCAAACATGCACTTCAACCTATCTAATTACCAGTGAGAGAGACACATTTACAAGGTACCAGTAATATTTTCCAGAAATTTTGTCCAGTGAGAAAATAAATTAATAAATTCCCCCTGAAATTAAAAATATTTTAAGGACAAAAATATATCTTTCAGTCTTCCCCCTGGAATGTTGATCCATAAATCTATTAATGCAAAGATAGTACACAAAGGCGTTCGATATCTAAGCAGTCATAGATGTATAAATCTTTAAATCAAGGATCCCTGATAGTACACAAAGGCGTTCAATACCAAGGTTCCAGATTTAAGGGTTTAACATTCCCAACTCACCAACAAGATATTCAAAAGTTTTAACATCCAGAGGTTTGGTAAAAATGTCAGCGAGTTGTTTGTCAGTGGGAATAAAATGGAGTTCAATATTGTTTTTCATAATATGATCACGAATAAAATGATACCTGAGATCAATGTGCTTAGTTTTTGAGTGCATGACTGGATTGTTCGAGATAGCAATGGCACTGGTATTATCACAAAAGATTGGGGTCTTTGAATACTTAATACCATAATCAAGCAACTGGTTCTTCATCCAGAGTATCTGAGCACAACAACTGGCTGCAGACATGTATTCAGCTTCAGCAGTGGATAATGAAACTGAAGTTTGCTTCTTACTGGTCCAGCTGACCAGTTTGCCACCAAGGAAATGACATCTACCAGTAGTGGATTTCCTGTCTATCTTACAACCTGCATGATCTGAATCTGAATAACCCATTAGATCCATGCCTGAGCCTTTGGGATACCAAAGACCCAAACTGGGGACACCCTTAAGGTATTTCAGTATGCGCTTTACAGCAAGCATATGAGATTCTTTTGTATTAGACTGATATCTGGCACATAAACATGTTGAAAACTTTATGTCTGGTCTACTGGCAGTTAAATACATCAGTGAACCAACCATGCCTCTATAGATAGTGATGTTCACTGGTTTTCCATCAGGATCTGAGTCCAGTGTCAGTGGTGCAGAAATTGGAGTGGGTTTAGATGGTGAAGAGTTCATATCATATTTCTTTAAAAGATCTCTAACATATTTCTCTTGATTAATAAAAATACCATCTCTGGTCTGTTTAATCTAGAGTCCTAGAAAATATGTTAATTCACCCATTAAACTCATCTCATATTCAGTCGACATTATTTTCGAAAATTTCTTGCACATTTTGTCATCAGTAGACCCAAAAATAATATCATCAATATAAATTTGTACCATCAGAAGATTACCTTTTTCAAGAAGAATAAATAAGGTATTGTCAATTGCACCTCTTTTAAAACCATTTTTCATTAAATGTTTAGTCAGAGTATCATACCAGGCACGTGGAGCTTGTCTGAGACCATAAAGTGCTTTGTCGAGACGATATACCCAGTGGGGATGTTTTTCATCGATGAAGCCTGGTGGTTGTCTGACATAAACTTCTTCTTCAAGTTTTCCATTCAAAAATGCACTTTTAACGTCCATCTGGTAGACCTTGAATTGATGATAAGCAGCAAATGCTAAGAATATTCTGATCGCTTCAAGTCTAGCCACTGGAGCAAATGATTCATCAAAATCGATGTCTGACTGGCAGTACCCTTGTGCTACCAGTCTGGCCTTGTTTCTGATGACATGGCCATCTTTATCTACCTTATTCCTGAAGACCCATCTGGTTCCAATTGGTTCTTTCTTGCCAACTGGGAAAGGGACCAGGTACCAAACCTTGTTCCTTTCAAACTGGTGAAGCTCTTCTTGCATAGCAGTCACCCATCTTGGATCTTCCATAGCCTCGTCAATCTTCTTAGGTTCAATCAGTGATAAGAAACTGACATATAAGCATTGATTACTGGAGGCTCTTCTGGTCTGAACTCCTCTACTGGAGTCACCTATGATCTGATCGATAGGATGAGCTTTTGTCCATCTGGAGTATTGACCAGGATTGTTACTGACAACAATATCAGTGCAAGAATTCAGTTGAGTATCCTCTGGTGTTGCTTCAGGAGGGGGATCTTGCCAGACTACTTCAACATCTTCATCTGATTCATTTAAATCACGATTTGCGTCATGAAATTCTTCATTTGAAGGCATTTCTTGAAGTACCTGTTCAGTTTCATCTGGGACTGATACTTGGGGAGTAATACGAACATCTGATCCAATAATAATTTCAGAGGGTAGCTTGAAAATAATTGAAGGATAGAATGGAGTACTACTAGAGGGTTTCTTAGTCTGAACAGGTTCCAGATCAGGATGACTGGAAACTGTGTCTTCTGAATCTTCATTGTAGTTGATAGGATCAGATTCACAGAAGACAATTGGAGTTACTGGGGGAGTATCATAGGTTATCTTTTTATTGATTGCTGCATTTGATTCGTCAAATGTGACATGTATTGACTCATGGACCTTCTCCAGTCTCTTGTTATAGACTCTGAAGGCCTTGCGAATGGCTGAATAGCCTAAGAAATACCCTTCATCAGCTTTGGCATCAGATTTGCCTAACTGACTGGAGTCGTTCAGAATGTACACTGGACATCCAAAAACGTGAAAATAACCAATATTTGGTTTTCTATTTCTTAAGACTTCATAGGCTGTCTTTTTGTGTCTTTTGATGTACACAGACCGGTTCTCGGTGTGACAAGCAGTAGCAATTACTTCAGCCCAGAAATTGGTAGAAAGACCAGATTCAGCAAGCATACTCCTGGCAGCGTCTATCAGCGTTCGATTCTTCCTTTCCACCACTCCATTCTGTTCTGGAGAGCGGGCTGATGAGAAATTCTGGGAGATGCCTGTGTCAGTACAGAATGACTCCAGAGTTGCATTCTAGAATTCTGTTCCATTGTCACTTCTTTACTGACACACCTTTCGACTGTACTTGAGCTCAATTTGCTTGATAAGACTGATGATTTCAGCAGCAGCTTCACTTTTAGACCTGAGAAAGATCACCCAATAATATATGGAGAATTCATCTACGATCACCAGGGTGTATCTTTTACCAGCACGAGTCTGAACATTCACTGGACCGAAGAGGTCCATATGAAGCATATGAAGTGGTTCAAATATGCTGAAATTCTGTCTGGTCTTGAAACTGGTACGTTTCTGCTTACCCATCTCACATCCTGGACTTGGCCTTTCCTTTTTGAAGGAAACTGAAGGTATCCCATCTGCCAGTTGTTTTCTAGACAACTTATTAATATTCTTGAAATTTAAATGGGATAACCTTTTGTGCCATAACCAGTTTGTGTCTTCATCAGCTTGAGTATAGAAACACTGCTCTGAAGGAGAGTTTTCCATATCCATCACATACACATTCCCTCTTCTGGGAGCAATCAATACTACCTTCCAGTCCTTGTTGAATACAATGCCCTGAGTAATATTGAATAGAACTTGATAGCCATCATCACACAGTTGACTGACACTGATCAGGTTATATTTCAAACCATTCACAAATGCAACTCTTCTGAATTTGACTTGTCATTGTTCAGAACACCATACCCCTCAGTTTTTCCACAACCATCATTTCCAAAAGTAATGGAGGGTCCGTCAGAAATTACGAACTCCTCCAGCAGGGTCTTACATCCGGTCATTGTCCTGCCAGCTGCACTGTCAAGATACCAGATATATTTCTTTCGATCGCCCTGCACATCCACCAGATATATCAGTTAGATTTAGGAACCCATCGACTGATGGGTTCACTGGACCCTCCCTTATAGGTCCCTGGAGGTATCTGGTTGAGTTCACTTTCTTCAACAGTAGTCTTAGTTGAAAAGACCACTGGGGTTGATAGTTTTGAAACCTTTTTCTTTTTCTCAACTGGAGAAATATATTTATCTTTCTTTGAAAAAGGTTTGGTATTTTGTCTAGGGCCAGATGAAGTACCCTCAAAGTAGTTTAATCTTGCATTAAAACTTTGAAATTGACGAGTCAGTAATTGAAACTGGCTCTCTAACCTTAACAAAATACTTTCATCAAATGACACCTGAGCCTTTCCAGTTGACTGGACTCGAGGCTTAGGAAGGGAACTGGTCTTCTTCTTTTGAACCTGGGTTCTTTAGAAGCGGACTGAGGCAAAGGTTTATTCCAATTGACCTTTTTAACTGGTGCAGTCATCTGGAATACTCCAGTCTTAACCTCTGGGGATTGAACTGGGAAAATATTGGCCTTAGGAGTTACAGGCTCATCATAAATGGTAATGGGCCTGAATCCCTCTGGTAACCGATCAATTACTGGTATTAATGATGCAACATGAGTATTTCCATCTAAATAAGCACGTTTTTGAGTGGGAAATTGATTTACTCCAGCATCATATGGCTTTCTGGTTTCAAGCCATGATTTAATAACCAGTTTTTCTTTTTCTAAAATGACTTCAAGATCTTGTTTTTCTTGAATCAGTTGTTCAGTTACCAGAACTTGGGCTTGAAATGCCAGTTCAATGTCTTGAAGTTCCTTTAATTTTGATTTTAAAACTGTAATTTCAGAAAAATCAGTTTCTAGACCATTTACACAGTCAGATCTAACAGTTTCAACAAAGATTAAATCAGAATTAAGAGCTTCAGCAATGTCCAGTTTTAATTCAGAGTCAGTTTCCACATCATAATCACTGACCTTTTTGATAACAATGTCCACCCATCTTCCAGATGTGACATCTTCCTTCACCAGATTCTCCTCGTCTGCCAGAGCCATGTAACAGCAATCTCTTTCTTCTTCTTCATTAGCAGATGAATCATCAGAAGGAACCCATTTCTCTTCAGTTATTGCAATCATGCATTTATTATTATTTTCCATTTGTTGTACCATGAGAGAAATTTGAGCCTTAAGCTTTTTATATTTAGATTTATAGCTATCATCAGACTTTTTATTAGAAGAAAATAGACCAGGCTGGGATACAAACTGACTGGACTTGCAATCTTTCATGAAATGACCTTTTCTGCCACACTTAAAGCATGTCAGATTGGTCTTATCAGTAGAAGAACTGGATGCAAATTGTCCAGATGGCCTATTTGCTCTTGCTTTGAAACGGTTAAACGATTTAGCAATCATTGCAACCAGGTCATCATTTTCAGATTCATCACAGTCTGGAGAGATAAGACTAGTTTCTCCAGATTCCATGAATTCAGACACCATCTTCTTCATAGAAAATACATTCTCAGAAGATATAAGTGTTGTACTTTGTGGTTCAGTATGACTAACCACACTGGAACTACTGGAGGCATGGTTATAGGCATCTTGTTCTGCCACAACTCTCTGAGCTTGATTTTCTTCAGTGTATCTGAAAGCTCCATATAAAGTTGAAAGAGTGTGTGTGTGCAGAGTTTTACCTTGTCTTAAGACCAAGATCATGTGAGACCATTTGGTGGGTAAAATATCACAAAATTTCTCCAGAAGTATATCCTTGTCTTTCTCAACCCCCAGTCCTCTCAACTGGTTAATGATGCTCATAAATCTGGTGTAAGTACCAGTGATAGACTCATTGGGCTGAGCAAAAAATGACTCATACCTCTTGTTTCAGGAGACCTTTCTGGTGACAATGGTGTCATCTCCTCCTTCATACTGGTTTACTAGTTCATCCCACATGGTTTTAGCACTGGGAAAGAGAACTAGTGTGGGAATTAGGGTTTCTGGAACAGCCCCGAGGATCATGTTTTTGAGAAGGGTATCTAGATTTACCAATCCCCTCTCCTCTTCAGACCAATGTTCCTCCCTCTTTTCCCTGCCTCTTCTAGATCCAGTTGGATCAAGAAGAGCATGGAGAGGTGATGTGGGTACGTAAGGTCCTTCATTTAAAATTTTCATCATATTTCTCTCAATTCCAGTGATATGCAATATCATCCTAGCCTTCCACGTACCAAATTCATCACTATTCCCACTGAATTAAGGAACAGGATTGTTTGAGTAGTGCACATGCACATGTGGAGAAGCAGGAGTAAGAGGAGGAGGGGGTGGATTAGTGTTTATGACAGGTGGTGGTTCATTATTTTGATCATTGATATTAGGATCAGGACCAAAATTAAAACTTCCTTGTGTATTTTCTGAGGTGGCCATCAAAGAAACAGATCTAGGCAAGTTTTTTTAGCCTTCTGCTCTGATACCAACTGTGAGTCCCTGACTCGATAGATGGTTTAACCCAAAGTGTACAATACAACAAGTCTAATAAGCACTAGATTGGACTAGTATTACTTGAATATAAATGTAAGTATATAAACAAAGTAATACAAGACTAAAAGCAATAAAGTAAAGGTGGAACACAATGTAATTGTTTCAAGTGTATTTTATTTATGATGTTAAATAAAATACAAGGTTTTGCGGAATAAAGATAATACAAATATGTAAGTATCCTAACAACCTATGAATTACAAATGATATATATTTGTCAAATAAACTCTTTAGATCGAGATACTTAAAGTTGTGAAGTATCCCTGTTATGATCGAGAGTATTTAGACAAATTCACCTTAATTGCTAAAAGTAATTTTAACAAGGAAATGACTTTGTATTTATAGGCAAACAAATTCACCAGTGAATTTGTGCCGTACAAATATGGTTGCATGCATTTAATGAACCGACAAGGTCATTAAATGCATTGGTTAAGGTACAAGGATAAAGTCACATCAATATGACTAATTATCCTTTTAACCAACCACCTTTACACACGTAAGCACTTTTGTAAAGACAAGTGGAATGTTCTTTGAAAAGTGTGTAAAGGCAAAAAGTCAATTCCTCGTAATCAGTGTTCAGACTTGTAAGGTCTATAACACTGACAAAACTCCAGTCGTAGATCTGGTAAGACTTCCAGTGGACTCCGCCATTTGTCAGTCTTCTTTATTCTAACTTCAGTCTTTGACTTCAGTGAGAATGTCTTCAGTAGAATAGATTTGGACTGGGGTGAAGTCCAGTGAGTTAATCTGGAGGATTCCAGATTTTCCTATACAAGTATTTTGCTCACTGGTCTTCCATTATTTCTGGACAAATCTTCAGTGTCGCTCCAGTCGTCAAGTCTAGAGCGAGTCCAGTAAATATGGACCTAACATTCCTGCACACAAATAATTAGCAATATCGGCGTACCAAGGTGCCTCTTCATCCTCCACTTGCATCAAAAACTCATCGGGAAAAGAATCATTAATTTCATGCTCCTTCAACTCCTCAAGGTGAGGGTTTTCGAGCCTACTCAAGTGGTCGGCGGCAACATTTTCAGCCCCACTTTTATCTTTGATCTCAATATCAAATTCTTGCAAAATCAAGACCCAACGAAGTAAACGGGGTTTAGCATCTTGTTTCGAGAACAAGTATTTCAAAGCCGAATGATCGGTGAACACAATGGTCTTATTCAACACCAAATAAGGTCTAAACTTATCAAAGGCATAAACCACCGCCAACAACTCTTTCTCGGTCACGGTGTAGTTTTGTTGAGCGGGGTTAAGGGTTTTGCTAGCAAAATAGACAGGACGAAATAGCTTCTCATCCCTTTGGCCAAGAACGACCCCCAAAGCAAAATCACTAGCATCACACATAAGTTCAAAGGGTAAAGACCAATTGGGTGAAATCATTATTGGAGCATTTGTCAATTTGTCTTTCAAAAGAGAAAAAGCATTAAGACACTCATCATTAAACTCAAATGGGACATCTTTCTCCAACAATCTAGTCATGGGTCTAGTGATTTTAGAAAAATCTTTGATAAACTGTGACATCCGTCAAAATTTCATTCTATTAACTAAACCTAATTATAAGCAATTAGGATGCATTTATGCTAATTAAAGTAAATTAAGTTAATTAAGGCATGATTAGGTGAGCAAGTGCATGTTTATACTTTCTTATTGATTATGTGATTATTCAATCTACTAAATGAACTATCTTGACGAGTTTAAAAACTTTGATGATGAGCAACTAGGAAATAAAAAGTCCAAAATTCATGAGAAATCGTAAAACGTTTATTTTTCGCGTGAGTCCTTCTCGTAGGCACGTAGGACTTAGAGAAACCCAATATTTAGTGTTTTAACGCTTTATTATGATTTTTAATTTATAAAATAACACACTCGAAAAATCGGAAAATTTAATTAATTCCGTGAATAGTAAGGAGGTTAAAAACTATGAAATAAGTCATATTTACTAGATATTTGATGTGACCAACTTATACCCGTTGCCCACATCGTTATTGGCCTCTTTATTTTATGTTTTTAGTCGATTTTGTTGGCATTTGGTGCGTTTATGGGTTTGTTAGTGGTTTCAGGTTCTAAACAGGTGACGTATCCATTTTGTGCAATTTCGAGTAATTTTGAGGTCATGAAGTTGATTGGAGAGTTCGATAGGTGAAAAGTGATGGAAATATGCAAGTCTTCATAATGTTGTTGGTGGCATCAATCCAGAAGCATTGGACTG
Source organism: Erigeron breviscapus (assembly GCA_034093135.1). Classification (NCBI taxonomy): domain Eukaryota; kingdom Viridiplantae; phylum Streptophyta; class Magnoliopsida; order Asterales; family Asteraceae; genus Erigeron; species Erigeron breviscapus. Next base: position 47,372,702 of record CM067172.1, read on the forward strand.
CGACGCAGTGGGGGCCTTACACGCCCACTGCGCCGCAGTGAGGGGTCGAACCTGAAGGGTTTTTGGGCAGTTTTTGGACCAAATAAAGGGAGGTATAAATAGAAAAATAAACTAATACCCAAATTATCAAATATTCTTTCTAGGAGCTGCACTTCAAGGAATTCTTCAAGGGTCAATTCAAGATCTAATCGTCTTCGATTCATTGAAGATTCACGTGCACCCATCTAGATCGTATCTACTTATTGTCTTGCAATTTCGTTTCTTCAAACAATTGGTACTTTATGTTCATCCTTGATTCTAATTGTAACTTCAATTTAATCATGAGTGGCTAATTCTTTTATTGTCCACCTTGATGAAACTAGACGAATGATGTGATTGCTATATATTTTAATTCAAAGAGTTGATTTCAATTATCGTTGTGTCGTGATCTTGATGATTTAATTCCTTTATTTGTATTAATTTGATATTGGTGGCATGTGTGTTCTTCGTTAGTGGTACTAGTCGAATGCATATGTGATTTTCTAACGGTCGCTTGTCTATGAGCGATTATCACTAGTTCATGGTATGATAGTGAATGTCAAATTAATAAAAGGAGTCATTTTGTCAACGTGTTTAGAAACGGTTGGTGGTACCACGTTTTAATTCACATAGGCATAATTGGTATTTGGATAATCAAACAAACTGAGTGTTGGTAAGGTTGTCTAGGCGTTGGTGGTACCGGCTTGGGTAATTAAACTAGCAGTTAGGTGTTTGGGTGACTTGTGAGCGGTTGGTGGTACCACGCGAGCATTTCATTCTCTCACGTTTATCGTGTCAACTCTTAACGAATTTGGTCTTAATTGAAAGCAATCATGTTCGAAGTCTAGCGGAGTCAAGGTGGATGATATTTACCATTATTGTTTGAGACTTACATTTATTTACCCCCCCCCCCCCCCCCCCCCCCCCCCCCCCCCCCCCCCCCCCCCCCCCCCCCCCCCCCCCCCCCCCCCCCCCCCCCCCCCCCCCCCCCCCCCCCCCCCCCCCCCCCCCCCCCCCCCCCCCCCCCCCCCCCCCCCCCCCCCCCCCCCCCCCCCCCCCCCCCCCCCCCCCCCCCCCCCCCCCCCCCCCCCCCCCCCCCCCCCCCCCCCCCCCCCCCCCCCCCCCCCCCCCCCCCCCCCCCCCCCCCCCCCCCCCCCCCCCCCCCCCCCCCCCCCCCCCCCCCCCCCCCCCCCCCCCCCCCCCCCCCCCCCCCCCCCCCCCCCCCCCCCCCCCCCCCCCCCCCCCCCCCCCCCCCCCCCCCCCCCCCCCCCCCCCCCCCCCCCCCCCCCCCCCCCCCCCCCCCCCCCCCCCCCCCCCCCCCCCCCCCCCCCCCCCCCCCCCCCCCCCCCCCCCCCCCCCCCCCCCCCCCCCCCCCCCCCCCCCCCCCCCCCCCCCCCCCCCCCCCCCCCCCCCCCCCCCCCCCCCCCCCCCCCCCCCCCCCCCCCCCCCCCCCCCCCCCCCCCCCCCCCCCCCCCCCCCCCCCCCCCCCCCCCCCCCCCCCCCCCCCCCCCCCCCCCCCCCCCCCCCCCCCCCCCCCCCCCCCCCCCCCCCCCCCCCCCCCCCCCCCCCCCCCCCCCCCCCCCCCCCCCCCCCCCCCCCCCCCCCCCCCCCCCCCCCCCCCCCCCCCCCCCCCCCCCCCCCCCCCCCCCCCCCCCCCCCCCCCCCCCCCCCCCCCCCCCCCCCCCCCCCCCCCCCCCCCCCCCCCCCCCCCCCCCCCCCCCCCCCCCCCCCCCCCCCCCCCCCCCCCCCCCCCCCCCCCCCCCCCCCCCCCCCCCCCCCCCCCCCCCCCCCCCCCCCCCCCCCCCCCCCCCCCCCCCCCCCCCCCCCCCCCCCCCCCCCCCCCCCCCCCCCCCCCCCCCCCCCCCCCCCCCCCCCCCCCCCCCCCCCCCCCCCCCCCCCCCCCCCCCCCCCCCCCCCCCCCCCCCCCCCCCCCCCCCCCCCCCCCCCCCCCCCCCCCCCCCCCCCCCCCCCCCCCCCCCCCCCCCCCCCCCCCCCCCCCCCCCCCCCCCCCCCCCCCCCCCCCCCCCCCCCCCCCCCCCCCCCCCCCCCCCCCCCCCCCCCCCCCCCCCCCCCCCCCCCCCCCCCCCCCCCCCCCCCCCCCCCCCCCCCCCCCCCCCCCCCCCCCCCCCCCCCCCCCCCCCCCCCCCCCCCCCCCCCCCCCCCCCCCCCCCCCCCCCCCCCCCCCCCCCCCCCCCCCCCCCCCCCCCCCCCCCCCCCCCCCCCCCCCCCCCCCCCCCCCCCCCCCCCCCCCCCCCCCCCCCCCCCCCCCCCCCCCCCCCCCCCCCCCCCCCCCCCCCCCCCCCCCCCCCCCCCCCCCCCCCCCCCCCCCCCCCCCCCCCCCCCCCCCCCCCCCCCCCCCCCCCCCCCCCCCCCCCCCCCCCCCCCCCCCCCCCCCCCCCCCCCCCCCCCCCCCCCCCCCCCCCCCCCCCCCCCCCCCCCCCCCCCCCCCCCCCCCCCCCCCCCCCCCCCCCCCCCCCCCCCCCCCCCCCCCCCCCCCCCCCCCCCCCCCCCCCCCCCCCCCCCCCCCCCCCCCCCCCCCCCCCCCCCCCCCCCCCCCCCCCCCCCCCCCCCCCCCCCCCCCCCCCCCCCCCCCCCCCCCCCCCCCCCCCCCCCCCCCCCCCCCCCCCCCCCCCCCCCCCCCCCCCCCCCCCCCCCCCCCCCCCCCCCCCCCCCCCCCCCCCCCCCCCCCCCCCAAGTTATAGTCGATTCTATCAAGATCTTCTTCGGTGTTCATTCCTATATCGTTACTTTGATCTTAGAATTTTATAAATTCTCCAAACTAGTAAGTGTTTCTATAAAACCTTACTATACTTTGATCAATGATTTTAGAACTATATGTTATGTATTGAAATGCGTGTCAACTCTTAACGAATTTGGTCTTAATTGAAAGCAATCATGTTCGAAGTCTAGCGGAGTCAAGGTGGATGATATTTACCATTATTGTTTGAGACTTACATTTATTTATACGCTTTTGTCTTTTAAAGTTATTGGCGGAGTGAGAATCAAAGTAACACCCTTTTTCCAAACCCCTTTACTAAACAATTAATTCAAACCAATCCCCGCGAACGAACCTGGACTTACCTTTTTACTATATTGCATACGATCGGGTCCACTGCCCGATAGTGTGTAGTAGTGAGTTTTTAGGTATTTCTTGTTTATAAATTTTAAACTCGATTTAGCACATCAATAATTATATAAACATATATAAGTTAGATATTTTGTTTTTAAACTTACTATGGTAAAACAAGTTCCACATGAACACTTTCTTAGTACTACCACCACATTCCTCCACATCTCCATCTAAGTAAACAAGCATGTCACCACCTCCATCCTTGGTAAAGAATTCGGCCACCACACCACAAATATCACCACACATTTCACTTAACTAGTAAACTTCATTTACTATAAATATAAGCATTATGTTTACACAAATACTTGCTAATTAAAACAATCAAACTTCTTTTTCTTGAATCTCTATCATTCCAAGATCCATACTTGTTCAAGTTCAAGAATATCTTTCACAACCTTTCACCATCCCAAGCTTTCAATTCAACCAATGTTGTTTTGAATTCGTTGGTTTCGAAATTGTAAACACGACGTTGTTATCGGGAATTCTTTCAAGATCATCAAGAAGCCTAGTTATAATGACCACATGGAGCTAGGATTATTCCATATTCATCAAGTAAACAAGTCCAAGTTATAGTCAGTTCTATCAAGATCTTCTTCGGTGTTCATTCCTATATCGTTACTTTGATCTTAGAATTTTATAAATTCTCCAAACTAGTAAGTGTTTCTATAAAACCTTACTATACTTTGATCAATAATTTTAGAACTATATGTTATGTATTGAAATGCTTGTCAACTTATTTTATACACAAATGATACGTAATTTCATTTAAATACGTTAAATATCACTTTTATACGAATATTGAATTGTTGGCACTTTTGTAGAAATACACGAGTAAAACACTTTTAACAAATACTTTTATATACAAATTATGGTGTATAAATAAAGGTATAGTTATATATATAACTATCCTAATTCATATAATTACTATTCACCATCTGTGAATTGTTTCGTATTTTCGGTTTGTTTGTTATGGATAGAATATATCCTTGATACGCTTTTAACCAATCTATATTTCTAAACGTGATTGCCATTGACCTTGGGCATCTCTGGGGTATACCAACGGAGCGGATTGTAGTTGACAAACGGTTTGCGATTCGCATTCTAAACGCAACTTGGTTCACCGTATGGATACTACACGACCCAACGTCAACCCTAACACAACTTGAAATATAATGTTGGTATTTTTCCTACCATTTAAGGTATCTCTTCATTTTATAATTAATACATTTTTGTATTGATTATAATCCTACTATTTAAAGTATACAACAACAACAACAACAACAAGGGTACCCAATCCCAGCATAAGCCGGGCTATGGGGGAGGTATGATGTAGACAGACCTTACCCCTACTCAAAGGTAGGGAGGCTGCTTCCAGATCCACCGAAGTGGAAGGACCTCCGGCCCGAAAGTAAAAAATAGGGTTAGATCCACCGGATTGGAGGTCTAAACCAGTTCTCAATCTCAACTCTCGATCTCACGTTCTCATCTCGATCTCAAGAATAAAAGATTTTCAATCTCAGATCTTAGATCGGAGAAAAAAAAGCCGTTAGAATTGAGGGAGAAAGAGAGTAGAGAGAGAGAAGAGAGAGAGCCCAATGTTAAATATATATACACAAAAGTATTTAAAGTATCTCTCCTTTATATATTAAATATATATACACACTCGTATTCGTCTCCGAATACATTCCGTATCAATTCAAAGAAATACTATCAAATGTGTCTCTTTATTCTCATTCATATCTTAAGCTAATTGTTAGTTTATTATTTGCATTTCAACAAAAGCTTTTTAAGGATTTCTGTAAAGATAAATGAGATTTCATTTATAAATATTTCAAATAAATTACAAAGGTTATTGAAAAGAACCCAAAGTCTCTTACGTTGACAAGCGTATTAATAAATAACATTATAAGATAATTTAAGTCTAAACCGAGAAGTAAATCAATCACATTATGTTTAGGGATACGTACTTTTGCTAGTTGACTTGCTCGTCATCATTGTCATCATCAACATTTTTACATTACTAAGCAATCACCGAGCTAAGGTGAGTTTCATGGATCCCTATTTACTCTATTTTGGGCTGAGAATACACAACTGTTTTTATGGACACAAATTGTTTAAAATGGTCTATGCTTATATTGTTACTATGCTCTTTATTGAAATCCCCTATTGATTAAATTTAAGGTTGCTTAAATTTAAGGTTGCTTAAATTTAAGGTTGCTTAAATTTAAGGTTGCTTAAATTTAAGGTTGCTTAAATTTAAGGTTGCTTAAATTTAAGGTTGCTTAAATTTAAGGTTGCTTAAATTTAAGGTTGCTTAAATTTAAGGTTGCTTAAATTTAAGGTTGCTTAAATTTAAGGTTGCTTAAATTTAAGGTTGCTTAAATTTAAGGTTGCTTAAATTTAAGGTTGCTTAAATTTAAGGTTGCTTAAATTTAAGGTTGCTTAAATTTAAGGTTGCTTAAATTTAAGGTTGCTTAAATTTAAGGTTGCTTAAATTTAAGGTTGCTTAAATTTAAGGTTGCTTAAATTTAAGGTTGCTTAAATTTAAGGTTGCTTAAATTTAAGGTTGCTTAAATTTAAGGTTGCTTAAATTTAAGGTTGCTTAAATTTAAGGTTGCTTAAATTTAAGGTTGCTTAAATTTAAGGTTGCTTAAATTTAAGGTTGCTTAAATTTAAGGTTGCTTAAATTTAAGGTTGCTTAAATTTAAGGTTGCTTAAATTTAAGGTTGCTTAAATTTAAGGTTGCTTAAATTTAAGGTTGCTTAAATTTAAGGTTGCTTAAATTTAAGGTTGCTTAAATTTAAGGTTGCTTAAATTTAAGGTTGCTTAAATTTAAGGTTGCTTAAATTTAAGGTAGATGCTTAGAATCATAAGTGATGCTTATAGAATAGTTGCTTATAGACATGCCTTACGTATGCTTAAATTTAAGGTTGCTTAAATTTAAGGTTGCTTAAATTTAACGGGTTGCTTAAATTTAAGGTTGCTTAAATTTAAGGTTGCTTAAATTTAAGGTTGCTTAAATTTAAGGTTGCTTAAATTTAAGGTTGCTTAAATTTAAGGTTGCTTAAATTTAAGGTTGCTTAAATTTAAGGTTGCTTAAATTTAAGGTTGCTTAAATTTAAGGTTGCTTAAATTTAAGGTTGCTTAAATTTAAGGTTGCTTAAATTTAAGGTTGCTTAAATTTAAGGTTGCTTAAATTTAAGGTTGCTTAAATTTAAGGTTGCTTAAATTTAAGGTTGCTTAAATTTAAGGTTGCTTAAATTTAAGGTTGCTTAAATTTAAGGTTGCTTAAATTTAAGGTTGCTTAAATTTAAGGTTGCTTAAATTTAAGGTTGCTTAAATTTAAGGTTGCTTAAATTTAAGGTTGCTTAAATTTAAGGTTGCTTAAATTTAAGGTTGCTTAAATTTAAGGTTGCTTAAATTTAAGGTTGCTTAAATTTAAGGTTGCTTAAATTTAAGGTTGCTTAAATTTAAGGTTGCTTAAATTTAAGGTTGCTTAAATTTAAGGTTGCTTAAATTTAAGGTTGCTTAAATTTAAGGTTGCTTAAATTTAAGGTTGCTTAAATTTAAGGTTGCTTAAATTTAAGGTTGCTTAAATTTAAGGTTGCTTAAATTTAAGGTTGCTTAAATTTAAGGTTGCTTAAATTTAAGGTTGCTTAAATTTAAGGTTGCTTAAATTTAAGGTTGCTTAAATTTAAGGTTGCTTAAATTTAAGGTTGCTTAAATTTAAGGTTGCTTAAATTTAAGGTTGCTTAAATTTAAGGTTGCTTAAATTTAAGGTTGCTTAAATTTAAGGTTGCTTAAATTTAAGGTTGCTTAAATTTAAGGTTGCTTAAATTTAAGGTTGCTTAAATTTAAGGTTGCTTAAATTTAAGGTTGCTTAAATTTAAGGTTGCTTAAATTTAATTGCTTACATACTTGCTCACATCCATGCTTAGACATGCCTTACGTATTACAAATGCTTAAATTTAAGGTTGCTTAAATTTAAGGTTGCTTAAATTTAACGGGTAGATGCTATCTAGATCATAGTGATGCTTATAGAACTAAGTGCTTGATCGTAGAAAATAACCGCATCGGTATTTTAAACACAGAATATACAAACGAATTGGAAAATCATTATAGTGCTTCAGAGAATGTCCAAACTACGTTATTGTATCATTATAGTGCTTCGGAGAATGTCCACACTACGTTATTGTATCATTATAGTGCTTCAGAGAATGTCCACACTACGTTATTGTATCATTATGGTGTTTCGGAGAGGTCCACACCACTTGGAATGTCTTTACATTTCTATGAAAAACATGAGTTTAAATCTGAACTATAAATATTAAATATTGCTATGTTCAATTCGAGGACATAGAATAAACTGTTATCAAACACTCATCTTCTAATGAAATACCTAACTTACTATAATCTTCAAATCCGTAAATTCTCTTGAGTTACTCTCGTACTCACGAATATAATCGAGGAACCCACCTAAGAATATCAACAAAGATCAAGGAAGGTTGAACCGCTAGAGAAAAATTCATCCGGAAGATGACCTATCTAAAAGACGACCTCAAAGACTCGATTCTCTCGTTACTTGATTAAATCTGGACAAACAAGTCCCGTTACGCTGAGCAAGTTGAACTTAACAATAATGACTTTGATAAAAACACATAATATGATGTTATCTGAAAAACGGTGTACAACGTTTTTACGATTGCATGATACTATGTGGAAATATCAAAATCTCCCATTAGTTTAAAGTGGTTAGTTTAGGTATTGGTATGCCATCAATGTGCTAACGGTGTGGTGGGTTAGCCGATGGTACATGTTAGGACCAGTTCACCTGAAACTGGCCAGTCACCAGTTTACACTTGCCAGTCTCCAGTTGCACCTGGAGACCAGTGAAACTGGTGACCAAGAAGATTTGTCCAGAAATATATTGAAGTCCAGTTGCACCGTACAGTAAACGCAACTGAAGACTTCCTCCAGTTGAGAACTGACCAGTTGAAGAATCATTCCAGTTGAAGTCGAAGACAACAAATGAAAGATAGAGAATGGCAACGAAGCCCAGTTGGCATTCTAGTCAGTTACAAACTGAAGACCATCAATGGAAAGCCCTTACAAAGCTTTACACTGATTACGAGGAATTGACTTGTATGCTTATGTACCTTTACCCGGATAATAAGCCTTATCTTATTATTTAAGTAATAAAAGGTACATAAAGGTGGTTGATTAAAGTTGCTTTAACATGCGACTTTACACTGCTTTTTAAGGAATTAAATGTTATTCCTTAAATGCTCTCAACCACATTTGTACGGCTAAAGTTAACATCCCAATGTTAACTTTGCCTATAAATACAAGTCATTGCACAACCAAGAATATCACTTCTATCGAACAAGTTCTCTCGAACAACTTCTTCGAATACACTTCGATAGAATTCACTTTGCAAACCTGCAATATTCTTGGTGAACTTGTGCAATATTCTCTCAATCGCTAAAAGGAACATTTCACAACTTTAAGTGTTTCGATTGTTTTGAGAAATTCCGAGTGTAAATCAATTGTATTTCATAGGTTGTTAGGATATTTACATTCTTGTATTATCTTGGTTCCGCATCAACCTTATAATTTATTTAACATCAATAAATAAATTACACATTGAAAAATACTGTAACATCCCAAACTTTTCTTTACTAGTTGACTAATGCCGTTAAGACAATATTGTGTGTGTCGTTAAGTCTATTTTAGATTTAATGCTTATATGTAGTTAATGTGTGTTATGTGTGAGGCTT
>CM067172.1:47387602-47441918 GCA_034093135.1 Erigeron breviscapus
AAATTGATCTCAGAAGTGGCTATCACCAGATTAGAATGAAGGATGGAGATGAGTGGAAGACTGCATTCAAAATTAAAGGAGGCCTTTATGAATGGTTAGTAATGCCTTTTGGCTTATCTAATGCCCCTAGTACTTTCATGAGACTGATGAATGAAGTTCTCAGGCCACTTATTGGTCAGTTTGTTGTTGTTTATTTTGATGATATTCTTGTATATTCTAAAACTGAAGCTGAACATGTTAATCATTTAAGAAATGTGTTTGAATTACTGAGAAACACCATGGTATGGTTGATATACAACGACTTCTTCTAGTTCTCAATTCAGGAATGCACTTTTGACATCCATTTGATAGACTTTAAACTGATGATGAGCTGCAAAAGCTAAGAATATTCTGATAGCTTCAAGTCTAGCAACTGGTGCAAAAGTTTCATAAAAATCTATTCCCTCTTCTTGTGCATATCCTTTTGCAACAAGTCTTGCTTTGTTTCTGATGATATGACCATCTTCATCCATCTTGTTTCTGAAGACCCATCTTGTCCCAATTGGTTCCTTCTTCAGGTTACTGGGACAAGGAACGAGTTCTCATACATCGTTTCTTTTAAACTGGTTGAGCTCATCTTGCATGGCTTCAACCCAGCTTGGGTCTTGCATAGCCTCGTCAATCTTCTTGGGTTCAATTAGAGATAAGAAGCTGACGTTTAAGCATTGATCGCTTGTGGCTCTTCTGGTATGAACCCCTCTACTGGACTCTCCAATAATTTGCTCGATTGGATGTGCTTTTGTCCATTTAGAGTATTGACCAGGATGAACAACGATATCAGTGCAAGAACTTATCTGAGTACCTTCAGGAGGAGCTTCAGAAAATACATTTTCAGCTTCTTCTTCTTCCTGCAGATCATGACTTGCACCATGAAATTCTTCAGATTGAGGTTGCTCAGTGGAGCCTGATATCAGAGGAGAAGCAGCATGATACATCTGATCCAATAGTCAGTTCAGAAGGTAGTTTGAAACTGACTGGAGGATAAAATGGAATGTTGCTAGGCTTGCTTACTACTGGTTCTGAACGGAGATGTTCAGAAGCAGGTTCAGGTGACTGATCAGTTTCAGCAATAGGATCAGAATCACCAAAACTTATTGGACTTTCTGAGGGTGGTACAGGATGGAATTTTTAAAGATTGCAGAATTGGATTCATCAAAGGGAACATGAATTGACTCATCAACCTTTTCAAGTCTCTTGTTAAAGACTCTAAAGCTTTGCGATTTGATGAATATCCTAGGAAGTATCCTTCATCAGCTTTTGCATCAAATTTTCCAAGCTGATTTGAATCATTCAGAATGTATACTGGACACCCAAATACATGGAAGTATCCAATATTAGGCTTTCTATTTCTGAGTACTTCATAGGAGGTCTTCTTGTGTCTTTTGACATAAACAGATCTGTTCTGAGTGTAGCAGGCAGTTGCAACAGCTTCAGCCCATAAATTCTTGGGAAGACCAGATTCATTCAACATACTTCTAGCAGCTTCAATCAGCGTACGATTCTTTCTTTCTACAACACCATTCTGCTCTGGTGTGTGAGCTGAGGAGAAGTTCTGAAATATGCCAGTTTCAGTGCAGAAGGACTCCAGAGTAGCATTTCTGAATTCAGTGCCATTGTCACTTCTGAGCTGACAAACTTTTCGCTTGTGCTTGAGCTCAATTTGTTTGATGAGAGCATGATTTCAGCAGCAGCTTCACTTTTGGACCTGAGGAAAATCACCCAGCAGTATCTTGAGTATTCATCAACGATAACAAGGGTGTACTTCTTTCCTGCTCTGGTCTGAACATTCACTGGTCCAAAAAAGGTCTATGTGAAGCATGTGAAGAGGTTCAGTTATACTAAAGCTTTGTTTTGTCTTGAATGAAGCTCTTTTCTGCTTACCCATTTCACAACCTGGACATGGCTTGTCTTTATTGAAAGACATAGAGGGTATCCCATCAACAAGTTGTTTTCTAGACAACTTATTAATATTTCTTGAAGTTTAGATGGGATAATCTCTTGTGCCACAGCCAGTTTGTGTCTTCATCTGCCTTTGAGTAGAAACATTGTTCAGTGGTAGAAGGATTCATATCAATGACATAAATATTTCCCTTCCTTGGTGCAATCAGTACCACCTTTCCATCTCTGTTGAATATGGTGCCTTGTGAAATATCAAATAAAACCTTGAAGCCATCATCACACAGTTGACTGACACTGATCAGGTTATATTTCAAACCGTTCACATATGCAACACGTGTGAATTTGACTGACCATTATTCACCACACCATATCCCTCAGTTTTTCCATTACCATCATTTCCAAAAACTATTGAGGGCCCCTCTTGCACCCTATATTCCTCTAGCAGGGTCTGATAACCAGTCATGGTTCGGCCAGCAGCACTGTCCAGAAACCATATATTCTTCTTTCGGTCTCCCTGCACACAAACAAAGATTAGTTCTTTTGGGAACCCATCTCTGGATGGGTTCACTAGACTCTCCCTTAGCAGTCTCAGATTTCTTTGGTTCATAAGGAACAGAAGGATCAGAGGGGATTTTAGTCATTATTTCAGATGACAGAAAAATAGTTGGTTTGATGGGGTTTTCAACCTTTTTCTTTTTAGATTTCTGCTTGATTTGCTTAGAAAAAGGTTTTGTATTTTGTTTAGGTTGAAGAGGAGGAGTTTCAACATTTTTTAAGCGTGCATTACAACTCTGCACTTGTCTAGCCAATAGTTGAAATTGACTTTCTAACCTTAACAAAATTGATTCTTCATTAGACACCTGAGCCTTACCTGAATCTGAGGTAGATGGCTCAGTGGGGGAGAAGTTTTTCTTCTTCTTTAGGTCTTTAGGAACCTTAGATGAAGTCTGAGGGGATGGCTTTTTGGATTTAGCCTTCCTTTCTGAAGCAGTTGTCTGAGCTGTTTCAGATTTACCCTCAGATTGTTCCTGGGCTTTATTAGTTACAGTTTTCTGCTTGCCAACTTTAGGAAAAACAATTTCAGGTTTCATTTCCTTTGGAAGTGCATCTAAATCAGTGATTATGGATGCCAAATGAAGATCACCAGACTCATATGCTGCTCTTTGTGATGCAAAAGTATTTTTAATTGCAGCATCTGGCCTTGGTGCTTTCATCAAAGATTTAATAATTGCTTGTTCTTTTTCAAGGATAGATTTTAATTCTTCCTTTTCCAATTCTAAAGTAGCAACCATAGACTGATAACTTTTTAGAGCCAAATGAACATCTTTCAGTTCTTTCAGTCTGGCATGACTGGCGTTTAGTTCAGAAGCATTATTTTCAAACATTTTTAGGCTTTCTAAACGCACTGTCTCAACAAATGAGATGTCAGCCTCTAAAAGAACCAAAAGGTCCAGTTTGTGTTCCTCATTCTTTTCAAAGCCAAAAATTACTTACCTTTTTCATTACAATATCCACCCAGCGACCAGATTCAACATCGGATTTGACCAAATGACCTTGATCTTCTTGTGCCATGAAGCACATGTCCCTAACTTCTTCTTCATCATCAGATGATTCATCAGAATTTCCATTTTTCAGTTTTGGCAATCATACAACTGTTGCTTGAGTTGTCTTGTGCCAGAAAAGCCATATGTGCCTTTAACTTCTTGTATTTGGCCTTATAGCTGTCATCAGATTTCTAAAAAATAGAATGGTTAGGAGCAGATTGTGATGATGATGGTTGACTAGATCTGCATTCCTTCATGAAATGTCCTTTCTTGCCACATTTAAAGCATTCAAGATTAGACTTGTCAATAGAAGCGCTGGAAGCAAAAGGTTTGCCAGTTCGATTTGATTTGGCCTTAAAACGATTGAACGTTTTAGCCAGCATGGCAACCAGATCATCATTGTCATCCTCATTACAATCATGAGTAACATTACCAGAGACACCAGTTTTTAACATTTCAGAAACCATCTTCTTCATCGAGTCAGAAATGTCACTCTCAGAAGATAGTAGAGCAGTACTATGTGGTTCAGAATACTGAACTATACCAGAACTGGTAGAAACATGATTCTTGGCATCCTGCTCAGCCAAAGCTCTCTCAGCTTTGTTCTCTTCAGTATATCTGAAGGCTCCATAAAGGGAAGCAAGAGTGTTACTGTGCAAAGTTTTGCCTTGTCTCAAGACCAAGATTAAATTTTCCCATTTAGAAGGTAAAATGTCACAAAATTTTTCCAACAAAATTTCTTTATCTTTGGTAACACCCAGGGCTTTCAGTTGATTTACCAGATTTGTAAATCTGATGTAAGTCTGAGTTAAAGTTTCCCCAGGGACAGCAAAGAAAGACTCATATCTTTTGTTTAAAGCAACTTTTCTTGTGACAATTGTCTCATTTGTGCCTTCAAACTGTGTCATTAGTTCCTCCCACATTAATTTGGAATTTTCAAGTAAAACAAGAGTGGGCATAAGGGTTTCAGGAACTGCATATAAATCATATTTTGTAACTTAGTGTCAAGGTCTACAAGTCTATGATCTTCCTCAGACCAATGATCCTTCTCCTTAGGTGACTGCCTAGGAGTCCCATCGGTATTTCTGACAACAGTAGAAGCATTCATGGGGACAAAGGGTCCTTCTTTAAGATATCGGGTAAGTGTCTTTCAACACCAGCAATATACTTTAGCATGCATGCTTTCCATGTTTGAAAGTTTTCACTGTTCCCATCAAACTTGAGAACAGGATTATTTGGAAAGTGTACGTGTACATTATGCGATGGTATATTGTTGTTGATGATAGGGGGTGTAGGTGGTGTAGTGTTATTAGGGTCAGGACGTTCTTGTTGAAAGTCAGCCATCTATGCAGATCAAAGGTTAAAGAATTGATATAATTCAACCTTGCTGCTCTGATACCAATTGTTAGTCCCAAATATAGATGATTAACTAAACCCGACTGGCAAGTACAACTAATCTTGATGGACAAGTTAAGTTTACGATCCAGATATGGATAACAAGAAACAAATGACTTAAAGTAAATAACAAGAACTAAATGGCAGAAACTATATAAAGATATATATAAGTATAATCAAGTATGTAGCATTGAGACACGTTGTTTTCTTTATAATGTATTTGATTTATTGATATATAAACAAATACAAGGATTGTTGCGGAACAAAGATAAATACCCAAGTGTAAGTATCTAAACAATCCCGAAAAACAAGTGATCTAAATAACTTGGAAATACTCGTAAGTTTACTTAGAGTATATCTCACAAGTTGCAATGCTAAAGTTTCAAGCCTTTTTGCAAGTTGTGAGAAGACTTTGTATTTATAGACCAAGTTCATGATGACATGGACAAGGTCGTATAAAAGTGGTTGTGAGCATTTAAGGAATTAAACTTAATTCCTTACATGCTTGTACTAGGAAGAGTATATAAGTCAGTTGATGTGACTTATAGTACTGCGTTCCAAACCTATACTTTTACCTTGTACCTTTTATTAATAGATAAATCTATTAACTGGGTAAAGGTATGTAAAGTAAAAAGTCTTCCTCGTAATTAGTGTAAAGTGTTGTAAATACTTTATACTGAGATGCTTCAGTCTTCGATCTGGTAGAATCACTCTTTGCTCGCTTCTGAGATGATTCTCTTCTTCATACTTCAGTCTTTGACTTCAGAATGAATGCTTCAGATTTATCTTGATCTGAACTGAAGTGAAGCTTCAGTGAAGTAATTCTGAGACGGCTCAGAATTCTGTACAAACGTTTTCACTGAACTTCAAGCTATTTATGAACAAATTATACTTGGTCGATTTCCGACCTAACAAACTCTGAACTTGTCGAGACAAAATTTGGAGTTGACTTTCCAGTCTTAACAAAATATTACTTTCATCAGACTGCTGAACCTTGGACCTAGGTTCAGCTGGAGTTTTGGTCTTATGAGTCTTGGGCTCCTTAGACTGTTGAGGTAAAGGCTTGTTACCAGATGCCTTTTAACTGGAGCTCTAGCCTGATTGGCTCCAGGTTTAACCTCAATGGGGGTGGTCTCAATGGGTTCAGTTTTGACAGTTTCGGGTTGATCATATGGAGTTTCAACCCTAAGAGCTGGAGGCAATGCATGAAGATCTGGTATGAGAGCTTCCATTTCAAGATCTCCAGATTTCCATGCATTTTTCTGGGCATCAATTGTTCTAGAAAATGCATCATAGTTCTTTCCAGATGCTTTTACCCACGACTTGATAATCATTTGTTCTTTTTCAAGATCAGATTTTAATTTCTGATTTTCAAGTTCAAAAGCCTCAATTTTCAAAACTGACTCCTTAAGAGCCAACTGGACACTTTGTAAATCATTTAATTGTGGTTTAACATTGTTCAGTTCAGTTAAGATAGTATCCAGATATCTTTCACTATCTGCTCTAACAGTTTCCACAAAAGCCAAATCACCACTTAATGATTCAGCCAGGTCCAGTTTTAGTTCTGGATCAACCTGATTATCATAATCACATACCTTTTTTAAAATGATGTCCACCCATCTTCCAGTGATGACATCTTCTTTTGCCACATGTTGTTGTTGATCTTCCAGGGCCATGAAACACATATCCCTTTCCTCTTCATCATCAGCTGATGAGTCATCAGAGTATTCCCATTTTCCTTCAGTATTTGCCATCATGCATTTGTTCTTTTCATTTTCTTTCAAATGACAAGAGGGCAATCTGGGCCTTAAGCTTTTTATATTTAGCTTTATAGCTATCATCAGGCCGATTGAAATTAGGGACAGAGGGACCAGTTTGGTTGTTCATCTGACTAGATCTGCATTCCTTCATAAAATGACTTTTCTTACCACACTTATAGCAGGTAAGATTGGTTTTATCCAGAGAGTTGGAGCTGGAAGCATTGTTTGGGCCATTAAATCTTTTAGATTTATGCTTAAACCTGTTAAAGGTTTTAGCAATCATGGCTACCAGATCATCATCGTCAATTTCATCACAACCATCACAGATTTCAGTGGTCAGGCCAGAGTTCAAGAAACTGTTTAACATCTCCTTCATTGAGTGTGACTGGACACTCTCTGCAGACATTAAAGCAGCACAAGGTCGCTCAGTTATGCTAGCAACCTTGGGACTCTGGGCATGGTTCATGGCATCCTGCTCAGCCACCAGTCTTGCTGCATTATTATCTTCAGTGAATCTGAAGGCTCCATAGAGCGATGCAAGAGTGTGACTGTGCAGGGTTTTACCTTGTCTTAAGACAAGAACCATATTTTCCCATTTTGAAGGAAGAATATCACAAAAATTTTCAAGAAGAATATCCTTATCCTTCTCAACACCCAAGCCTCTTCAACTGATTAATGAGGCTAGAAAACCTGGTGTAAGTACCAGTTAGACTTTCATTGGGAAGAGCAAAGAAGGATTCATACTTCTTGTTCAGGGCAACCTTTCTGGTGACAATGGTGTCATCACCTCTTCAAACTGAATGACTAATTCATCCCACATTGCCTTGGCACTGGGAAACAACACAAGTGTTGGAATTAAGTCTTCAGGGACAGCTCCAAGGATCATGTTCTTGAGTCTGGTATCCAGATCTACAAGTCTACGATTCTCATCAGACCACTGGTCTTCGAGCTTTTCTCTGGAACCTCTTCTTCCAGTAGGATCTAGAAGAGGACTTACCCCAAGAGACATGGGTATATAAGGTCCATCCTTAAGGATTTTCAGCATATACCTCTCTATCCCACCAAAATGCAAAAGCATTCTGGCCTTCCATGTACCAAAGGTCTCACTATTTCCATCAAATTTTGGAACAGGAGTGTTAGAATAATGTACATGGACATGATTAGGGGCATTAGGAGGAGGAGGGTTTGTATTAACATTTTGAACGGGTGGAGTATTATGAGGGGTTTCACCTTGACCAGAACCATCCCCACCTTCAGTAGTAGTAATCTAAGCAGATCTAGGCAAGTAAATTAGCCTTCTGCTCTGATACCACTTGTAAGTCCCAACTCAATAGATGGTACTACCTGAAGACACCTCAATGTCGATGGTGGGTTACTTTGCAATATAAACACTGAACTGGAGATGACCAGTTGCAGTGAGTGTATACCAAGTTCTTGATAAAGATTACTTATTAAGGTGACAATAAGTAAATGACAATGCAATAAGTAAATACTTGTAAAGTAAATTGGTGAGACAATATGTATTTTTCAAGTGTAATTTATTTATTAACTTTAAATAAATTACAAGGTTGTTGCGGAACCAAGATAATACAAATATGTAAATATCCTAACAACCTATGAAATACAATTGATCTAATACTTGGAAATTCTCTACACAATCGAAACACTTAGAGTTGTGAAATGTTCCTTTTTACGATGAGAGAATGTTGCACAAGTTCACCAAGAATATTGCAGGTTTGCAAAGTTGTTTTCTTGTTGTGCAAAGGCCTCTATTTATAGGCAAAGTTGACATTGGGATGTCAACTTTGGCCGTACAAATATGGTTGAGAACATTTAAGGAATAACATTTAATTCCTTAAAATGCTGTGAAAAGTTACAGAATAAAGTAACTTTTCTCAACCTGCTTTATGTACCTTTTGTACTTTATACATAGATAAATCCTTTTATCCGTGTAATAGCACATAAAGCATAAAAGTCTTTTCCTCGTAATCAGTGTAAAGCTTTGTAAGTACTTTACACTGATGGTCTCCAGTTTGTATCTGAGTAGAATGTCAACTGGGCTTCGCTGCCATTGTCATTCTCTATCTTCCACTTGTTGTCTTTGACTTCAACTGAAACGATTCTTCATCTGGTCAGATCTCAACTGGAGGAAGTCTTCAGTTGCGTTAACTATACGTTGCAACTGGACTTCAATATATTTCGGACAAATCTTCTTAGTCTCCAGGTGCAACTGGAGACTGGCCAGTTCAGCGAAACTGGTCCTAACAACATCTCCCCAATTACTAATAACGTCACCTCAATTAATGGGTGTCTCATCTAAAATTGCCCAATGGATTTAATGATTTGGTGAAATACTTGTATATTACGAGTAGAATTTTTCATATGGTTCAAGTCTTGAGAGGGAAGATTTTTTTAATGAAATTCTATATATATTATCTTAACATTTTAGTCAGAGTAATAAAAGAGACTAATAAAATGATATTGGTACCACATATTTTGATAAATTTATCATAAATAAGTCCCTTTACAAAATGCCGTTAAAAAAAAAAATGGAAAAAAAAAAGTCCCTTTACAAAATCATATATTGCTCATATTTGAATCGGATCATTTGTTTGGGTCCGATTCGAACATAAAAATAACGCACCATATATATAGTGCACTGTACGTCCCTCACAGTCTAGTCAATGTGTTGACTGTTAAACAAATGCCCAAAATTCCATCATCAACAACAATAATCAATCACATCTAGTTTTAATATTAATTTCATCTTTAAATCTAATACATACACACGCTCCAAATCACACTTCATTTTCCGGAGGCAGGACTTCGTCAAACACGCTCAAGATTCAGAAAGGGGATATTACACGTTGGTTCATCAATGGCTCCTCAGATGCTATTGTATGTATATATATTACTGTATTATAATATCTATACATATATCATTGTTTTCATTTCTATTTATATATATGCATAGAGATTTAGTAGTAGTGTACAATTGTTTGTGATCCTAAATATGATAGATATCAATTGTCACCATGTTTCAAGTTAATCATATATGCATAGAGATAGTTGACACATTCTCCCCCCTACACTATAATGTATTTTGAGACTTGCTGATCGATTTGACCGTTTTTTGACTTGAAAAATGCAATCCGCGATTGAGACTTGCAGATCGACTTGAGTTTTAACATAGGTTATTCTTAGAGATTATGTAGGATAGTAGGATTTTGAGCTTCTAAAAACTTACGATTTTCCTAAGACTTCTTTCACTCATCTTATTCTTACGCGTATAGTTGTGACTTCTTTCCTGGCTGTTTGTATGATTTTGTTGCATTTAAAAGCATTTACACATTCACACTTGATGTGAATAACATTAAGACTGTTATGGAAGAGACTATGATCCAACTATCTCCGTTTTACAGTTTCGTATTCCTCACGCCTTCTTGAAGTCTAACTGAATAAAATCTAACTTTTATTCAGTCCCCGTACTCTTTTTTGTAGATTAAGATGAAATTTTAAATCCATGATTGAAGGAAATATGGTGCTTCATATATGGAGCTCCGCACATTAGATGCATGTATGTAAAATGAGTTTTTAATATCTGTAAAAGTCTAGAAGATATTCTAGGAGCTTTCTAATACTCTGTAATAGATGTTATTTCTCAATATAATGCTATGAAGGGCACTAGAAAATGTTTGAACTCTTCAAAGAAAAATGCCTGGCTAACTATAGCTAATATCAAGCAGGAACTTTATTTCTTCCAACAACTTACATAAGTGAGGGAATCATTTTTGGTTGGACCAAAAACCTAGTTATTGCTAGAACAAGAAAAAAATGGGACATTGTAGGATAAAATCGTTTTGATCAGATCCATTTTGACTATGATCATTTTGACATGTTATAAGTTTAGTTCACGTGCCCCCCCATGGGGGTATTCTTCTGGATCTGCCACTGAATTGGCAACTGTATAACTTCAAATTTGATTATATTTTGGTAAAAGCTAAATTCTCATATTTCAAGTTTGATGTTATATATAGATAGATAATTATATAAACTTCGAATGAAATAATGAATACATATTCAACAGACAGTCTTGCAGTTCATTACCAAGCAGTGATAGTCCGATGGTGATATTTTAGGTATAGATATGCAAGCAAACAAGAGTTTACAAAGCAAGTGATTTTATTTTCCACTTGGTTGTTCTTTCTTTAGAAAATGTGTTCAAGTATATCCTCTGTCATTATTTAATATCATTCACAGGTTAATCCAGCAAATGAGCGTATGCTTGGTGGTGGTAGTGCTAATGGAGGTACTTTTTGTTACAATACTTAGCGAATAATGCTTTATGCCTTTATGTAACATTATTGACTTATGGTGTGTAATTAGCAATACACCGAGCTATTGGCCCAGAGCTGCGAACAGCATGTTATGATGCTCTTGAAGTTCGGCCCAGTGTGCGTTACCCAACTGGAGAAGCTAGAATAACCCAGTATGCTCTCAATATTTTATTTCATCATCATTATGTGCACCCTATATCATTGTGAAACTCACGATGGGGCAATTTAAATTTATATAGAGGGTTTAAATTGCTGCATCTCATGTAATCCACACTGTTGGTCCTGTTTATAATGGTGATATATAGCAATGTTGCAGCCTTCTTGAGTAATGCTTACAGGTATCTTTTTTATATTGGAAGTATTTGGCCCTTCGTCTTTGATTCAATTTCCCATGTTTCCTTGACCCAATAAAAAGAAATCTAGGAACATTTGGTAAAAGCTCACACAAGTCTCTAACCACTATCCAAAGGTGATTCCTTTTCACATCTGTGTTTCAAGAACAGTCTGCTGTAGCAAGAGAGAACAATATTCACATGTTGCATTTCCTGGCATATCTTGCGGTGTCTTTGGGTGAGTTGATCATACCGAACCTGCTATCAGAACTATTAGTAATCTAATTTTATTGCCTGCACAATCATCCACAAAGTTCTACAAATGGAGTTAGACGTATATCACAGAATTTCAGCTTACAGGTGTAATTTTAGATAATTGGTTAATGAAGTAAAATTACCTACTACCAAGGTTGGAGAACTCGTGACTCGGACTCGACTCGGTGAGCAGGGGAGTCAGGAGTTTTTGGAAACTCGGACTCGACTCGGGGAGAACTCGGATTGGAATTTTATATACAAACATAAGTATTTTTGAAATTATATGTAATAGAACTTTAAAAATATCTTCCAAACTTCAAATTTTAACATAATTGTTTAAAAACAGTAACATAATAATTCAAAACTTGAAAATTAAACGTAAGATTAGTTGAAAAATTCACGCTACATCATCATTTTGTCTGTATCGAGGTAAGAGAACTCGTGACTCGGACTCGACTCGGCGAGGTAGGGAGTCAGGAGTTTATTTTGGGTACTCGGCCGACTCGGGGGAGTTTTACAACCTTGCCTACTACACAGCAGTGCATAATCTATTTACATAACAATAGCGTAATTGTCAAATATCTGATGGACTTGATAGTCACTGAAATTTGACGGAGTTAATAACTGCCATTTCAGATATGCTTTTGATGAAGCCGCAACTGTGGCCATATCTACAATCAAAGAGCATTGCGGTTACATTAAAGAGGTAATTATGCACCTCTAAGTGTAACCGAGTGAACTATGAAGTGGTGTATATATCAGTTAGCAATCAATGCTTATATAAACCACGTGCTTATGTTCTCATTGCAGGTTCATTTTGTGTTGTTTGAGGATAATATCTACAACATTTGAGTAAAAAAGGCTGAAGAATTGCTCCCAAACTAGCATTTACGGTGACACTAGATATCTATTTTTGATGAAATCACAATGTTACTGTGGATTCTATATCCATATTTTTCAGTTTCATGGTTTGATGTGCTAATGTAGTTTTTTGAATGTAAAAACAGTGTGTCGGTAGTAATGACGATTACAAGCATTTTAGTAACTACTTTTATTAAGATCGGGGGAAAATTTTATGCTTTCTATTTCGTGAGCTAATATGTGCACAAAATGTATTTTCTATACACACAATTACATGCTTTATCTATTTGTATCTACTTATAACATCATGCATGATGTTATATTTTTACTTGTATCTTTCGTGTATGGAGAAAAGATAGTGTAAATGTAAGCTTAAATAACAGTTTCTTAACAGAAGCTAAATAAGCTTGCAGGCTGCTGCTTAAAAGGACATAAGCACCACCATAGAGTGTCATATATAAGTACAACAAGCTGCAAAATTTCGATGTGTGAGATAGCATCACTTGATGAATTTGATAACACCTGTTTGTGAGAAAAATTTCTTATTCACTTATGTTTCTAAAAGATTTTGAGTAGTAATTGGCCTTGTTTTTTTTCTTAAATTTCCATCATTTGATTAATATTATTAGTAGATTGTAAGCACAATAAGGTGCACAACTTGAATTACTCTAGAATACGGTGACTAATCAATTTATTCTAAAGTAGTAGTCTGATTTTATTTATTTAAAATATAATTAAAATGAAAAAGATGTGATAACCGAAATATGTGAGAAACTAGAAAATTTCCGGCCCCGCAAATTATTGTGTTGAAACGATTGTGTTATTTAATATACTTGCGTTGAATTAACAAATATTCTGTCATGGATATGTTTGTTTAAAAGTTTATCATATCAAATATATATTTGTTTAAAGGCAAAACCACAATAGTTTCCGTCTACGCGTTGCGCGGTTTCAATTAGTTCGATTACTTTTTGTTATTGATGATTTATGTTTGCTAAAAACTTTGACATATAAAATATATACTTATTGAAAGACAATACCGCAAAAAAATTAATACAATTTTTAATATATTGTTTGGAAACTTGAAACGATTATGTTTTGTTATTGATGATGTGTCGCTATATATGTTTGTTAAAATCTTTGACATATGAAATAAATATTTATTCAAAGGCAATACCAAAAAAAAATATAGTTTTGCTATACTATTTGAAAACCCTAAAGAGAAAAAAATATGTAAGATTCCAAGAAGTAACCTATAATTTTAAACCTGAAAGGGATTCAATGTGGTAAAATCTGAATATTATTACAAAAAAAGAATAAACATTTTCAATATAATTATTTGAAAACCCGAAAGGAAAAACATATGGAAAAAACCAAGCCTGAAAGGAAAAACATATGAAAAAAACCAAGAAGTAACTGGTATTAGAAAACCCGAACGGAATACAATTTGGTAAAATCCGAATAATGGTACGAGTTATAAAATGGACGAATATTGTTGTTCACGTCCCATTGAATTAGTATAGTATATAAAATGTCTCAAATTTTTGTATCCATGTTTCCAGTAAGGATTATAGAATAGACCTAAGGACGTAACTACGTAATAAGTACTCTATAAACTATGACATTTTGCAAAATAAAGTTTTCCAAGTATATCTAACTTTAGTTGCATGATTATCTAATTTTTGATTTTATTTATTTAACTCCTAATATTCACGAACTAAATATAAAAAATAAGAGGTTGTCTATGTTTGTCGGTACCGTCTATGTGTATCGACGAAAATAAGTGTGTTCATGTTTGTTTGTGTTTACGAACATAAACGAATGCAAACAACATTAATTTAACTAATATATGTTGATAAACTAGTTACAAACAAAATTTTACAAATTCATTTGTTACTAATGAAATGAAGAGAGAATATAAACAAAGAGAAGATTGTTTAAATGGAATGGTCCAATCAATTTGTCATATTAGTTTGTAAAAATTTGTTTGTAGTTTGTTTACCATCTACCACTTGACAACCGACTTTAAACAAGAGGAATGCTCAAATATTTTTCTTCTCGATCAGGAATGAATAGTTACTTAACACCATGAATCGCGTCTTTTTATAAAATCCTTGTATGTTTTCATCGATCAGTATCTTGTGGTATCATACTTGAGTCAGTTATTTAGGGGTATATTTTACCGTAGTTCAGTACAATTTCATTAGAGTTTTTTATAATGTGGTAACATTAGGCAATTAGTCGAGACATTATCAGGTACGTTTTTATTGGAATGTTTCTTTTTTATTTTAATTTATTAACAGCAGTTTTTGGATTGTTTTATACAACTATGAAAATTTTTAATACATTTTCTATTTTCTAATTGACAAATAAAATCATTAACGTCTAATGAGAAACTTCCAATCATTTTTTTTATTTTCAGTCGGAAATGACATTAGAGAAACCTTACCAATATAACGATGAAGCCTTGCACGTACCTTAAACAACGATATATTGACCATGGGCCATTACAAGTACTCAGAAAGAAAAATCCATGATTTTTCATCCCTGAGAATCGAACTCAATAATTTGAGTAAAATCGGGAGTGCTTCTGACTACTTCAACTGACTACTTCAACTGACATATATGAAAGTCCCAAGTTTTATGTAGTTTAACAACTAATGTAAATTACACTAAGAACATAAGACAAGAAGTAAAGAAGTTTAATCATAAGTAGTATTGATTAAACGGTGAATACATGGTTGGTTTACAAAGAAAGAAAAAAGAAAATATTGTTAAGTTTTTGACACACTAAAAACTTAACAATTATACAAAGAGAGAAAAACACACTAAGTGTAAATATGGCACAAACCAACATTAGTGCGGCTAGGTCAAGTGATGCCTTTAATAGGAGAGAAAAGACATCACATGACAACCCAATAGATGTTGACACATGAAGGTTGTCAACTATCTATTGGTGTGTAAGACTGGTCTTCAGGAATCTCTGTTTGCCATCTTGTTTCTTTCCCAAAACGGTATGAAAGAGAAACCTTAGTACCAAAATGGTACAAGGTCACATGTCTTCATTCTGATCTATCAACACGTGTCCTTGGGGACCAGTCTCCTTATCTTCATCTTCCCGCCCATATTTGACTTACAAAACATGGCGGTGAGTCATTGAACTTATCCTTTAACTCGAAGATAATAGTTGATCGCTGACAGCTCGCTGACGAAGTCTCTCGCTGAGTCTTTCAGCGAATCCATGACTCAACAATCTCCCCCTATTCGCTGAGGAGACTTAGCTGAGTAGAAGTGACTTGAACTTACAAGTATAACAAGTAGAATGAGGGAATGCTGATATTATATATATGACAAACACCTTTACAATAAACAGCATTACAAAAATTACAAGACTACTTAATCCCACTGAGACTCTTGCTTGGCCTTGATGAATGCTTCATCCTTTTGTCTTTCAGGCTTCAGCAGCTCTTGATCAATCAGCTTTATAAACTCTGGATCATTGGAAGACTGAGCACAATACTTCCTTATTTTCAAAAGAAAGGCAGAAGGAGCAATTCCAATTTCATTGGTCCTGAAGAAGAGTTCATGACCATGGACATTGCTAAAACAAAAACCTCCCAGCTTCTCATCATAAGTACCTATAAGTCCCAACTCGTTAGATTGGTACTACTGAAGACACCTCTATGTCGATGGTGGAGTTACTTTGCAATATATGCACTGAACTGGAGACGACCAGTTGCGGTGTGTATATACCAAGTTCTAGATAGATTACTTATATAAAAGACAATAAGTAAAGAACGATGCAATAATACAAATAACTTGTAAATAATTGATGAGACAATATGTATTTTTCAATGTGTAATTTATTTATTGATATTAAACAAATTACAAGGTTGATGCGGAACCAAGATAATACACGAATGTAAATATCCTAACAACCTATGAAATACAATTGATCTACACTCGGAATTTCTCAAGACACTCGAAACACTTAAAGTTGTGAAATGTTCCTTTTAGCGATTGAGAGAATATTGCACAAGTTCACCAAGAATATTGCAGGTTTGCAAAGTGAAGTTATTCTTGTGTGTGAATTATATTCTTGGTTGTGCAATGACTTGTATTTATAGGCAAAGTTAACATTGGGATGTTAACTTTGGCCGTACAAATGTGGTTGAGAGCATTTAAGGAATAGCATTTAATTCCTTAAAAAGCAGTGTAAAGTCGCATGTTAAAGTGACTTTACATAACCACCTTTATGTACCTTTTAATACTTAAATAATAAGATAAGGCTTATTATCCGGGTAAAGGTACATAAAGCATACAAGTCAATTCCTCGTAATCAGTGTAAAGCTTTGTAAGGCTTTCCACTGATGGTCTCCAGTTTGTAACTGACTAGAATGTCAACTGGGCTTCGCTGCCATTGGCATTCTCTATCTTCCATTTGTTGTCTTCGACTTCAACTGGAATGATTCTTCAACTTGGTCAGTTCTCAACTGGAGGAAGTCTTCAGTTGCGTTAACTGTACGGTGCAACTGGACTTCAATATATTTCTCGACAAATCATTAAGGTCTCCAGATGCAACTGGAGACTGGACAATTCCACTGGGTCTCCAGATGCAACTGGAGACTGGCCAGTTTACCAGGTGAACTGGTCCACATAGGTACCTTCCATAAAAAGAGTTCTGGAAGGCATCTTCAAATTTAGCAGCGGCCCTCATCTATATCAGTCTTGGGAACCATTCTGAGTATAGTGGGGAGCTGAGAAACTGGGATCCAGAAGCTGATCTCTTGACTCCAGATCTTGGTTGCTGAGGAGGAGGAGGAGGGAATGGATGTCTAGCTGAGCTGAGCAGAGAGTCTTTAATTTTATACTTCTTTTCCATAGCACGCACTTTCTTTATTTGCTCTCCTGCTAGCTCAATGAGTGGCTTGTAGCTGACTGCAGTCTTATCTTTTATCAGCTTATAAATTTCGATCCACTCAGTTGGGCCAAGAGTGTCTTTAGTAACAGCCTTCAGTGTATACAGCTTGCCCACTCCTTGTCTTTGGAGATGAAGATTCATCCCTTGATTGGTCAGAGTAACCTTGACTGACAAGATCTCCTCTTTCCTCTGTCTAACTTCCCTTGACTTTAGGTAGAGTTCTTTGCCTTCTTCAAAATTTTTCTTGATTTGAGCTTTTCTAGCAAAGAACTCTTCCTCTTTCTTTTTCAAAGCTTCCAAGCCACCCGATTGCTGAGCCACCAACTTCATCTCACCATCAGCATCTTTCAATTCTTCTCCAACAACCTGCTCACTTATAAATTTTTGAGTAAGCTCTTCTTCTCTTTTCTTCTTTTTCAGCTCCTCCTGAAGTACAACCTCTTCAGGAGTAAGTTCAGCAGTTGTCTTTTGAGATGGTGAATGCTTAGGGAAAGCTCCAGCCATTAACTTTTCTTGTTGTTCCCTTGCTGTGGTTGGAACTTTGGGTGGCTTCCCTTTTTCAGCAATCGCTGCCTTACCCTTATCAGCATATTTCTTTTCAAGGGCAGCGTGGAACTCAGCGGTCGGCTTAAAAGAAGAGATATTAATTGGTCTCGCTGGCACACTCTCAGCAGTGACCACACTTTCAGCTTCAACATGAACATTTTCCTTTTCAATTTCAGCTGCCGGTTCAACAACCTTCTCAGCTTGCTCCCCCTCAACAGTGGCTGCCGGTTCAACAACCTTCTCAGCATTTGTAATGTTTTTAGTTTGCTCCCCCTCAACATTTGCTGCCGGTTCATTAACCTTCTCAGCGATATCAACATTTTCAGTTTGGGGAGCATTGGGAGCATCATTACTTGTAACATTTTCAGCTTGTTCAACATTTTGGGTTGCTGGACCCTCCTCAACAATTTTCTCCCCCTTGGAAACAGCTGAGGAACTAGCTTCTTCCACGTTTTTCTTTTTGAGGAGGCCCAGCATTTCAGTCATCATACCTTTGAGGGTGCCAACCTCTTCTTCAAGTTTCTTTTGCCTACTAATAGAATCTTCCAAAAGTTTTCTATCAGAAGAAGGTGTTTGGGTAGAAGATTGAGATTTGAGAGCATGAATTTCTTGGGTGAGAGAAGTATGGAAATCATCTTGATTTTTTTGAAAAGAAGGAGATGGTATTAGTGAGTTGGCGAAGTTGGGCAGTGAAGAGAATGTTTGACTGGGAAAGTTCTTGAAGTGATGATAAGAGCCCAGGCACTTCAGTGGCCTTCGCTGACTGAACTTCAGCTTTCAATTTGTCCAGCGAGGCAGAGATTTGAGAGTTTGAGGTGCTTACTCTCTTCATGCTTTCATGCAGCAAGGTTTGATTTCTCTTAAAGAGATATTGGTTGGACTTGGTGTGAGCATGTTGTGTTTTGGTAATACCAAACACCCTGTCTTTAAGCTCAGCTAGTTCATCCTACAGTGTAGCATTTCCAGCGACCAATTCTTGAAATTTTGCAAGTGCGCCAACATTCATTTCAGCCACCTTGTCTACCAACCAAGCATACAAATATCTATGTCTATTTCCTTGGCTTTGACATATTTGCACCCTTCTCAAAAGTTCTTGCAGCTGGTACGTTTCAACATAATCAAGACCAGGCAAGTTAATAGCAGTGAAAGCAGTTGGTGCTTCTTTGGGAGAGGGAACCTTGAGATCCTTCAGAGAGACAGGATACTTAGAACAAGGGATCCCAAAGAAGTCAGGGTGATGCAATGGGGGCACTTCCATGATAATTCCATCATCAATCTCCTTCTCTTCATCATAAACACTAGTCCCTTGACTTCGACACATTTGCAGCCTTCTAGTGAGTTCTTCCTCGTTGAGTTCTGAACAAGGAATATGGACTTCTTGTCTAGATGAAGGAAAGAAGTGCTCTCCAAAGTACCCAAATCGGCTCATGGTAAATAGTGGTCCTTGGAGAGAAAGAAGGAGGAGGAGGCATATCTGGTAAGGAGACTGGGCCATCTTCATGTAACATCCTAATCATTTTTCGATCTTTGACTATAAGTTGACCGTTCTCCGTTAGTTGACCCATTAGTTGACTGTTAACTTCGTTAGTGCTTAGACGACCCATTAGTTGATTTAGTTGAATTTTATTATAAATTAGATGTTTTATAAACATTAATTGCCCAAAAAGTTGAAATAGTAAAATCGTTGCTCATTTCGTGGTTGTCGGGTCATTTATTGATTTATTTCGATAAATCGATATATATGCTAAGTTGAAAGTTGCTAATTTATCTTTGACTGAAAATTGTGCTATAAAATGATTTATGTGCCTTATTTGTAGTAGAAAAAGGTCTTATATGTTAGGTATATGATAACGGGTCATTTAGAGGTATAATGAAGTCATTAGTTGCTTTAGGGGTCAATTTCGCCATGTGGTCAAACATAAAAACGGGATTAGTTGGATAAGTATGATTTGGGGTTAGACTCCAACTATTTAATGGGTCTTTAGGCATCCCTAATCACCCCTAGAAACCTACGTACGTCTCCTAAAACCCCAGCCGCATATTTCCATCCTTTTCTTCCAAGTTTTTCAAGGTTTTGGCTATCAATTCGTCCAGGTTCTGTAGCATACAAAAGGTAGCACGTTGATCCTTATTCTAGCTTGATTCGGGTCTGTAGGATAGGTGGTTGTGTCTGTCCAATTGATCATGTATGCTAAAAATTATTAAAGATTTGATTTTTATTAAGATTTAACCTGATTTTGGATAGAAAACGGGTTGGGTAAATTATGGGAGTTAATGCTTGAATTCTGCAGGTTTGATGATTAAAACAAATTGTTTTCATGTTGGAATAAATCTGAAAAATCAAAAGGGTTTCGGGTTGGGACGCTAATACATGATCATGGCTGCATTGTTTGCTGCCTGGCTTGCTGCTGGTGCGCTGCTGCCTGGCTTGCTGCTGGTGCGCTGCTGCCTGTTGCTGCTGGCCGCTGCTATATTAGTTGTTGGCCGCTGTTCTGTTGCTGCCTTGGTCGTTGCTGGCCGCTGCTATATTTAGCTGCTGCCGCTGTTCTGTTGCTGCTGGTCGCAGCCTGTTGCTGCTGGTGCGCCGCTGCAATGTTTGCTGCTGGTCCGCAGGTTCGACCCAAATCGACCCTTTTGGTCGAGGGTTGGTCTGTACGGTTGTAATAGGTCATTATGGATTGATGTAAAGTCCAGGGAATAGCCCGACTCAATTGCTAATGTTGGAAGTTGCTTTGTTAATTATGTTTAATTGATATAGGTCGTTGAATTGTGTCGTTGCTGTAAGTTGCCGTTGTGATAATTTTGCATGCGCGATCAGGTAAGATATATCATTTTTGACACGCTGGGGTGCACAACGAAAATGGTGATTTCTTAAAAGTGGTTTAAAACCTTTCCTTATCATACGCTAGTTTGGGTAATGGGACTTTTGGAGGGTTTTGCGAAATGGGTAGATTTGCATGGTTAGGCTGATTTATATTGTTGTGATTACGCTTATACATGCTGAATTATAGTTGATATTAATGTTGTCTTTTTTGTTGTAAAGTTGTTTTCGTTGAATGCTAAGTTGTTGAGTTGGTTTGGCTTGTACACTAGTTCACTAGACTTGTGTAGGTTGCCATGTTGTCACTGTGCACGATTAGGGGCCCTGAACTTAAAGTGGAAATAAATTTGCTAAAGTTGATATCGTTGTTAAAACTCGAGTATAAATCTAAGTTGAAAGTGGTAAGCTTATCCCATACTGGAACCGCGTAGGAACCAGTGTGATTTAGTTGGTCAGCGGGAGTTCTTTGGCAGTGAGTCTTCCCATACTAGTTGCTTCCAGTGAGTCTTCCCATACTAGTGAGTCTTCCGAACCGCGTAGGAACCAGTGAGTCTTCCCATACTAGTTCTTCCCATACTGGAACCGCGTAGGAACCAGTGTGATTTAGTTGGTCAGCGGGAGTAGACTAGTTGCTTCCAATGGCACGACCTCGAAGTTTGAGATTAGCTGGGTGACTAGGTCCAGTCACTACAAGTTGCGTAACAGCTTTCTCCTGGATTTGGTTATGCCTATCCTTAACGACACTGATGGACCCCGATAGGACTACCCATCAAGTCGGGTGCAAGGTCCCTTAAAGGCCTTAAAGCCGCCTTTGCACACATTTGTAGTTGTATTCATTGTGGTGACGCGAGTCATCCACCTTTAGTTGTAATAAAAAGGCATAACCTATTGTTGAATAAAGTTGTTGAAGTTGATTAAGTTGCTAGATGGAATACGTAGATAAAGTTGAATATTGTTGATTAAGTCGATAGCACACGTAGGATTGTTAATCATTCTTATGGGTATTCGATTGCTATATATTGTTGTTGTTGTTACATGCTCGACTGCGTATGATTCTTTATTAAGTTGTTTTAAATTGGCAATCATTTATATTAACCTGTGGTATATCTTACTCGGCTTTATAGTCTGACACTTGTTCTTTTGTTGAAAATGTTGTGCCACCTCAGGTTGATGCTTAGTTGAGATGCAGTTAGAGTGAGGATGGGTAGAAGATACAGCTGAAGACTTTTACCTAGATTGCCTCATTTATTCAGACTCATTTATTATATTTAGTTGACTGTTATCGTTATTTGACGTTTATGAGTTTCATTTGATTTTGGTTGGATCCGACAAGTAACACCGTCATTTAAGTTGAACATTTATATTTTGGAAATATAATAATTGATGGAAACTTCCGCAATACTCTGTGTTTTTAAGAAAAATTTTGAAATCCATATTTTTTATAAAGTTCGGTGTTACACTTAAACTCAGTAGGTGGAGAGGAGACCAATAGATAGCCTAATTCAGCATCTAAGAACCCACTGATGACTTCTTCTTCATTTTCTTCAGTGGCAGCGAGTGTGATTTCAGCTTCATCATCTTGTTGTCTAAACTTGCTGCCAGGATCTTCATCAGTCTCAGCTTTAGTCATACCAAGATTGGTATCGGTTCCTGCACAAATAGTCTCCGAGACATCGATAGAGATGGGGTGGTGGGTGTCAATCTCAGTGTGTTGTTCACCAAGACATCATCGGCCGTAGAATGTGTTGACTCTAGCATCGCCTGTGATCTGGCTGCTGTCAACGACTCAGAGGGTAATTGAGAAGAAGGGGAATTATTTGGGGGAGTTGGACTTTGACCTCTAGTGGGCTGGGGTGACCCAATATCTTCACCAACCTCGCCTACAGAAGTTTGAGGTGGCTGCCTGCTGTTCCCATTTAACTCGTCAACAGCCTGTTGGGAGGCTGCTGATGGGGTGGCTGGGGTACTAATGTCCGTGGGCGCTGAGGACTTCCTAACCTTGGGTTTGCCCTTTGATACACTCCGCTTACGTTTTGGGACGTCAGCGGAGGATGAAGATTGTAAATTTTGTGTTGAGGATGCTGCCTTGGATTTGCTTTTGGTCTTTTTGGAGGCTTGGGAGGTCGCTGGGGGGTTTTCCAGCGAACCAGCCTCAGAAGGCATTCCAACATCCACAGCGACCGTACCAGCCACTTCATCAGAAAGAAGTGCTGCCTCCCAGTCGCTGTCTTTCGGGTATAAAGAAGAGTTAAGAGAGAAAAGTACCTCTTTCATGTGGGCAGTGAGGCGAGCAACCAAGTGTTCAGCTGGCTGCTTGTAAATATTGTTGCCCACCCTCGCTATTGGAATTGTGGCAGCATTGGGTAATACATACTCTTCACCAAGCGCCTCTTTGAAGATGAGAGAGAAGATTCTGGTGAATGGCACCGTGTGCGACCTGTTATTCATGCTGATCTTATTCTTCAAATCGTTGAAGATCAGCTGGGCGTAATCAACAAACCACCCTTCAGCAAGTGCATGGATCATAGGCATCGATGTCGCTGATGCTTGATTATATGATCCAGAATTCCCACCCATGCACTGAATTACATGGGTGAATAGAACTCTCCAGATCCCAGGAAGATTTTTCTTTAAAGGATTGCTTGGGATCGCTAGAGGGTTCTTCAAATTGTAATTATACCCAATGGAAGGCAACCATGCCTTCCACACATCATCACTTGCTGCCTCCACAAACTTATTTTCATCAGTCTCTTGTGGGAATCTTAGGGTTTGGCGAAGAGACGCCGGAGTAATGGTTATCGATTTCTCCCCCTGACGAACAGTGATGGACTTGGATTCATCTTCGTACTCACAAGTCCACCAAAATTCACGAAGAAGGTGAACGAATATTTTTTCTGGGTCTGCCATAATGCAATAATTTGCAGGAGAGGCATGGATAAAGTCCAACATGGGCTTATATCCTTTTGTACCTTTGGCAATTCAGATGTGCCGATATGATTGTTGGATTTCACAATCATTTGAGAGGGAGAGAAAGAGACTTTGGAGGATTTAGTTACATTTACAGGTGTATATACAGAGAGTTCAAATAAGTAATGGGAATTTGTTCTTGTTCCTGAACTTGTGGTTCAGGAACCGGTGGATTTTGTATGGCAGCGGTTGAAGAAGAAGGAACTTCAACATTTTCAGTTGATTGAGGGATTTCGGAAGAAGATGCCATTGATATATTTGAGAAATTTGATCGTAGAAGATGAAGAAATTTATGAAAGAAGATGAACAGAAAGAGAGAGAGATTTGTGTGCGTAAATGGTGATGTGAGAAAATAAAGGAAATATATAGAGTATGGCGGTGGGCCAAGATCTTACACACGAGAAGATTAAGCGGTTTTCTCTCTCCTTTGTATAACAGTTGCAATCAACAACTGTTTAGTAAAAATATTTTCACAAATATGTATAATATATAAAAAGATTTTGTGAGTAACGTTTAAATAAAAAGAAAAGAAAATTTTATCCAAAAATACTTGAGTGTGCGCCGTATGTGCAGTTGTAACCTGTCAATCAGACTGTCATATACAGACAAATGACGTGATCAAGGCAAGAAATCGAGGTGACCTTTCAGTTTGAATTTATAACACATGTGGTTCAAAATTTTACCACGTCGCCCACATAGTTACTTTGAAAACACTTAGTTTCGAAAATATCCTATGTTTTATTAAATAAGAATTTTATTGTTTAAGAAAGATATTTAATATAATTAAATGCCTTTTACTTCAGCACCCTTTTGAGAAAAGAAGTTTGAATGCTGAGAACATTTAATTATTTGGAAAGACCACATGCTGGAAGATGCTCAGCATGTATAATGTTTTGTCAGCGACTTCATAACTAACGTTGGTCGCTGACTACAGTTTTTGGCAAACTGTCAGCCATCAACGGATTTAAGAAGTCTTTACCAGAGCCGTTTGCTACTGGACTAGATGAAGACTTTCAGCTCTCCATTGCTTTTATTTTGCTTTTTCCCAAAGCAACAGGGATCAACGGATTTAAGAAGTCTTTACCATAGCCGTTTGCTATTGGACTCGATGAAGACTTTTAGCTCTCCATTGCTTTTATTTTGCTTTTTCCCAAAGCAACAGGGATCAACGGATTTAAGAAGTCTTTACCATAACCGTTTGCTAATGGACTAGATGAAGACTTTTAGCTCTCCATTGCTTTAATTTTGCTTTTTCCCAAAGCAACAGGGATAAACGGATTTAATAAGTCTTTACCAGAGCCGTTTGCTGCTGGACTAGATGAAGACTTTAAGCTCTTCATTGCTTTAGGTTCAGCGAGTAAGACAGACTTAAACTCGCTGAGTTAGCATACATGTCAATCATGTCGCTGATTCCCCATTCAGCATTCCTAACTTGCTGACAAGCAATTTGAATCTAGTTTCATCCAATGGTTTAGTGAAAATATCAGCGATTTGATCATCAGTTGGGATGAAATAGATTTCAATATCACCTTTCATGACATGATCACGAATAAAGTGATATCGAATATCAATATGCTTAGTTTTAGAGTGCTGAACAGGGTTGTGTGTAATAGCAATAGCACTTGTATTATCACACATGATTGGAATTTTGCAATATTCCAAATCATAATCAGCAAGCTGATGTTTCATCCAAAGAATTTGGGTACAATAACTCGCTGCAGAGACATATTCTGCCTCAGCGGTGGAGATGGAAACTGTGTGTTGCTTTTTACTAGTCCAACTAGTCAGCTTCCCCCCCCCCAACAGTTGACATCCTCCACTGGTGCTTTTGCGATCAAGCATGCAACCAGCATAGTCGGAGTCAGAATATCCAACTAACAAAGTTGGAATCTTTGGGTACCATAGACCTAGCGTGGGTGTACCCTTAAGATATTTAAAGATGCGTTTGACAGCGAGAAGATGAGACTCACGAGGAGAGGCTTGATAGCGAGCACAGAGGCATGTTGCAAACATAATGTCTGGGCGACTCGCTGTGAGATACATCAGCGAACCAATCATGCCTCTATAGTGAGTGGGATTCACATACTTACCATTTGGGTCAGCATGGAGATTATTAGGAGGGACATGGGAGTTCCTTTTGGAGTGACATGGGTGAAGTCAAATTTATGCAACATATCCCGAATATATTTTTCTTGATTGATAAATATTCCAGTGGGAAGCTGCTTAATTTGTAACCCCAAAAAGAAGGTTAACTCACCATCATACTCATTTCAAAAGTGCTAGACATAAGAGCGCTAAACTTTTGACAGAGTTTGGTAGATAAGAAACCAAAGATGATGTCATCGACATAAATCTGAACATACAGAACATCAGCTTTCTTCTTGTAGATGAAGAGAGTGCTGTCTATGGTTCCTCTACGAAAGCCATGGTCAAGAACGAAGGTAGACAATGTGTCATACCAAGCTCTAGGAGCTTGTTTAAGACCATATAAAGCTTTATTTAGCTTGTAAACATAGTTAGGATGCTTTGGATCCTCAAAGCCGGGAGGCTGCTTAACATAGACTTCCTTCAAGAGCACCATTTAGAAAGGCACTATTGACGTCCATTTGATAGACAGTAAAGCCTTTGTAGGCAGCGTGAGCAAGAAAGAGACGAATTGCTTCAAGGCGAGCGACTGGAGCAAAGGTTTCATCATAATCAATGCCTTCAGCTTGAGTATAACCTTGAGCAACCAGTCTTGCCTTGTTTTGAATAACTACACCAGCTTCATCCATCTTATTCCTATAAACCCATCTAGTGCCAATGGGTTCCTTATAGGGAGGAGGAACAAGAAACCAAACGTGATTTCTTTCAAATTGTGTCAATTCTTCTTGCATGGCTTCCACCCAAGAAGGATCAGCCATGGCTTCGCCAATATTGGCAGGCACAATTTGAGATAAGAATATGACATAGAGGCAAGTATTACTTGTTGCTGAGCGAGTTTGGACACCATTGTGTGGATTACCAATCACATGGTCAAGAGGGTGATCAGCAGTCCATTTGAGTGCTGGTGTATGGATAGAAGAAGAGTGAGTGACAGCGGATAAGGTGGTGGTAGGATCATTTGGTGTAAGAGAATAAGTGGAAAGATCAATGGTTAGAGAAGGTTCAGAGTTGCTGACAGGAGGGTCACTGAGAACAGTGGGTACCTCTTGCTGAGATGTGTCATCATCAGCGTCTCCAGAAATAGGATTCGCTGAAGCATCATGAAAGATTTCCTCAGCGACACTGTCAGCAGCTTGAGGTTCATCTGAGGGAGTAACGTTAATGGAAGTGGCATTAATTGTCCTAAGGAGAGGCTCAACTGGATCAATAGAGTAAATGTGAGCTGCCACGTACTCATCATTTGTTGAGAGGCTTGAAGTATCAGCAGCAGATGAGGCAGCAACATCATTATGTGTCGCTGACTCTACTGAAGGATCAGCAAGATCGCTGAGGATTACTTCAGCAGATGACTCATTTGAAAGATCACCTAAAGCAGAACAGCTTTCCTCAAAAGTAACATGAATTGATTCATCTACCTTTTGAGTGCGAGTATTGTAAACTCTGAAAGCCTTACTAATAGAAGAATATCCCAGAAAATAGCCATCATCAGCTTTGGGATCAATCTTACCCAAATGATCCTTATCATTCAGGATGCAAACTGGACATCCAAAGACATGGAAATATCCAATTTGAGGTTTCTTGTCCTTAAGAATTTCGTAGGCAGACTTGTCATGTCTCTTGACAATAAGACACCTATTTTGAGTGTGGCAAGCAGTACTGACTGCTTCAGCCCAGAATTTACTAGGAAGGGAAGACTCACTGAGCATAGTTCGAGCAGCTTCAATGAGAGTTCTGTTTCTCTTTTCAGCTACTCCATTTTGCTCAGGAGTTCTAACAGAAGAGAAGTTTTGTCTAATCCCTTGATCAGCACAAAAATTCCCAAGAGTGTGGTTTCTGAACTCAGTGCCATGATCGCTTCTAAGTTCTTTAACCCTTATGCTGTTGAGGTTTTCATCTTTTTGATGAAATTTATTATTTCCTCAGCAGCATCACTCTTGGAATGAAGAAATATTGTCCAAGTATATCGTGAATATTCATCCACAATAACTAAGGTGTATCTGCTACCCCTTAGACTTTGGACATTCACTGGACCAAAAAGGTCCATGTGAAGGAGATGGAAGCAGCCATTTATTGAATTGGCTTGTTTGGTCTTGAATGTGGCCCTGTGACTTTTTCCTTTTCACAAGCGCCACAAAGTCTGTCCTTCTCATAAGTGAGAGGAGGAAGGCCTCGAACAAGATTTTTCTTGGCAAGATAATTGATTGTTTTAAAATTCACATGAGACATACGCTTGTACCACAACCAATTGATTTGTGAGGCAGCTCTGGAAAAGAAGCAGGTCTCGCTGTCAGTCTTGACAGGAGTGAAATCTACCAAGTAGATATCCCTTTTTCTAGGAGCGACCAAAACTACTTCTTTATTTACATTAATTACTGTGCTTGAGGCTTATCAAGGATAACCTTGTAGTCAACATCGCACAGTTGACTGATGCTAATCAGATTGTGTTTCAGTCCGTTCACGTAAGCGACCTTAGTGAACTTGATTAGCCCATTAGAGAGAGACCCATATCCTTCAGTTTGGCCAGTAGAGTTGTCACCAAACACAACTCGTGGGGGGGACCATCAGCCTCGCACGAAGTTATCAGCAGCGTTTGACTAAACAGACTGGCAGCGGCTGCGCTGGCAGCGTACTGAAAGTCATCATGGCAATAGCGGACTGCTCCTTCTAGAAAGCCGCTTCAACAGCTTTAGGACTGTCAATGATAGGATGATAGGAAAGATGGTTTTAGCAAAGCTAGCTGATGAGCTAGTTTGCAAGGAAAAGAAGTGCTGGGAGAGGGAGACTCATCATTCAGTTCATAGTGATAGTCATTCATCCTTTGAAAATAATTTTCAGCATTTCCTCAGGAGATGCCACAGCACTTGGAGGAATCCTCTCTTCAGAAGCAGGACCGTCGCTGAACATATTAGTAATGACAATGGCAGTTTCATAATCACCACCAATGATGGCTTTCATTTGAGCGGGCACCTGCTTACTGAAGATTTGGTCGTGAAGCCTGGAGGCTTTAGACCATGAGGTGACAATCTTTTCAAGGTCAGCGACCTGATTTTTCAGCTTCTCATTGGATACTTGAAGAGTTTGGTTAAGAAGCTTTTGAGACTCAAGCTCAACATAGACATTTCTTAAGTCCATGAGCTTGTCTGTTTTATCACTTAACTCAGCACTAACTGAGTTAAGTTTAGACTGAAGGTCATCACGAATTGACTCGACGTATTGAATGTCACAAGTAAGAGATTCAAGAATTTTAGGTTTGTCCTCTTCAGAGGCAGAGGAAAAAGTGCATACCTTCTTGATTGTGACATTCACCTACTGACTGGAGCACACTTGATCCTTTGTCAGCGCCTGATCATCAGCGAGTGCCATGAAGCAGATGGCATCTACGAAGTCCTCGCTGTCAGAAACGTCAGATTCAGCCCAGTCGTGTTCTTCAGCAACAAGACCTTTGGCTGGAGCTTTGGCTTCTTCCACATCAGCCATCTTAGCACGAAGCTCATAATACTTCTTTTTATACTCATCAGCAGGCTTGACAGATGAAGGCCTTGCTGATGAAGAAGAGGGCTTCGCTACCTGCAAAGAAGGAATAGAAACTTTGCATTCCTTTTGATAGTGGCCCCTTCGACCACATCTCCAGCATTCTTCTTGCGATTTGTCCACCGCTGGTTTTTGGAAGGGAGTCGACCTACGACTGTTCCATTTTTTAGAATATCGTTTACCAGCGATGAAGGCAAACTGCATGAAGTCTGAGAACATCTCTTGTCTCTCCTCGAGATCGAGGTCATTGACAAGATCCTGGATGTGGGAGGGGGTAGTATGGCTGTCGTTAACATAGATAGTGTTAACTTCAGCAGAAACTAGTGCAAGGGGGTCATGAATATGAGGAGAATTAGATAAAGAAGAAGAAGATGAAACAGATGACCCAGCATGTCTTTTGGAATCAGCCTCAGCTCTCAAGTTTTGAGCTAGGGCTCTCTCTTCAAATTGAAGAGTGCCATAGAGTGATTCCAAGTCATGCTGTTTCAGCAGCTTGGTGGTTCTAAGAATTTGTCTTAGACCTTGCCACTTAATAGGCAAGCTGTCAATGAACTTGTGGCATACTTCAAGCATATCATGCTCTATGCCAGCGTTGGTCATATCATTCAGAAGACATTTGAAACGATTATAGGTGCCATCCAGATTCTCATTGGGAAGAGAAAAGAATCCTTCATAGGCACGTTTCAGATCTATCTTTTTGGTAGCAAGAACATCTTCAGTACCATCAAATCTGATACAAAGATTATCCCACACCTTTTTAGCAGAAGAAAGTTTGATGACAGATTTCATTATGTCATCTGGAAGGGTGTTGATAATAAGGTTTCTTAACCGAGCATCCAGATTGACAAGCCTACGCTCATCATCTGTCCATTGTACTTCCGGTTTAATAATCTCAGTAACAACTTCAGGAGCATCAGTAGTAGCTCCTGGTGTCCTGGAAACCAGAATCGGTACATATGGCCATCTGGTCAGAATAGTCATCAAGTAAGGTTCAACTCCTACTATGTGTAGGAGCATTCTCTCTTTCCAAGATCCAAAATCATGAGTTTCGAATCTTGGTGGGATTGAGACATACCCAAAGTCTCTGGTATTAACCAGAGTAGGAACCGAAGCCATGTAAAAAGTAAAGAAAAGAAGACAGAAAGTTTAAGAAAAGAAAAGATTTTTGATGCAGAAAATTAAAAGTAAAGAAAGAAAGATAATCTTGCAAACACTTTTCTGATCAGTTTCAGTGTATCAAAACACTGCTCTGATACCAACTGAAAGTCCTAAGTTTGCACAGATTATGTAGTTTAAGAACTAATGTAAATTACACTAAGAACATAAGACAAGAAGTAAAGAAGTTTAATCATAAGTAGTATTGATTAAACGGTGAATACATGGTCGGTTTACAAAGAAAGAAAAGAGAAAATATTGTTAAGTTTTTGACACACTAAAAACTTAACAATTATACAAAGAGGGAAAAACACACTAAGTGTAAATATGGCACAAACCAACAACTTTGCGGCTAGGTCAAGTGATGCTTTATATAGGAGAGAAAAGACATTACATGACAACCCAATAGATGTTGACACATGAAGGTTGTCAACCATCTATTGATGTGTAAGACTGGTCTTCAGGAATCTCTGGTTACCATCTTGTTTCTTTCCCAAAACGGTATGAAAGAGAAACGCCTTAGTACCAAAATGGTACAAGGTCACATGTCTTCATTCTGATCTATCAACACGTGTCCTTGGGGACCAGTCTCCTTATCATCATCTTCCCGCCCATATTTGACTTACAAAACATGGCGGTGGGTCATTGAACTTATCCTTTAACTTGAAGATAATAGTTGATCGCTGACAGCTCGCTGACGAAGTCTCTCGCTGAGTCTTTCAGCGAATCCATGACTCAACAATATATCATTGTCGCATCCAATCATTTAATACCAATCATAATACGAGTAACAAGATTATTCCATCATTTAATACCAACAATAACAACTTTATTAAATGAGCACAATAAGTAGAGAGCCGCGAATTCGAAAGAGCTTTTAATGAAGCCCTTCCAGTGGCCATAATGAAATTTCCAGTGGCTACAATGAATATACGTATAGGTTTGTTTTTTAAAAGGTAAAATAACAATCGTACTTTGAAAGTTAAATACTTGAATAACATGCAATTTAATTTTAGTTTTGCAGAACATATATTACAACGAGTTATGTTACTCGAATGATATTCCAGGAGACAAAACGTTTATTATGTATGAGAATATGTAAAACTTATAAGGTGTTTTTAGAAACACTACATATATCATTTTTCTATGTCATGATATTATGTAGATGTCGATCAGTGATGAATTTGTCAATTAATTACTTTAGTTGCTATACAATATAAAAGTAGAAAAAGCCAGTTAGAAAATAAAATTAACATAATATGTAAGAGTTGTAACCCAGTTATATAAACATATTTATATTATTAAAACATACTGTAAAAATAAAAGCTAACTCAGAATCTTGTAATGAAAATAGATAGAACAAAATTAGGAGGATATACAAATTTATAAATCACCAATCTATTTCTTCGTCACTCATCATATCTATTTGAATGGAACAGATTTTTTGTTACCTCTTTGTTATTGAATTTGTCACATAAAAGATAAATTTGATAGTGGAATTTGAAAATGATATTACCTGGATCATAATATATAGATATACATACATAAGAAAATAAAAATATAGAATGGAGAGGTCATGTGTATGTGTAAGATACAATTACAATACACAACAACATAAGTACCATTGTACCAATATGAGATAAGATACAATTAGAATGAAATTTGAAATGGCCCAAATATATTTAGCTTAAGCCCGTTAATTGAAATGGCCCAAATATATTAAACCCCAACCCATTAATATTAATTAATCTTAATATATACTTTTTTTTTTTTTTGAACGGCATTCTATTCTACTCCTACTCCTAAATTACACATATGTCTGGAAACCATGACTCTCGAAAAACCCCTATTAATCCACCCTCACAAATGTGAGAAGTGGGACTCGAACCCAGGTGGATCCTCCCAAGGTCAAAGACCTTACCAATATGCCACCAACCCCATTGGCAATCTTAATATATACTAAAAAGTAAAAAACCGTAATGACACCTCGAGAGACGAGAGCTACGCTTAACATATTATTACATGCATCAATGATTTGCACGTTGAATATAACCATCTCCTATGTTTACACATTGATATCTAAAGTACAATTTTTCATGCATGTAATAACAATTTAGTCTTATACTTGGGGGCTATGTTTATCATATCCCATATATTAATAAACTGGCAGCCTGTCCACTTGTTACAAGACCCGGGTACATACAATAATTAAGACGAGATTTGATATATACAACCAATAGGGTGAAACCCCAACGGTACCGCCATCATGTGACCACATGGGCCCACATATGAAGGCTAGAGGTCACAAGTTCAAAATTTGCAAAGATAAGTGGAAAAACTGTATCTTGTGATCTCATGTGTTATGGTGACTTACCGGACATGAGTTTTATGCGGCATGCGCTCTGGGTACTAAAAACGGTACATGGGACCAGAAAGTTTTCACCCATTTACCTTTTTTTTTGATATTATATACAAACAAATAATGAAAAAAGAAAATGAGAATCGCCATTTTATCAACGCGTTTCTTAGTCGAAAAATCGCAAACGACAAAAAGACTGATAAATTCAAATTATTACATCTCTACTTAGCATAACAAGATTTTGAAAAAGAAAAATTCAAACGATGATTAAGCAATAAGCTTGATGCAAGCCAACTTTAATT
Source organism: Erigeron breviscapus (assembly GCA_034093135.1). Classification (NCBI taxonomy): domain Eukaryota; kingdom Viridiplantae; phylum Streptophyta; class Magnoliopsida; order Asterales; family Asteraceae; genus Erigeron; species Erigeron breviscapus. The sequence goes on from CM067172.1 coordinate 47,420,772, forward strand.
TCTCCTAATCTATAAAACATAGATAACCATGGAGTAACAACCATGGAGTTGATAGCAATCATCATGTTACTTGGAGTGTATCAACTTGGTTTGGTGATGGTTAATATGTGTAGAAGATATTACAGGGTGTTGAGTCCCAATGTTAATTGTAAATTTAATGATGACAAATCTGATCTATAAACACTTAGTAATCTTTTGGTTCTTGTAATCTGATCTGGGTCAGACTAAGCTGACACAGCTTACGATCTGTCTCTGACCCAGATCATGCTTCATACTTGTAATTGTAAAATCTTATGGAAGCAAGTGTTATTCAAGCTGCATCAAATTGTATTAGCATTCAGTCCAAGTCGAAGAGGAGGATTGAAGATAGAAGACCAAGATGTTAGTGGAAGACAGCTTGGGATTAGCAGTCAGCTTGGAAACACTTAGGCAGATTGGTGCCTTGACAAACGGCCCAATCTGTGTCTGACAATCAAGTGAAGATAACAACCTGGATTGAAGATAAAGACAAATGACGTGACTAGGAAGAATCCTAGGATCCAGGTTGGTGGTTGTTTACATATGCGTGTCCATACTCCTATTGGTATATGAAGAATGTGCGTCAGTACGTGGGGGACCACAAGTACCATGAAAGGCACGATTGATCATTCCTTCATCAACCACTGAACGAATTACACGTAGCTGCAACGGACACCTAATGAATGAGCGCTTGTGCCTATAAAAGCCTCATTCATGGATTGCATATGTGTGGCATTTCCTGAGAATCATTCTTCACACAAGTTTCTCTGCTCTTACACACGGCTTAGTCTGTACGAGATCAGCTTGGGCTGATTCTCTTGAGCTGAAACTAGTTGATTGTTGTTTGTCATTTCATAGGGTTGTTTAGATATCTATAGGCTATCTTTATTCCGCAACAACCCTGTAATTCTTTGTATAGATTATTTCTTAATAAAGGATTACATTTGAAAATAACAATCTGTGTTCAAGAATGTTTTTTATTTCTTTACTGCTTTACTGTTTTAATGATTCCTGCACTTTACTAACTTGCTTGATATTCATTATCTGAATCTTAAAACGTTTTGTGTTAAAAGTTTGTAAAGATTGTGGAAAGTTGTATTCACCCCCCCTCTACAACTGTTCTGTGTTCAATATACTTTGGTATATTGATACACCGTGGGACGTATCAATTGGTATCAGAGCGGTGGTTGAGAATTAACTTGACTTGATCCTTGCATATTTTCATTTATAGTAAAGCAATGTCATCTTATATTGATAATGGTTCTTCAATCCGACCACCCATGTTTGACAAAGATGATTTCAGTGGGTGGAAAGGTAGAATGTCTTTGTTCCTTGAATCCATATGATAACAATATGCCTGACATCCTTACGGATGGTCCTTATGTTCCTACACAAACCATTGTGGTAGAAGCTGTGGTCAGGGAAGGTCAACCAACCATTCCTGCCACAGTCAAATCTATAGTTAAGACAAGGCAGATTGGGGGGATGAGGATAGGAGGTTGGCAAACTTGGATGTGAAGGCTAGAAATTTCATTGTCCAAGCTGTGCCCAAAGACCTTTACCATTCAATTAAAATGTGTTCAACAGCAAAGAAAATGTGGGGTACATTGACTGTTATGTTTGAGGGTTGCTCTACCTCCATGGAATCCACAATTACTACATTGACCAGGAGGTATGAGATATTTTTCTCTTTGAGAAATGAATCCTTGACTGACACTCATACCCGCTTTAATGCTTTGGTAAATGATTTAGCTGCTGTTGGAATTAATAAGAAAATTAAGTTCTTAAAGAGTAAGAAGTCTGGTTCTCTAGGAAATGAGTCACAAGCAAAATCTGAGTCTATTTCAAGTAACACCAAATCTGACTATGACAAGTTGATTTTAAAATATGTTGAGTCCAAAACTGATAAGGTGTCAATGAAAACCAATTTTCTTGAGAAGGTGTCTGATCCAAAAATTGTTGATCAAAGAAAATTGAGAGCTGAATGTAAGAAAGTTGGAATAGGCAAAGGTTTTGTTAAGAAGGAAACCTTGAGTGTTGCTAAAAAGAACTTTGAATCTGGTAAAGGACAGACCAAGCAACAATGGGTTTCAAAATGTGATAAGAGTCTGTACTTAGTTCCCCAATCTGAGTCAGACCAGAAGGTCAGCTCTGGTGAACCCATCCTTGGATGGGTTCCCAAAATGAACTAATCTCTTATCATAATTGCAGGGCGGTCATGATGATAATACCTGGCACTTGGACAGTGGATGTTCCAAGCATATGACCGGATGTAAGTCCCTGCTATGTAGCTTTAGGATTCGCGCTGGTCCTAATGTTACTTTTGGAGATGATTCTCAAGGAAAGACTGAAGGTTTTGGTGTTCTTTCAAATGGTCCTCTTACTTTCAGAAGAGTCTCATATGTAAATGGTTTGAAGTACAATCTGATTAGTGTGAGTCAGTTGTGTGATGCTGGTTATGAAGTGAGATTCAGGTCTGATAAGGGAATTGTTCTTGATTTGGAAGGCAATGTGGTTCTTATTGCAAAGAGGGATGAGTCTTTGTATTCTTTCGACATGAGAAATCCAACTGTCACAAGAGAAGTCTGTTTCATGTCAAAGTCTCAAGATGAGCTGAATTGGTTGTGGCATAAAAGGCTGTCTCATATGAATTTCAAAGACATCAACAAGCTGTGTAAGAAAGAGTTGGTGCCTGGTCTTCCAGTGATTAACTATGAGAAGGACAAGCTGTGTGGTGCTTGTGAGAAAGGCAAGCAACATAAAGCTACTTTTAAGTCTAAGACATGCTCAACCATTGAAAATTGTTTGGATCTGCTTCATATGGAACTTATTTGGACCAATCAGTACTCCATCATTCACTGAAATGAGGTACTCTTTGGTAATTGTTGATGAGTATTCAAGATACACCTGGGTTTTCTTTCTAAGACACAAGAGTGAAGCTACTGACAGCATTATTCATTTCATCAAGCAAGCTGAAATTCTCTACAAAAGGCCTGTTAGGCAATTAAGAAGTGACAATGGCACTGAATTCAAGAATATCACTCTTAATTCATTCTGCAGTGAAAAGGGAATTTCACAAGTCTACTCAGCTGTCAGAACTCCTCAACAGAATGGTGTTGCAGAAAGAAGAAACAGAACTCTTATTGAAGCTGCCAGATCCATGATAGCTCAAAACAATGTCAAGTCTCATTTCTGGGCTGAAGCAGTACACACAGCTTGCTTTACCCAGAACAAATCCCTCATTGTAAAAAGACACCAGAAGACTGCATATGAACTTCTTAGGGGGAGAAAACCTGAAATTGGTTTCCCAAGAATGTTTGAAAGTCCTTGCTATATTCTGAATCAGAAAGACCATCTTGGAAAGTTTGATGAGAAATCAGATGAAGGTATCCTACTTGGATATGCAACAATGATGAAGGCCTACAGAGTGTACAACAAGAGAACTAAAACTATTGAGAACTCTGTAAATGTAAGCATTGATGAAGGTTGTTCTAAGCCAGACTGCTCTCCTTCTGAAGATGAAGACTTCAATTTTGAAGAACTGGCTGTACCTGAGAATGAGCCTCCAACAAATCCTCCAGTTGGAGCTAATAATGCTCAAACTCAGGGGGAGCAACTTTTGAAGAAGAAGAAGAAGTTCCAATCTTTGAAGATGCACAAGCTGATCCTACTCCTACTGAAGTTGTTGTTCAGAATCCATTAAATGACTCTCCAACTGGTTCAGACTCCTCCATTCCTGTCCAAGCTGATCAGCCTATTCCTCAAGCTGATCATGCTGAACCATCAAATCTGAATCAGTCCATTGTCCCAGTTACTAGATGGACAAAGAGTCATCCAATCAACCAAATCATTGGTGATCCACTCTCTGGTGTGAAAACAAGAAGAAAGGCAACAGGCAACTTCTGCATGTTTGTCAATTTTGTGAGCAAGATGGAACCAACTGAGGTTGATGAAGCTCATGAAGATCCCTCTTGGGTTAATGCAATGCAAGATGAGCTAACACAGTTTGAAAGAAACAAGGTTGGGAACTTGTTCCAAGACCTCATCACAAGACTGTGATTGGAACCAAGTGGGTCTACAGAAACAAAATGGATGAAAGGGGGGTTGTGACCAGAAACAAAGCAAGATTGGTAGCTCTTGGTTACAGACAAGAGGATGGAATTGATTATGATGAGACTTTTGCACCAGTGGCAAGATTAGAGGCAATCAGAATGTTCTTGGCCTTCTCTGCTCACAGGGTTTCAAGGTCTATCAAATGGATGTGAAGAGTGCATTTCTTAATGGAAAATTGGAAGAAGAAGTCTATGTTGAACAGCCTCCTGGTTTGAAAATTCAAAGTTTCCTGACCATGTGTTCAAGCTTGACAAGGCTCTCTATGGGTTGAAGCAAGCTCCAAGGGCATGGTATGATACTTTGTCTAAATTCTTATTGGCTAATAACTTCAAAAGAGGTAATGTTGACAAGACTTTGTTTGTGAGAAAGTATAATGGTGATATTCTGCTTGTACAAATATATGTAGATGATATAATATTTGGGTCTAGCAGTGAAAGACTTTGCAAAAAGTTTTCTGAATTAATGTCTAAAAAGTATGAAATGAGCATGATGGGAGAACTAAACTATTTTCTGGGTTTACAAGTTAAACAGACTAAAAATGGAATTTTCATAAACCAAGGAAAGTATGTTAAAGATCTCTTAAAGAAATTTGGTTTTACTGATTGCTCACCTATGAAAACTCCTATGGGAACTGGTGATAAGCTGGATGAAGAAAAAAATGGGAAATCTGTTGACATCACAGCTTATAGGGGTATGATAGGATCATTACTTTACTTAACTGCTAGTAGACCAGATATTATGTTTGCTACATGCCTTTGTGCAAGATATCAAGCTAGTCCTAAGGAATCTCATCTTAAAGCTGTGAAGAGAATCTTTAGATACCTTAAAGGTAGTCCCAATCTGGGTCTTTGGTATCCAAAGACTCAGGATTTGATCTAATTGGCTATTCAGATTCTGACTTTGCAGGCTGTAAGATTGTACAGAAAAAGTACTTCAGGAGCTTGTCAATTGCTTGGCAATAGACTTGTAAGCTGGTCCAGCAAGAAGCAGCATTCAGTTTCTATTTCCACTGCAGAAGCTGAATATGTTGCTGCAGGAAGTTGTTGCTCTCAAATTCTTTGGATGCAATATCAGCTTCAAGACTATGGTGTCACTGCAACAAAACTCCAATCTTTTGTGACAGTACCAGTGCCATAGCAATTTCAAACAATCCTGTGCTTCATTCAAGGACCAAGCACATTGATATAAGATATCATTTCATCAGGGATCATGTAATGAAAGAAGATGTTGAGCTCCACTTCATTCCAACAGACAATCAGCTTGCTGACTTGTTCACAAAGCCATTGGATGAATCAAGGTTCAACTACCTCATAAGTAAGCTAGGTATGCTTAATTTGTAGAAGTAGTGAGCTAAGTAATAGCAAATCTGACCCCTTAAAGTTATACTAAATTTTGAGGGTAAGCTGTGTCAGACCCAGACTACCCTTTCACACTTGGTGCATGTCAAGTGAAAGAGGGTAAGCTGAGTCTGACCCAGCTTCGTGGTTATTTTTGTTATTAAATATCTCAGTGCGTTTTATTACTTTCATTATTTTATTAAGTGTACTTGTTTGATCCTATTGGAGTGTGACACGTGTAGTGGTCCTACCGGTTACTGAAAAAGTACCACCACTACTTGTTAATCCTCCAATCAAAATCTTTCTCTCTCCAACTTTTTCAAATAAGACATTTTGGGTTTTGTATATAACTTTCAGTTAACCTAAATCCCAAATCACTTGTTCATATCTTCTTAAAATCAATTTTTTTCTTCTCAAATCTGATTACTGTTTTATTAAAATTAATTTCTTCTAAAATTTGTTTTCAAAATGGCATCATCATCTGTTTCTATCCATTCTAATGACTCTCAATCTAGTTCTGAATCTGAAAGTCGATACCCAGCTCCTATAAGCGCAAACAGGCTGTCTCCTTATTTGGTGAGAGATAAGGTAGTAGTGGTTCCGGCTGATCTTGATACTGGTAAAATCAAGATTGGCAGTCTGGTTTATGCCAATATCTATCCTCCTTCTTGGGCAAAAGGATACGACGAGATCGTGGTTTTCTTATGGCATTATCCTTTCGGCAAGGTGATGATTGAGAAGCCAGCCTGGGTGTTTCAAGATCTTTATGTGAATTTTGGGCGAGCTGTGTTGTAAAACAGAATAAGAAAGGAGATGCTGCAATCTATGGCTCAATCCTCAACGGTAAGAAAAAGGTATACATTTCTTATGAGAGGCTTAGGTCTGCTTTTGAGCTGTCATATATGCCTGATGATGACTATGAAACTGTTGCAACACACACTGAAGCCAAAAATGTTTTACAAGAAGTTGAATATACTGGTCCATTGGCTTCAGTAGTTAAAATGAAACATTTAACTGGTATTTGGAACTACTTATTGAGCACAATTTCGAAAACCTTACAAGTAAAGGCAGGCAGCTTTGATCAGCCTAATGTCCTAGAATTGCAGATTTTTCATGCAATGGTCACCATGACCAGAATAGATTTTGCTGCTTTTAATCTTTAAGGACCTTGTTGATCGCGTTCATAAGAAGAGTCTTACATACCTTATGGTAGGATTCTTGCTCTTATCATTGAAGCCATTCTTGACAATGATTTCAGTCTGGCAACTGGTCAGACTGTTGAATGCAAATCTATCAATAATAACATCTTCAATAGTCCAAAGGTATCTGTGCAGGGTCTGACCCGAGCAATGCAGATCTACCTTGATTTTTGCAGGAAAAGAGAAGAGGAACAAGAAGCACTCAGGGAAGTTGTCCCTTCTTCGACGCGATCTGGGTCTGACACTCAATCTGCTAATCAGGGGGACCCAGGTACACATGCTTCTGAACCCTCAAACTCTTCTGAATCTGTTCAAAACTCTACTCCTACAAAAGAGGGTGAAGGGTTGGCCAAAACATCAGCCTCCCTAGCCACACCTTCGTCCATCGCTCAAAATCCGACTCTAAAAGACCCCTTGTTGAGGACTTAGTACCTCTCAAGGCCAAAAAGAAAAGATCTAATAAGAAATCTGTGTCAGCTTCTGGGGTTGATATTGCTTCATCCAATCTTGAGATCCCCCAAGGTGCAGGGAAAAGCTAAGGAACGTTCCAAAGCTGTCCCTGTCCCCCAAGCTGACAAGCCGAAAACACCACGCCCATCTGCACTCTCCAAAAGAGTGTAGACGAGTTAAAGGGAACACCCATTGCTACCCAACCCTCCAAACAGGGTGAAGGTATTGAAAGAAAGACCTCCTCCCAAGGTCATACTGTGTCTAAACCGAATTCACCATCATCAGCCACCCAAAAGGTTGATGATATCATTAAAGGGGTAACAGAGGATCTAGCCCAGATCTAAAGTGAGTCAGAGTCTATGCACATCATTTCTGAGGATGGTCAGCCTAAGGAGAGAACTATCAAACGCATAGGTGACACTACTTCCCCTCCCCAAGCTGATCAGACTCCTTCTGATCTTACACTAGTCTGCACAGGCTGCCAATGCCCCTTTTATGTCACAAGGAGGGGTACAGGCCTCAATTCTCCCTAAGGATACTTTGGTGCAACAACACACCTCTGTTGAAGGGCAATCAAATGCACAAAACATTACACTTGCAGAGTCTGTGTCTGCATCTGTCCTCGGACAGAGGGATTCTGCAGGTTACTTGGCTGTCTTTAAGGCAGTCATGTCAGCCCCTTGTGCAGCAAAGGGAACCATTGATGGTCCTCTCGATGTCAATGAGAATATGATCACTATCTCCGGAAGTGATTCTTCATTCGATGATGAGTTTGCCCATCCATCCTCAAGGGATGCTCTGATGGAAGATGCCAGTGGAGGAGTTGATCAAACTCAAGATCAACACATTCCCACTGGCCCTCAGCCTGAATTAAACGTTAATCTTTCTCAGGCTGACCAACTCATCATTAATTCTGACAGATCCACTCATGAGACTCACTCTCATGAGCAAATGTTCCAAAACTCCTTAAACCTCTACCCCCTTCTAAATATGCCCAATGACCCTGATATTAAGGATTGCAGGCTGCTCTTTCCAGAGTCAGTGGCTTTTAAGCCAACTGCAAGTTCTTCCCAAGCTGCCACTATCTCATTTCAGATGTGGTGGGTCAGCTCACTGAGTTCATTTCAACCTCTAAGGTTGAGAGCTCAAAGCTGACCGAATGCTTGGAAAAGATCCAAAAGGATCAGGATTTGACGGATAAGAAGGTGGACAAGCTGAGTCATGATCAGACTGCATTGGAAGAATATGTTAAGAAAGCAGTTGATGTGATGCAGCAGAACCAGAGCAAGCTGACAGAGTCTCTTGATGGTCTTACAAAGCAGATAAAGAGAATGAAGGAACAAGAGTACTCTGGGTCAGATTGAAAATGTTGCAACCAAATTTAAAAGGGAAGTCACCACAAAACTTCGATCTTCAAATAAGTCACAAGTTGACTTCAAGAATGATCTGATTGAAGCTTCTAAGGGTGTTAAATCCAAGATCAAACTCCTCCATGAGGATTATGTTGAACTGAGAAGAGCCTGCTGTCTTACAAATATCAAAGTCGACTTGATCAACCAACAACTCAAAGGCCTCTTTGCAACCCCAGTAAGCTCTTTCCCTGCTGATGATGACAAAAAGGGGGAGAAGAATGCTACTAAAAGAAAAAGGGATGCAATGAGTGAAGCTGAATTGTAGCTAGGAAGACAAAAACAAAAAGCTCAGGTTGACAAGGAGATAGAAGATTACTTTGAAAGATTGAAAGTAAGACAAGAAAAGGCCAGAGCTGAGGAGGCACAAAATGATAGAAGATTGGTTGTGCATGCTTCTAGAGTGGAAGGTGAGAAGGAAAATGTGGAAGAGATAAAAAGACCAGAATCTGAGTCTGGTGGTGAAACTGTTAGAAGATTGAATGAAGAAATTGAAAAGGAGAATGATACAACCAAGGGGGAGACTGTTAAAGAAATGGGAGATATAAGGAAGGAAGTTGGTGTTGAAAAAGAAAAGAGAGTTGAAAAGAAAAGGAAGTCCTCCCAAGCTGTTCCTGTGCAAGCTGTGCCAACTCAAGCTGACCCAGCTCCCAAAATGCAAATTGATGAATCTTCATCTAGTGAAGACACAGCCACTCTGTCCCAGTTTATGATTAAAAAAAGAACAACTGAAGCTGGGTCAAGTGGTGTGAAGATCTTAACTGAGAAAGAAAAGGATTGGGAGATTGCAACTGAAACTGCTCCACAGCTTGGGGTAACAGTTGAGGTGGCATACAAAATGATTAAGGAGGACAGACTAGAAAGAGAAAGAATTGCTGCAACTAAGTCTGATTCTGAAATTGCCAAGGCTGTTCAAGAACAATTAAATAGGAAGATGAAGAAGATCTTGCAGCCATTGGTTCCAAAAAGAAAGTTGTGGGCAAAGGAAAAGAAGAAGATGGTGGTTCATTCTAAACCATATCAGAAGGTTAAAGACGTGGTACAAAGTGTGAAAGCCAATAATTGGTTTGATGCCTTGGAGAAAAGACAAACCAATCCTCCAAGTTCTACTAAAAAGGCGAAAAGGAAAGAATATTCCCAGCATAAGGTTTACAAGGAAAGGTTATGAAACCAACTGGGAAACCCATGATCTTGACAAACTGCTTGATCTAGGATACACAGAGTGGGTGGAACTACATAATATCATTACTGGTATGTATGAAGTTCACAAAGAGACAGTCTTGGAAGCCATTGAGAAGAAGTTAGCTGCTGTTGTAAAGTACAAGATTGATATCTCTGGCCTTCCAAGACCAATTGCATATGATATGGATTATGAAGATGAGTCAGCTGAGCCATTGAAGAAGAAAAGAAGAAGGTATGAAAGGATTGATGCTCCTGGAGGTGACCATTCAGTTTTTCTCCAAAACTTGTCTCCTATGGAGTTGCTAGCACAATTATCTTCTGGTGCAATTGACAAGATTCTTGATAATCTTAATCTGTCTCTACCTGCTGGTGTCAAAGATGCAAGATGTGGGAAGTTCATAACTGAACCTGAGCATGGGATGTACTTTGTAGATGCTAGAGGAAATTTGGTGTTTCAAAGGACTGCTGAACTGAAACAGGTACCATCTATGCACCTATTTACCTTATACAGATTCAGAAACTTTAGTGAAGAAGGTAATGGGTATGAGCAGTTCCTTATAGATGAAGGGTTAGATAGGCAACTAGATGTGAGAGTTGCTCCATCATTTGAGGTTAAACAAGAAGCAATTGAAATGCTTGGAGAATAGTGATGTAGATTGTAATATCTTTGATTTATTCTCTATATATACAAAGGCAGTTGTACAAATCTAGCTTCTTGGTTAAAATTTCATATCAGATTGAAAAGAACCCAAAGATTCAAAGGGTCACAAGCTGTTAGTCATATTTTCATTTGATTCTTTGTAAGCTGATAGTTAGAAGTGTAGTTGGGTTTTGTCATCATCAAATAGGAGGAGATTGTTGAGTCCCAATGTTAATTGTAAATTTAATGATGACAAATCTGACCTATAAACACTTAGTAATTTTTGGTTCTTGTAATCTGATCTGGGTCAGACTAAGCTGACACAGCTTACGATCTGTCTCTGACCCAGATCATGCTTCATTCTTGTAATTGTAATATCTTATGGAAGCAAGTGTTATTCAAGCTGCATCAAATTGTATTAGCATTCAGTCCAAGTCGAAGAGGAGGATTGAAGATAGAAGACCAAGATGTTGGTGGAAGACAGCTTGGGATTAGCAGTCAGCTTGGAAACACTTAGGCAGATTGGTGCCTTGACAAACGGCCCAATCTGTGTCTGACAATAAGTGAAGATAACAACCTGGATTGAAGATAAGGACAAATGACGTGACTAGGAAGATTCCTAGGATCCAGGTTGGTGGTTGTTTACATATGCGTGTCCATACTCCTATTGGTAGATGAAGAATGTGCGTCAGTACGTGGGGGACCACAAGTACCATGAAAGGCACGATTGATTATTCCTTCATCAACCACTGAATGAAGAACACGTGGCTGCAACGGACACCATGAAGGAGCGCTTTCGCCTATAAAAGCCTCATTCATGGATTGCATATGTGTGGCATTTCCTGAGAATCATTCTTCACACAAGTTTCTCTGCTCTTACACACAGCTTAGTCTGTACGAGATCAGCTTGGGCTGATTCTCTTGAGCTGAAACTTATTGATTGTTTGTCATTTCATAGGGTTGTTTAGATATCTATAGGCTATCTTTATTCCGCAACAACCCTGTAATTCTGTGTATAGATTATTTCTTAATAAAGGATTACATTTGAAAACCACAATCTGTGTTCAAGAATGTTTTTTCTGCTTTACTGTTTTAATGATTCCTGCACTTTACTTACTTGCTTGATATTCATTATCTGAATCTTAAAACGTTTTGTGTTAAAAGTTTGTAAAGATTGTGGAAAGTTGTATTCACCCCCCTCTACAACTGTTCTGTGTTCAATATACCAGATACACCGTGGGACGTATCACAGGGACTGATATTGTATATAGTAGAAAGATTAAGGTGCTTAAGTTAATTTAGGAGATAAAAGTAGTTAGAGGCGGTTACCAAATTATATAGATATATATATAGATGTAAATACAGATTAGTAGTTGTAATTTTCATTTTTACACATTCATATCAATGAGAAATATTATTCTCCATTTCTGTTAATTCTACATGGTATCAGAGCACAAAACGTTCTGAAACCCTAATTTTCATCTTCTCCGATCAACTTTCCGATCATTTCCTCCGATTAATCAATTTTCCGATTCATTTCTGTGATTTGATCAAATTTCTTGATCAAATACTCTATTTTCTTTATCAATTTTGTTCAAATTAGGGTTTCAAACTCAGAATCGTTTTAATGGCGATTCCCGATCCAAATTCCGTTCAAACTACTCTTAATTCCGGCCAAACTGGTCTTAATTCAAATCCTATCAATGATCCACTGAGTTTAACTAACTCGAATCATCCTGGCATGGTTCTCACCAATACACCGTTTAATGGCGGTAATTTCTTAGGGTGGAGTCGCAATATTAAGATGGCATTAGGAGCAAAACTCAAATTAGGTTTTATTGATGGCAGTTGCCCTAAACCTACTGATGCATCTTCTGTTGATTTGCAATGATGGATTCGTTGTGATTTTATGGTTATATGCTGGATCTTGAATTCTATGGCTCCAGATTTATCTGAGGCATTTATGTATGCTCAATCTGCTGCTGAATTGTGGAAAGAAATCACAGAGAGATATGGTCAAAGTAATGGTCCACTCATTTTTCAGTTAGAAAGGGAATTAAGCAAAATCACTCAAGGTAATCTTTCTGTTGCTTCATTCTTTAACAAATTGAAGAGATCCTGGGATGAGTTGAGTAATCTGAATAGTGTACCTACTTGTACTTGTGGCAAAATGAATTAATGTTCTTGTGATTTGGTTAAGAAAATTCTGGAGATGGATAGTAAATCTAAACTAATGCAGTTCTTGATGAAATTGAATGATGATTATGAGACTGTTAGGAGCCAAATTTTGTCAATGGATACTTTGCCTAGTGTTTACAAAGCATATTATATTGTTCAACAAGTAGAAAAACAGAGGCAAGTTACTAGTCATCTTATTGATCAAACTGCTTTTTATGCTAATAATGCTCCTAAGTCTTCATTTGGTATAAAAAGAGATGAAAGGATGACCAAATATGATTCCAGAGGAGACACAAAGCGTGTATGTACTTATTGTAAACAAGAGGGACATCTCTATGAGCAATGTTTTGAGAGATTAGGCTATCCGGATTGGTACAAAGGAAAGAAAACAAAGAGGGGAACTAGAATGGCGAATCAAGTAGGTTGTAATTTTGAAGATATGAATGTTGATTCCCCATTTGATAGTCCTATGGAGTATGGAAATACTGGTTCTTCAAAGAAAATCATGGATCAACAACAACTTGTTGCAGCAGTTTGTCAGGAAGTAATGAAAATGTTTAATGGCAAACATCCAATGGTTGATAATGTTGATTCTCCATCTAAAATTGCTAGCACTTCCAATTATGCTAGTACTTCTGATCATGCAGGTATTTTCTCATTTTATGCCTCATGTTATGCATCAATTACCAATCCTGTTGCCTATGCTTTGTTATGTCATCCTGGTTTAGATGTTGAAAAGGATTGGATTACTGATTCAGGGGCTACTGATCACATGTCTCCTAACCTCAAACTTTTCCATTCTATTACATATCTACCAAAACCTATCTTAGTCAAATTACCTGATGGCAGTTTCAAACAAGTGTCTATCATTGGTTGTGTTAAGTTGACTCCTTATGTCACTTTAACCAATGTATTTTACATTCCTGAATTTCAAGTTAATCTTTTATCAGTGGGATCTCTGGTTTCTACAAACAAATTGGTTGCCCAGTTTTATCCTGATGATTTTGTTTTTCAGGACCCTTCAACTAATCAAGTGGTAGCACTTGGAAAAGGGTCCAACAGATTGTACATCTGCAAGCCTACCTCAAGTATGGATGCATTTGATGCTTCTGTTTCTGCCTTCTATGAAGCTCACAAAAATTCTATTCCTGTTGCTTGTTTGTGTAAAACTTCTTTGAGCAACTTTTTGATGCCTAAAAGTACTATTGATTTGGATATGATACATGCTAGACTAGGGCATTCTTCTTTGTCCAAGTTGGCTCATATTGATGCTTGTAAAAACTTTGATGCTTCTAAATTTCATTGTGAAACTTGCATGTTATCCAAAAATAACAGGCTTCCCTTTTCTTCTAGTCATTCTGTTTCTGATAAAGTCTTTGATATGTTGCATATGGATCTCTAGGGTCCATACAAGACTCCTTCTTTGAATGAGGCTCATTATTTCTTTACTATTGTGGATGACAAAAGTAGAGCTACCTGGACTTATTTGGTTCACACAAAAGATCAGATTTTGAATATAGTCTCTACTTTTCTCTCTTATGTTGACACCCATTTTGGTGCAAAAGTGAAATTCATTAGATCTGACAATGGTACTGAGCTTGTCAACAAATCTTGTTCTTCTTTTCTTCAAACAAAAGGAATTATTCATCAAAGGTCCATGCCTTATACACCACAGCAAAATGGTGTAGTGGAAAGAAAGCATAGACATCTTTTAGACACTTCAAGAGCTATTAGATTACATGCTAATCTTCCAATTAAATTTTGGGGTGATTGTGTTCTTGCAGCCACCTATTTGATCAATAAAATGCCAATGCATTTTCTCTCTTGGAAATCTCCTTTTGAAGTTTTACATGGTAAAACTCCTTCTTATGAGAATCTTAGAATCATAGGCTGCCTCTGTTATGCTAATGTGCCTAAAATTCTTAGACATAAGTTTGATAATAGAACTTGGAAGTGTATTTTTATAGGATATCCTTCTAACAATAAAGGATATAAATTGTATAATTTGGATACTCATGAAGTTTTTTTGAGTAGAGATGTAATTTTCAAGGAAACCATTTTCCCTTTTAAACATCCCTCTTCTTTGCCTAATCCTCCTACTTTCAGTGAATTTCCATCTTTTCAGACTGAAAATGATCCAATTTTCACTGATAATAATACAAATGATTCTGCTCCAATTTCTAATTCCAATTCTTCTATTCCTTCTCCCACTCAAAATTCTGTTCCTTCACATGTTTCTCCTGTAAATGCTTCCAATCCTGTTCCTACCTCTAATCCTAGAAGGTCTGCTAGGAATCCTGTTCCACCTGTTTGGCTTAAGGACTTTGTTACTCCTCATGATAAAACTGTGAATACTGTGGTTTCTTCCAAAATTGCTTATCCTCTTTTCACCCCTGAGAATGTTAATTCCATACCTATGGATCATTTGTCATTTTTGGCCAATGTGATGGCTATACAAGAACCATCATCTTATTCTGAAGCTTCCAAGCATTCTAAATGGGTAGAGGCAATGAATACCGAGTTAAATGCTCTTGAGAAAAATCACACTTGGGATTTAACTATCTTGCCAGCAGGACATAAAGCCATTTCTTCTAAGTGGGTTTATAAGGTGAAATATAAAGCCAATGGTGATGTGGAAAGATTTAAAGCAAGATTAGTGGTAAGAGGTTGTGTACAACAAGAAGGTTTAGACTATAAACACACCTTTTCTCCTGTGGCTAAGTTGGCTACTGTCAGGGTTATAATTGCTTTAGCCACTGCTAAGAACTGGCCTCTACATCAGTTAGATATCAACAATGCATTCTTGCATGGTTTTATAGAGGAAGACATTTATATGCTTCCTTCTGCTGGTTATCATAAGGCAAAGGCTGGTGAAGTTTGCAAGCTCAAACGTTCTCTCTATGGTCTTAAACAGGCTTCAAGGCAATGGAATCAAGAGTTTTCTAAATTTCTTCTTTCATTAGGATTTTTGCAGTCAAAACATGATTATTCACTTTTTTGTTAAAGCTGAACATGGGAAATTGCTAACTGCTTTAGTATATGTGGATGATGTTTTATTGACTGGCACAAATGAGGAAGATATTCTTGCCACCAAAATTGCTCTTGACAAGAAATTTACCATTAAGGACTTGGGGATTGCAAAATATTTTTTGGGAATTGAGATTTGCAGAACTGATACAGGGACTTATCTCAATCAAAGAAAATATATTGTTGATTTATTACAAGATTCAGGCCTCACTGGTGCCTAGCCTGCTGCTACTCCTTTTCCTTTTCATTTAAAATTGAGACTTGACAAAGGTCAACCCATATCTAATGTTGATTCTTACAGAAGGTTAATAGGGAGATTACTCTACTTAACCATGACAAGACCTGATATATCCTACCCTGTTCAGCATTTAAGTCAGTTTGTTTCAGCTCCTACACAAGATCATATGCAAGCAGCCAGACATTTATTAAGATATTTGAAGGGTACCATTTGTGAAGGACTGTTTTATCCTGTACAAACAGATTTACAATTAACATGATTTTCTGATGCTGATTGGGCTTCCTGTGTGTTCACTAGAAGGTCTTTAACTGGGTTTTGTATCTTCCTGGGTCATTCTTTAATTTCTTGGAAGACAAAGAAACAACCTACAGTTTCTAGGTCTTCCACTGAGGCAGAATATCGTAGTATGGCTGCTACAACTTGTGAATTACTTTGGTTAAGTTTCTTCTTAAAGATCTTCATATACCAGTTCGACTGCCAATCACACTCTTTTGTGATAATAAGTCTGCTCAACTTATTGCTGCCAATCCTTGTTTTCATGAACGTACAAAACATATGGAGATTGATACACACTTCACTAGAGATAAAATTGAAGAAGGTTTCTTACAAACTGCTCATATCCCTTCCAATCTGCAGCTTGCTGATCTCATGACTAAGCCTCTTTCACAAGCTCAACATCATATTCTCAGTGTCAAGTTGGGTCTTTCCAAGCCTCCAACTTGAGGGGGGATGTAGAAGATATTACAAGGACTAATATTGTATATATTAGAAAGATTAAGGTGCTTAAGTTAATTTAGGAGATAAAAGTAGTTAGAGGCGGTTACCAAATTATATAGATATATATATAGATGTAAATACAGATTAGTAGTTGTAATTTTCATTTTTACACATTCATATCAATGAGAAATATTAATCTCAACAAGATCGTCTACACTCTATAGAGACAACTATTCAACTAGTTTAAAAAATTTTAAATTTGTTGTTTCTGATATATTTTTATGGATTAATTTGCTTAATTAGCATGAAGGTTAAACTATTGTAACCATAATGGACTAATGGCGCATTAGCTCCAACTATTTAGTGTAAATTTGATTATTTGGCGTTAGCTCCTTACCACCTTCAAGTGTCGGACATCTTGCTGATTGTTAAATGGACAAGGCCCAACCATCAAAGCCTAATTGTAGTCCACACAACATTTACAGTCGTAGAACCATTTTTATATCTACGATGTCTCCTTCCAAAATTCCAATTTCTAATTCTAATTTATTATCGATTGTCTAAGTTATAAATATATGATTGTTTACATCTCACTTTTTCTAAATTCCGTCTCTAATATCCAAAATCTTGCCAGTGATGCCCTTGGGGCTCCTTAATAATTCAATTAGTTAGAAGATTTGAGATTTTCTAAAAAGTTCTTAAATTTGATATTGTTGTATTATAACATTTTGGGATAGCCAAAACAGAAAATGGTTATGGGAATAAAACAAATTATATACACCATCTATACTCCTTTTTATAAAACAAACTAGCACTCTTCCATTTTTAACTTTCTACCTTTAAAATACCTTAAAATACTTTTAACTTTCAACACATTTTCAACCCACACGTCACATCTACCCAAAATATTCCCTAAAATATTTTTTCCAACCTTATCAATCCAAACTATTTCTCTTCTTTTTTCACTAATTTAAATATTTTCACCTAATATATTTAATTATTATAATACTCCTAATGAGATTATTTACAAGATACATCTTTTAACCCTTAAAAGAACTACACTACCCTTTTTACATCAATTACCTTCACATTAATAACCACACCGTTACCGCCACCACCACCACCACCCATCGCCGTGACCGCCACTGCATTGCGCGGGTCCCCATCTCGTTGGAATTGTATAAAACTAAAAATGTATATTAACAGGATCAATTTTATGTCTTTTAATGGAAATAAATTTTGAACAATTCACGGTTATTCATAATTAATCAATTAAATAGTTAAAGCATTTTTGTAAATAATTCTTGACTAATAATTAAATATCATAAACACCCTTGTAGATGAAATTAGCCCAACCAAAAGAAAAAATAAAAGTAAAATAAGGACAAAAAAGATAAGCAAAAGGCAATCTCTAAACCCTATGGAAGAGGGTGGGGATTCCCTAAAGTTATTTATAACTTGATGGGTCAAATTAAGTGAATTTCGACCTTTGGATCAAAATCAAAGGACAAAATTCAAAGTTAATCTTTGAATCTTGTCCTTTAATTTTAATTCAAAGGTCAAGATTTTCCTAACTTGACACTTTAGGGAATCCCACTTTGAGAATCCCCCTCCCATGGAAGAAGAGGGGTTGGGTACAAAGTGTAGCTTACAGGCTTATACTTATCTAGCTTTCTCTTTGCATTTTTTTATTATTATTTTGAAAAGCAGATTGTAAAGCTTTCTCTTTGTATTTGAGACCTCATTTTTCAACTATCATCATCATTACATTTACTGTCATCTTTTTACAATTATACGAGTTCCAAAGCAACAAAAAAAAATCTCTCTTTTGTTTTCCTTTTAATTAATACGAACAAACAATCAACCCTTTCAAAAAATAGAACATATATTTACTTCGTAATAAACAGGTCTTTCCAAAGAGTCGATGTATATTATTGTGTATATATCCTCGACAAATGTAAAACATCTTTAAGATTAAAAAAAAAAAAGTTTTAAGGTTTATACTATTAAATATTAAAACTTTTATGATTAGTCCGTAATAAAACCTTTTATTACAATTTTAGTGTAATGTATTTGATAGAAAATGTAAAACATTCAACATTTAACAAATAAAAGTATATATGTACACAAATCAGGGTGAGATATGACTTTGTGTAATTTACTGTTTAGATATGACATACGGACCCTCCCAACTTTTTAGGCATACTATCAATTTGTCAGAAAATAAGTTAAGAGCTTACAATTACAATATATTTAACTCGTGATGAATGGGTTTATATTTAAAATCAGTTTTATAAATTGTTAAAATTTGGATTTATTCGATATATCGACGTCTAACGTCTACTTGCCAATTGTTATATATAATTTAAATTATCATTATTATTGGGTATTGCTAAACGAAGCCCTAACGGCTTTCGTTAAGGTGCATTAATTAGTTGTACATTTACCATAAAATTCAGGGGTGAACTTTAATATACAATCTTTCTTATGCACGTTAAGTGAAGCCCTAAGGGCTTTGTTTAACATTTTCCTTATTGGAGTATTATTATTATATATAATTTTTTTACGTTTGGGGTATCAGATCGTCTAATTATTTTTATTTTCATTCATATTTGGGAAGATTTATAATTTTGAAAAATACGTTAAGGTGTGAGTTAACTTAGATGAATACAGTATATTACCACATAAACAATTATTACTTATTGCATTTTTTGGACTTGAATCTATAGTTCTATACCGACGTATATTTTATGATATATATAATCATTCACGCCAAGTTCTACGTTTTTTTACTGTATATAATTTATGAAAAGTTAAATCGTGCAACGTACGGGGTCTGATCTAGTATAATACAATTCATTGTATTATTTTTTGTGTGTACACGTACGTACCCTCACTCATATTCTTTTTAGATAGAATGTGGTTGCTTTCTTTTGATCAATGTATATGACAAACAACCAGAGATTTAAGACTAAATCGTGCTAAGTTTACAAAAGATAAGCAACCTTTAGCAGGCATGCAGCGGGTTTCACATCAATGGAAAGATATAGTTGATTGGCTTATTTCTATCTCGAAGTCGGCCTCAATCAAAAGCGTGATTGGAAGGTTATTAGTGGCTGCTACAACTTATGTCATTTGGCAAGAAAGAAACACTCGTCTGTTCTCCAACAAAGAAAGAAATGCAGCTCAAATTAAAGAAATCATTGTCAACACAGTTCGTATGAAGCTGGCAACCATTACATTCAAGTGCACCGCTAAGGATACTTCTCTTCTTTCAGATTGGCATATTCCAGATGTTTCCAAGACTTAGCATTAGTGTTGTTTTTTTCTTATGCTATGATCAGTCACTTATAGTGTAAGATATGGATTTTCTTGTTGGTCGTGCTAGATAGCTTGTTTATTGTAACCTCACATGCAGCATGTTGCATGGTAACTAGTGTGGTATATCAGCCACATTACTTGTACTTTATTGTTTGGGTGTTGTTATAAAATTCACAGGTATAACCATTTCCCAAAAAAAAAAATATCGTGACTTATGGAAGAGAGATAGATTATATATGGAAGAGAGTGGTGGTCTCATTACAAAAGATAAACAACAATATATTGTGACTAAATCGAGATGCATCAATCAGTTTATTGAGGCCAATGAGTTCGATCAATGTGGCTGATCACTTGAGGTCAAGATTTGAAGACGTTGGTGATCACCATAGACACGACATTTAAAAAAAAATTGTGTTCCAAAAAAGGTGAACATCAGAAATTGGAGCCTGTCGGCATAGATATGATTACCTACTCTTTCAATTCCCTGCTCAACAAGAGAGGGGATCTCTCCCTCTTCATTGCTTTGTGTCTCGCGTAATTATACTCTAGAAGAATCCATTGAACATGTGTTAACGGCTTAACCAATTGCTACTGAGATTTGCTCGTTGATTGACTTTTGGTGTAATATTTGCCCGCTTTATGTGTAATTAGTTCCTGCACTTTTCTACCAATCATGGATTAAGGAAGATTCTACAGGTAATATAATGATAACATTACATTAGACTTATATATATATATACATATAGTTTATTTAATTAGTCTTGATTCTATATTAATAGGTGTTTTACTTTGTAGGCATAGGAGCGTGGCTACAAAACAAAGGACCACAAAGAGCTGTTGAAAAAAGGGAAACAAGCTTGAGATAATTGGAACCCAAGTATACTACTGTATTATTTCTATTTTTAATTCTTATTTTTTTTTAAAAAAAACAAGTTTTGGGGGATTGAAAACGTCATTAATATTTGTGTTTTTTTTGTTTATTCCACTAGATGTGAGGAAGATGGTTGTGGGCGAGATCATGGGGGCTGCCTTGAAAAATTGTTGAAGAGTCTGGTCTCAAGGACCTCGCAGATGAGTTTCAAGAGCCATACGGCCGGTAATAGTCTAATCATTCCTTACTTTTTTACTATGCTCATAGCTTACTGTTTAACTATGCTAGCTTCTAGTCATATATATGGTATATATATATATATAGTCTATGCTCCTAACTTACTGTTTAACTATGCTTCTAGTCATATGGTATATAGTCAATTGTTGTGTCGATCTACTAATAATGTGGTAGTGGTACCATGCCTACTGCAAGTATTTTGAGATTTTT
>CM067172.1:47442918-47456875 GCA_034093135.1 Erigeron breviscapus
CATGATTATTTTTTGAAAAATAAAGATGAAGTTTATGATAGATTTACGGTGTTCTATAACATGATCCAAACTCAATTTCAAAAATCAATCAAAGTCATGAGAACAGATAATGGTGGGGAGTATGTGAATTCACAAATGAACCTGTTTTTTCAATCCAAAGGGATAATCCATCAAACTACTTGTCCTCACACCCCCGAACAAAATGGTGTGGCTGAAAGGAAAAATAGAATTCTTTTAGAAATGACTAGGGCACTTATTATTGAGTCCTTAGTCCCTAAGAGTTTTTGGCCCGAAGCTTTAGCTACTGCTACTTACTTGATCAACCGTCTCCCTACAAAGATTCTCGATATGAAAACCCCTTTGAAAGCCCTATCTGAGTTTCATAAACTACCATCTATTCTCACTTTGCCCACTAGAGTCTTTGGATGTACGGTGTTTGTTCATATTCCAAAATCATATCGTAATAAACTCGAACCGTGTGCTGAAAAATGTGTATTTGTGGGATATGGGGTTAATCAAAAGGGGTATAGATGTTATAATCCTAAAACTCATCGTATGTTTACTACGATGAATTGTGATTTTTTGGAGACCAAGTACTTTTACTTACAGGAACTCAGTGGTCAGGGGGAGGAACAAAGTGACACACTGAGTTGGCTTCAATATTCATCAGAAGTTCAGTCCACTACTCCACCTGAAGATCAGATTCAAGATGAAAATTTACAGTCTGAAAATTTACAGTCCTCCTCTCAAAGTGACAACCCAAATCCGGACCTGATATCCGAGGTAAGTAGTCCTGACCCAAATCATATTTTGAGTACTTTGAATAATATGAGTATTCCAGCCAATGAAGTACAGGAAAACATAGAAGAAGTAACTCCTCCTGAAAATGCTCCAGAAAGTGTCTCAGAAAGATATGTTCTTCCACCAAGGTCTACCAGAGGCATTCCTGCAAAGCGATACTCTCCAGAAAAGAGTTCTCGATCGACTAAGTATCCGGTAGACAAATTTGCTAATATTGCAGAAAGTTTGTTCTCCAAAGAAGCAAAAGCATTTGCAGCAAAACTATATTCAGAAGAACTCCCGTCAGATGTAGAGCATGCCTTGAAGTTAAAAAATTGGAAGGATGCTATGGATAGTGAAATGGAGGCTCTTATAAAGAATGATACATGGGAGAAGTGTATTCTTCCAAAAGGAAAGAATTCAGTAGGGTGCAGGTGGATATATACCATCAAATATAACCAAATGAGGATGTAGAAAGATATAAAGCAAGACTTGTTGCCAAAGGGTACACTCAGAACCTATGGCATTGACTATTCAGAAACTTTCTCTCCCAGTTGCAAAACTAGATACAGTAAGGGTTCTTTTCTCAATAGCAGCTAATCAGGGGTGGTCTCTTCATCAGTTCGATGTGAAGAATGCTTTTTTGCATGGAGAATTAAAGGAGGAAGTATATATGGATCCTCCTCCGGGTTTTTCTCGTAACTTTGAACATGGAGAAGTTTGTAGGTTGAAGAAATCCTTATATGGACTTAAACAGTCACCTAGAGCTTGGTTTGGAAGATTTACTGTTGCTATGAAGAAATATGGATATCAACAAAGCAATTCTGATCACACATTGTTCCTTCGTCATAGAGGAAATCTAGTAACATGTCTAATAATTTATGTTGATGACATGATTATTACAGGAAATGATGAAAAGGAGATTGATCAACTAAAAGCCGCTTTGTTTGCAGAATTTGAAATGAAAGATTTGGGCGATTTGAAGTACTTTCTTGGAATAGAAGTCTCAAGGTCTAAACATGGAATTTTTATTTGTCAGAAGAAGTATATATTGGATCTTCTAGCTGAAACAGGAATGATTGATTGCAAACCAGCAGACACTCCCATGGTCATCAATCAGAAATTGTTTATAAAGACAGATGCTAGAGCCACTGATAAAAATAGATATCAAAGGTTGGTAGGGAAACTTATTTATTTGACTCATACTCGTCCAGACATAGCATATGCTGTTGGAGTGGTTAGTCAATTTATGCACCAACCTCAGGAAGATCATATGGATGCGGTTCTACGAATTATCAGGTATCTTAAAGGGACTTCAGGTCATGGGGTGTTATTTGAGGCTAAAGGGGATCTGAAGATTGAGATATATACAGATGCAGATTGGGCAGGAGATAAAGGTAATCGAAGGTCCACTTCAGGGTATTTCTCATTGATAGGAGGTAACTTGGTTACATGGAAAAGTAAAAAACAGAAGGTTGTCTCCTTGTCTAGTGCTGAAGCTGAGTTTAGGGGTATAGCTAGAGGACTAGCAGAAGCTTTGTGGTTGAAAAAGCTGGTGTCTGAAATAGGTTTTGCTCCCAAAGAAAGCATTAAAATCATGAGTGATAATGAAGCTGCTATTCAGATCTCAGAGAATCCAGTTCAACATGACAGAACTAAGCATGTGGAAGTTGATCGTCATTTTATAAAAGAGAAGTTGGAAAGTGGAATCATCAAGTTACCTTTTGTTAAGTCTGAAGAACAACTTGCTGATATTTTAACCAAAGCTGTGGGGACATCTATGTTTCATAAGTGTTTAAGCAAGTTGAATTTCGGTAATCCCAATATTCAACTTGAGGGGGAGTGTTAGAAAGCCCGTAACAAGATCCGGTCCAGTAAGGGCCCAAGCCCAAGAAAAGAGAGTCGGTTGGTCTCTAATTAGGTTTTAATTAGGGTTTCATTATCAGTATAAATAGAGGCTTATGTTTATGTAAAAATCATTGAAGCATATCAATATAAATCAAATTTCCGTTTATTAATCTTAACACTAGTCAATTCATCGCCACTCTTTGTTGAATAGTATGTCCGTAAATCAGTCAACTTGTCCCTGTTATGGCTATCCTCATGGACGCCGAAGTTCTTCTTCTTTGAAGAGGCTTCACAGAACTTATTATAGTCTTCCTTGTTTTCTGCAATCTCATTTTAACGTCTCCGTGCATTTCTTGACAAGATTCTTCTTGATAAGTTTAAGAATCTTGTATGCCGAACTACCGAAGCATCTCACAAGAGATGTTGAGTGGCAAGTCATTGGAGCCCAAAACACCGTTAACAAATCCAAGCCACTCAGGAATTGGCTCTTCACAGTTGTCCAAGATGAACATCCCCCTGACATACAACTAGATGTTGCTCATCTACTTACGAATGTCAAACAGATCGCATGAGGCCCTCTTAGGTACACAGAGGATCGCCTTGAACTTGACCTGTCCTTGAACAAAGAAGTGCTTTACTGATAGGTGGTTCTCCCAGTCATTACTGATCTTCTTCTCAATTGTTTTCTCGGTCCCTAGATAGATTGGATAATTAACGAGCTCAGAGTGCTATTTTACTAGATCCTTAATTCTTCTTTGCCGAGGGTACTTCATCCGATCCTCTTTGAGTAACAAGTTGATATGATTTCCTCTTCCATGCTGCTCACCTTCATTATCCCGAGCAACCAACCACCGGGCTTGAGACTCCCAAATATACTGTTCATCATCATTGTGTTTTGTAGTCAAAAGGAATTTTTACCGGTGCAACTCGGCCCTCGTTTCTCTAACTTGTCAGTTGTTTTGCTCTCAAGTTGCTCCTCATAAAACACCACTAGAACAAGGTCTTTTTACCTTTGTACTCAATTCCATAGTTTTCTGAAACATGCCCATACCTTCTGTTAACTGAGCTAGGATATGAATGTAGCGACTTTAGCAATGACATGAGTAAAGGGTAAAACACATGCTCTTTGATGGAATTAGGTCTATGGGATCATGAAACTGGGTCATCTTAAGAGTGAATGGCTACTAAATCCATCATAAATATTGATCAATGTGACAAGTTGACTGATCATAAGAGCAAAGTAAACTTGGATGCTTTTTCTTGAGTGGGGCATTACTATGATCACTAATGTTGGAAAGTATGTGCCATAGGATTTCGGCACAAACTTCAGATAATCGTTTTTTAGGTTATTATACTATGAAGAAGATCTCCAAATATGAAATTTCGTGTCAAAAATTATTGTTAATCTAGGGATAGGATGGATCTATGCCGGTTCTTACTTACTAAGGATGATACTCTACATCTAGAGCAGTGTAACAGTGATTCATATCACAAATAGTTAAATGTTGTATTGTTAACTCACTATTTTAGGGTCCATTTTTCAATCTCGATCCAGGCCCTGGTATCCTTGTTTATTTATAACATTCCATTGTAATTGTTTTATGATGGCTTCATAAGTGTGTTTCCATTTTTTTAGGCTGCCTGTGAGCTCAAGATTAAAAGTCTTGTGGACTTGATGACGGCTGCCATCATTGAAAAGGTCGATAAAAAGTCTAGTCGTCAGATTAACAAGATTTTCAACTTGTGGGGGAAAATCCATTATAAAAAGATTGATGAACAAATGAAATACAACTCTTGGGCGTTTTTGAATGATGAGGCCAGTGAAATTCATTCGTTAAAGTGATATATATTTAGTTGCGATTTGCATGTGCTGCTTCGAGTTATATGTGTAGATGTTTTATGTTTATGTTCATGTCTTAATATATTTTGTTCTGTTACTTTTGTTATTGTATCTTATCTTATTGATATGTATGGTCACTTTAACTCTTACTTTATGCTTTGATTGTTTAAAAAATTCTGTTTATGCTTACATTGATTCAATGTTGGATATTTTAGCGATATCAATATTCTTAGTGGTATTTGTTGAGTCTTGGATTCGCTGACCAGACTTGGTCGCTGGCGTGAGTCGCCAGCAAGTGATCAGCGAGTCAATGACTCTCGTCAGCGGGTGGTTTGCTTTCCAAACTGTTGGTCAAGGCGGGAAGATTTCAAACCAACAAGAAGACAAGAAGTCACATGGTGGTTCTCCTAACTGAATGTTACCTTGTATGGCAAAGGTACAGTTGGGACCAAAACAAGGG
Source organism: Erigeron breviscapus (assembly GCA_034093135.1). NCBI lineage: Eukaryota > Viridiplantae > Streptophyta > Magnoliopsida > Asterales > Asteraceae > Erigeron > Erigeron breviscapus. The sequence goes on from CM067172.1 coordinate 47,447,847, forward strand.
TTTCTCTCTTTCATACCCGTTTTGGTAATGAAGACAAAGGCTCCTGGATCCAAGTACTTAGAGCCAATGGAACGTCGACAACCACCATCACATCACTATCATTGTAAGGCTGTGTTGCCCTAATTCCTCCCCTATATAAAGCAACACAGCCGCATCTCTTATGTGTGTTAGTCACCACAAAGTGTTTGTCACTTTATTTGTAATTGTTTAAGTTTCTTTCTTTCTAGACTTAGCAATTACATAGTTCATTTGTATTCTTGTAAGACAAGTTGTATTATCGACCATGTATTCATCGTTTAAATCAATGATACATATGATTAGACTTGCATAGTTTTCTAACAATTGAACTTGTTCTTGTTTATGTTCTTTACTTCTGTTCTTTACTTTCTTGTTTAGTTTAAACAAATATAAGTGTGCAAATTAGTGGACTGTCAAGTGGTATCAGAGACATCGTTTCTAAATCATTGAAACAAGATCCTTTTGCATACTTTTTCTTTCTTAATCCTTTTTAAACAAGAACATGTCTGCTGTTCCCACCCTTGTTAACACACGTGACTTCGGTTACGTATCCGTCCCTCCAAGATTCGAGCCCAATGACTTTGGGTCTTGGAAGGAGAGAATGCTTCTTCACATATGTTGGTGTGGAACCCTATCTACTGACCATAATGACCAAAGGTCCATATGTACCTGGTACAAAGAACACCAGGAGCAACTGCTGATGCTCCTGAGGTAGTGATTGACATAGTCAAACCAGAGGTACAGTGGACCGATGATGAGCGTAAACTGGTAAACCTTGATTCCAGGCTCAAAAACATGATTATCAGCACTCTTCCCTCTGATCTCATGAAAGTGGTCATTAGATATCCCTCTTCTAAAGAAGTTTTGGATAGATTGGTTAGCATGCACAAAGGCTCTGCTGCTACCATTGCTACCAAAAAGATTGACCTAAAAAGAGCCTATGAAAACTTCTTTTCCCTCCCTAATGAAGGTCTTAACGGCACCTATACCCGTTTCAAAGGGTTGCTGAACGATATGACCACTGTTGGTATCACCCACGATGATTTTGAGGTGTGCCACAAATTTCTTGATGTTTTACCCATCAAGTGGCAAGGATTGAGACAAATCCTAAGGACCACTGAGCGACTCAATGGCATTGACCTTGAGTCTCTCTTTGGCATGCTCCAGTTCGAAGAAAGAGCTCTCGCTCAAAATCTAAGAGCTGCCGCTGATGCACAGCATCGTGCGGGTCCCTCCTCTTCTTCCTCTACTTTATCTTCTGCACATTCTGCTCTTGACCCTCTCGCCCTTGTCTCTGCTGAGCCCAGTAATCTTAATACTGATGCCAGCTCTTCTAATCTACCACAACCTATTCAATCTCTTGTTGATGATCTTAATGCTGAAGAGAAACAAGAGATGTTCAGCGACTTTATGGACTTTGCCCTGGTCGCTGGCAAAAGGTACTCTCGTAAATGGAACAACCGTAAGTCGGTTGCTCCATATAAGCCTCCTGTTGACAAAGCTCAAGAGGAGTGCTGGAGATGTGGTAGAAAAGGCCACTACCAAAAGGAGTGCAGAGTTGCTCTACCAACTCCTGCTGCTCCTAAAACTAACCCTCCAAACCTGCTGATGAGTACAGGAATAAATACTATCAGCTGAAGGCCAAGGTTGCTGAAATGGAAGAGGCCAAAACACCAGCAAAAGGGCTGGTTGCTGAAGAGCACGACTGGGCTGAATCAGACGATTCAGACAGTGAAGAATATGTTGACGCCATGTGTCTCATGGCGCTCGCTGATGGAGATGCTTTGACAAAAGATCAAGTCTCCTCAAGTCAGTGGGTGAACGTCACCATTAAAAAGGTTTGTGCTCTCTCCTCTGCTTCTGAAGAAGATAAACCAAAAATCTTCGAATCTCTTCTTTGTGACTTTCAGTTCGTTGAATCAATACGAGCTGATGTCCAATCTAAGCTTGACTCCACTTCCTTGGAGTTAAGTGAAAAATCTGAAAGACTCAATGAGTTAAGGAATGTTCATGTTGAACTCCAATCTCATGAGTTGTTGGCTCAAAAGGTTCAACTTGAGAATGAAAAACTCAAGCTTGAAGTGGCCAACCTTAAGAAGATTGTGACCTCCTGGTCAAAAGCTTCCAGGTTTCACCATCAGTGCCTAAACGAACAAGTCCCTGCCCAAATTCAGGCAGTAATAGGCGGTGACTTTAATGCCGCTGCCTCACTCTCTGACTTGTTCAATGATGAGGTAAAACCTGAAATTTCTATTCCTCCATCTGCTGTCATCTCTCCTGAAGAGATGAAGAAATGGTATTTCGTTAAGGGTCAAAACGATTACCATAACGAAATGGATGCTGGTACTACCACTTCTACTACCAGCGACCCATCTGAATCTGCTGAAGTAACTGGTGCTGGCTCCTCAGTAAGCACCAGCAACCCTTTTCCCCATCTTCCCATTGTTGGCATGATGCCAAACGAAGGAAGAGTTCAATACTCTTCTGGGGAATCCTTTGAAGGGGATATTGGTAGTGAAGGTTTTAAAACCGCCATCGCTCCTCACAGCTCACCATCATACCTTCTGAACCTTTCAGAAGAAGTAAGGTTGCTGTTCCTTATGACTATAGCTCGCCACAGCGAGCTAATCCTGTCAGTCAGCAACCTCCACCAGTGGCTCAACCCACTTCTTCTTCATCTTTTCAGCAAGCTCCCACCCTTGCTGACAGCAATACTGTGCTGGATGAACGTATCATGAAAAGACGCGTCAAGTTTGGTGACGCCAGATATCTTCATCTTTTCAGCAAGGCACAACATGCTGATAAACAAGTTCACCAGCAGGCATCTCAATCGATGCCTACCCTATTTTGAGACATAAAACTCCTCAAAAGAGAGAATGTCTAACACACAAAATAGGCCTATTACTCCTCAAAGAGGACACTTGCCCCATCAGCAAGTAAGGCCTATCACTCCTCAAAGAGGACACTTGCCCCATCAGCAAGTTAGGCCTATCACTCCTCAAAGAGGACACTTGCCCCACAGCAAGTTAGGCCTATCACCCCTCAAAGAGGGCACTTGCCTCATCAGCAAGTAAGAGCCATTACCCCTAATAGGCAATACTTACCTCATAGGAAAATGAGGTCTGTTACACCTAATCAGCAACCTAGATCGATCACTCCCAAAAGAGTGCATCCATCTCAGCAGGGTCCTTCTTCTTCTTCTCACCCTGCTGTTAATCTAGCGTGGAGTGTGGTTAAGGGATCAAAAATCCACTCTACTTTCCAATCTGAGGATCCAAAAGGAAAGTCCATTTTGGGTCCTGCTCCTAAGATGCTTCAGCTTCCACAAAAGCATAAGCAAAAGCCTAAGCCTAAGAAAAAGGCATCTTCCTCTGTTGACCCTAAAATTAACGAGCTAGCTCAGCAAGTTAATGACCTTTCCTCTCAACTGAAGGAATTTTTCCTTCAAAATAAAAAAGGCAGCACCTCTGTTAAAAAATGCTACATATGTGGCAGCAGAGGTCATATTGCTTCTGATTGTGACAACTCCAGGGACGCTCCTGAAGTTGACATTCAACCCAACCCTTCTTCTTCAGCGGCTGCTTCATCCTCCACTATGGTCAGCGAGCATTCTAACTCTGCTGATCATATAAATAGTGTTGGAGAATCAACCGATCTTTCTGAGGAGAACATTGCTGACTTCATTGCTGCTCAGCGAATCTCCTTTCCTCTCTCTCAAGAGATCATTACCACTGGTCGTGGCAGCATTCTTGTTGAGTATGGGGACAACAATCAAGTCAGCAACTTGACTGTTCTAGATACTGGAGCCACTGTCACCTCTACTGATCAATATCACACCTATGTGATTGATCGTGACATGCCTCCTGCTCATCATCTTGTTGATAACTCTCCAAGTGATGAGAATTCTATCCCTAGTGCTGCTCTTCCTCTCTCTACTAATGACGCTATCAGTAGAGAAGAATCGTCTCCAATCTTTAACCCTGCTGACATGTCCGTCAGCGAGTTCAATAGTGAACCCATCTAAATCCTTCTTTTAAATCCATGCAGGGCTCGCTGGGAAAAGGCGTGTGGTACTTGGACAGTGGATGTTCAAAACACATGACTGGCTCAAAGACTCTGCTGGATAACTACGTAGAGGCTGCTGGCCCTACTGTAGTGTTTGGTGATAACTCCACTGGACAAACTGAAGGTTATGGTCTTCTCTCCAATGGACTCATTAAGTTCAACAAGGTCGCTTATGTCAATGGATTAAAACATAATCTCATCAGCATAAGTCAACTTTGTGATGCCGACTACAAAGTGATTCTTGATAAACATCAAGGCACTGTTGTAAATGTAAACAAGGAAGTAGTCTTGGTTGCTCCAAGAAAACGAGATGTATATCTGGTTGACTTCACTCCTATCAAGACTGATAGTGAGACTTGTTTCTTTGCTAAGTCGGCTGCTGAACTAAATTGGTTATGGCACAAGCGTATGTCGCATGTGAATTTCAAAACCATTAACTCTCTGGCCAAAAAGAACCTTGTTCGTGGCCTCCTTCATCTTTCATTTGAAAAGGATAGACTTTGTGGTGCTTGTGAAAAAGGTAAAAGCCACAGAGCAACTTTCAAAACCAAGCAGGCCAATTCTATCTCTGGCTGCTTTCATCTTCTTCACATGGACCTTTTTGGTCCAGTGAATGTCCAAAGTCTAAAGGGTAGCAAATACACTTTAGTAATCATGGATGAATACTCACGATATACTTGGACTATCTTTCTTCATTCCAAGGGTGATGCTGCTGAAGAGATTATTAATTTCATTAAGAAAATGGAAAATCTCAACAGCATAAGGGTGAAAGAACTCAGGAGCGATCATGGTACTGAGTTCAGAAACCACACTCTTGAAGCCTTTTGTGCTGATCAAGGGATCTCACAAAACTTCTCTTCTACTAGAACCCCTGAGCAAAATGGTGTCGCTGAAAGGAGAAACAGAACTCTCATCGAAGCAGCTCGCACCATGCTCAGTGAGTCCTCTCTTCCCAGCAAGTTCTGGGCAGAAGCTGTCAATACAGCTTGTCACACTCAAAATCGCTGTCTCATTGTCAAAAGACATGACAAGACAGCGTATGAGGTATTGAAAGGAAAGATACCTCAAATCAAATACTTCCATGTATTTGGATGTCCTGTCTTCATCTTAAACAACAAGGATCACTTAGGAAAATTTGATCCTAAAGCTGATGATGGATACTTTCTTGGGTATTCATCCATCAGCAAGGCATTTCAGAGTATTCAATACTCGCCTTCAGAAGGTTGATGAATCCATTCATGTTACTTTTGATGAAAGTTCATCAGCACTAAAGGACATTCAATCTTCTTCCTCTGAGGTCATTTTCAATGAGTTTGCTGACCCTCTTACTGAGGAAGTTGACTCGTTTCTTGATTCTTCTTGCTCGCTGCCTGATGCTATTCAGCCTATAACAAAGGATAGTTCAGCTGATGCTGAACTAGAGCAAGTTGCTGCTCATATCTACTCGATTGAGCCAGTTGAGCCTATCTTAAGATCAATCCATGCAGCTTCAGCCAAACCTAGATCACTGGCTGATGACTTGCATGCTGATGACTCTACTGATGAGGAGTTTCATGATGCTTCAGCAAATGCTGAAGAAACGGAGTCTGCTGAAGACTCCAACATCAATGATAACTCGAATCGGTCGAATGGCTCTGCTGATCATTCTCCTGAACCCATTATTACCATTGACCTCTCTTCTTATAATGCTCCTGCTGATCCCATCGCTCCAATCTCCGCTGCCACTCAACTTGGTGTCTCAAGTGCTCCTGCACTTAAATGGACATCTAGTCATCCAGCTCACCAAGTCATTGGAGATCCTCAGCAGGGGATTATTACTCGATCAGCGACTAGAAATACATGTCTCTATGTAAACTTCTTGTCTATGATCACTCCCAAAAACATAGGAGAAGCAATGGTTGATCCTTCATGGGTCGCTGCCATGCAAGAGGAACTTACCCAGTTCCAAAGACAACATGTCTGGTTCTTGGTTCCTTTACCTCCTGGAAAAGAACCAATTGGAACAAAATGGGTTTATCGAAATAAAATGGACGAAGATGGTGTTGTTACACGTAACAAGGCTAGGCTGGTTGCATAAGGTTACCTTCAAGAAGAAGGTGTTGACTATGATGAAACCTTTGCACCAGTGGCCAGACTAGAAGCTATACGCTTATTCTTGGCACATGCTGCTTACAAAAACTTCACTGTATATCAAATGGATGTAAAGAGTGCCTTCCTAAATGGAAAACTCGATGAGGAAGTTTATGTTGAGCAGCCACCTGGCTTTGAAGATCCAGCCAAGCCACACCACGTCTATCGTCTCTATAAGGCACTCTATGGCCTTAAACAAGCTCCCAGAGCTTGGTACGACACACTACTCTCTGAATTTCTTCTCTCCAAAGTTTCAGCGAGGCTCCATAGACAGCACTCTCTTTATCTATAGAAAGGGTGCTGATGTCCTATATGTTCAGATATATGTAGATGACATCATCTTTGGTCCTCCAGCAAGAAACTTTGTTCTAAGTTCAGCTCCCTGATGTCCTCTCATTTCGAGATGAGCATGATGGGTGAGCTGACCTTCTTTCTTGGTCTACAAATTCGCCAACTCCCAAATGGGATTTTTAATAACCAAGAGAAGTACATTCGAGACATGCTGGCTAAATTCGATTTATCCAATGTAACCACCAAAGCCACCCCATGTCTCCTCCAAATAATCTCCATGCTGACCTTGAGGGTAAGCATGTGAATCCTACTCTCTATAGAGGAATGATCGGTTCGCTGATGTATCTCACAGCGAGTCGTCCTGATATCATGTTTGCTACTTGCTTATGTGCAAGATATCAAGCCTCTCCTAGAGAATCCCATCTTCTCGCTGTTAAGCGAATTTTTAAGTACCTAAAAGGTACTTCAACATTGGGTCTCTGGTATCCCAAAGACTCTTGTTTTGACCTAATTGCATATTCTGACTCTGACTATGCTGGATGCATGTTAGATAGGAAAAGCACCAGTGGTGGATGTCAACTGTTGGGGGGGAAGCTGACTAGTTGGTCTAGTAAGAAACAGCATACAGTGTCCATCTCCACTGCTGAAGCAGAATATGTATCAGCAGCGAGTTGTTGTGCCCAAGTCCTCTGGATGAAAAACCAACTCGCTGACTATGACTTAGAATTCTCTAAGATCCCCATTATGTGTGACAATACAAGTGCAATTGCTATCACACACAACCCTGTTCAGCATTCTAAGACCAAGCACATAGACATTAGGTACCACTTCATTCGTGACCATGTCATGAAAGGGGATGTGGAAATCTATTTCATACCCACTGATGACCAACTTGCTGATATCTTTACTAAACCTTTAGACCAAACAAGATTTAAATATCTGGTCAGCAAGTTGGGAATGCTGAATGGTGAATCAGCGACATGACTTGTCATGTTCGCTGATGCTTTAACTTATTTCTCATAAGTTGAAAAGTGATCTTAAGGTCAACAATTTCTTTTAACCATGTTCAAAGGTATATTACTTGCTGAACATCAAGCAATGGAGAGCTAGTCTTCATCTAGTCCAGCAGCAAACGGCTGCTGGTAAAGACTATCCAAATCCGTTAATCCCTGTTGCTTTGGGAAAAAGCATACAAAAGCAATAGAGGGCTAAAAGCCTCTATCTAGTCCAGCAGCAAACGGCTGCTGGTAAAGACTAATCAAAACCGTTGATCCCTGTTGCTTTGGGAAAAAGCAAAACAAAAGCAATAGAGAGCTAAAAGTCTCTATCTAGTCCAGCATCAAACGGCTGCTGGTAAAGACTTATCAAAACCGTTGATCCCTGTTGCTTTGGGAAAAAGCAAATAAAAGTAATAGAGAGCTAAAAGTCTCTATCTAGTCCAGCAGCAAACGGCTGCTGGTAAAGACATATCAAATCCGTTTATAGCTGACAATTTGCTAAAAATTGTATTTCTTATTCATCAGCGACCATCTTAGTCAAAAAGTCGCTGATTGAAATTTGCTTTCTCAAAAAATGAGGTAACCATATTTTTTACCTTAGTCAGTGGATATATTTAGATCTCAACTATTCAATCATGTGAGCATATCCACTAAGTATACTGATTATTATATAATAATAATATCGGTTACCTCGATTTTCCCCCTAATGGGCAACTTGTACACTGTACGCGCCGTAACTACTTGAGTACATTTGAAATTGTGGTACAAGTTGTCACATCAAAACTTTTTTTATACGTTACTCTCATACGTATAATTAAATGTATTTTCTTTATACATAACTATTTTTTCTGTACTATCATTGGCACAAAATAATTTTCTTTATATATATTACGTATGAAAGAGAGTCCATGACGATTCGTATGTACAGTCATGGGTCCCATATCCATACCATATATATGTAAACCTTCTCCCATATCATCTTTCACGTTCATTTCCTTTCTCATACACTCCTAAAATCTCTCTCTCAATATTTTAAAACCCTTCTCTCTCTTCTCACTATTCATCTTCCTCTTCCATTTCTCAATCTCGAACCAAAATGGCTTCTTCATCCGAACAACCTAAATCTCCTACCTATGTTGAGTTGCCCGATGATCTGGCTACTCAAAAGGCTCTTAAAAATGTTCCCCTTACATGCATTCGAAAACTTTTGACCCTGAGAAAATTGCTCCCTCCTCCAAAGCCAAATTTCAGGCTCATACAATATCAATTAAACCTAATAATTATTTGGGGTCCGTTGAAGTCCCATCTGGTATTTCTGGATACCAACAAATGCTGGATTTTATAAAGGCATGTCCAGCAAGAAATGCCATTTATGCCGACCCAGAAGATATGTATGTCTATCTTCTTAGAGAATTTTGGTGGACGTGTGATTATCACGTAAGCATTGGTGCTATTTCTGGCACCATTAAAAGAAAGCAGGTTCGCATATCCATAACACCCAAAATTCTCGAACAGCTCTTGGTCTAA
>CM067172.1:47465564-47505564 GCA_034093135.1 Erigeron breviscapus
TCGAAGACGTCTGCACAGAATTCTGAGATGTCTCAGAATTCCTTCACTGAAGCTTCACTTCAGTTCAGATCGAGATAAATCTGAAGCATTCATTCTGAAGTCAAAGACTGAAGTATGAAGAAGAGAATCATCTCAGAAGCGAGCAAAGAGTGATTCTACCAGATCGAAGACTGAAGCATCTCAGTATAAAGTATTAACAACACTTTACATTGATTACGAGGAAGACTTTTTACTTTACATACCTTTACCCAGTTAATAGATTTATCTATTAATAAAAGGTACAAGGTAAAAGTATGGGTTTTGGAACATAGTACTATAAGTCACATCAACTGACTTATATACTCTTCCTAGTATGAGCATGCAAGGAATTAGGTTTAATTCCTTAAATGCTCACAACCACATTTGTACGATCTTGTCCACATCATCATGGACTTGGTCTATAAATACAAAGTCTTCTCACAACTTGCAAACAGCTTGAAACTTTAGCATTGCAACTTGTGAGATATACTCTAAGTAAACTTACGAGTATTTCCAAGTTATTTAGATCACTTGTTTTTCAGGATTGTTTAGATATTTACACTTGGGTGTTTATCTTTGTTCCGCAACAATCCTTGTATTTGTTTATATATCAATAAATCAAATACATTAGAAAAGAAACAACGTATCTCAATGCTACATACTTGATTATACATATATATATCTTATATAGTTTCAGCCATTTAGTTCTTGTTATTTACTTTAAGTCAATTGCTTTTTGTTATCCTTATCTGGATCGTAAACTTAACTTGTCCATCAAGATTAGTTGTACTTGCCAGTCGGGTTTAGTTAATCATCTATATTTGGGACTCACATATTACACAATAAAATAGTACGTGTGTTCAATATTATCCAAAAATCCGGACATTCGAATTTTGGATATATAACTGAAATTTCGGATAATAAATTTCAATTATCCAAATTCATATCCCGCTATAAGCAATTACTTTTATTTTTAACAAATATAAATATCTTATAACGGGGACATGTCCTTATAATAGGTATGTTATGTACAAATGTACAATGTACTCTAGCAAATGCTCAATAATGCATGTATCATCGTGTATGTATAAATACTTGTGTTAATTAAACATTTGCTAATTTGTATAACAAAAACATTTTTTAATAAAAAAAATCCTGTTATGAGGACATGTACTTAGCTTGATACAAGTGAGGTTACATTTGTATTTAATTTTCTATATGAACAGCTTACAACCATAGTTGTTAAACTCTTACGAGTCACGAGTCGACTCTTACGAGTCGAGTCGATTTACACCAAAAACGAGTCGACTCGTTAGGTGACTCGTTTTTGTCCAGACTCTTACGAGTCGCTATGTAAACTTGGAGCGAGTCACGAGTCGCAAACTTATAACTATTGTAGTTTGACACTATGGTTATATATTATATATTATACTTAATTTGTTACATTATTTTGTGTGTTATCTATGTAGTTTTGATCATTTTATTGCGAATTTGAAGATAAATTGTAAGTTTATGTCTCAAAACTATTGAATATGTAATATTTTGGTAAATTTATGAAGATAACGAACTTATACTTTGCTTCTAAAGACGTCACATATATATAATTATACTATATTATGTAGTACTTAAAAATGTTCTGACTCTTACGAGTCGAGTCACGTTCCGAGTCACGAGTCAAAAAATCATGTTTTCGAGTCGAGTCAAAAGTTACGAGTCGACAATATGATTAATATACAAACTTTTACCACAACCGTCAGGGACTTTATGATCTATTGCGAAGACTTTTGTCCTTTCTTGTAAGGAATCTTATAAGGACATTTTGTTATCGATCAACTTGGTCACAATTCAAACAAACTATTCAAGGACTTGGTCACTTGTTCGAACAAACTTCCAACTTGGCCATATATGTTTGTTATGAAGGTACTTTCGTTGTTACCTTATTATGGTTAAACAATCATTAAAAAATGTGAATCTCTAATAATTACAATTTCTTATTCACTAATATAACTAATCACTGCAAGTAGTATAGCAAATATGTCAACTGAACTTTTAAAGGATGTTCATACAGTCATCCTACGGGATGCAATAAGTAATTAACTATCATATTTCACATTGCATTGATCACTTGAGTGTAAAGAAAGAAGATGCTATCCTATTTCTTTAGTAATCCTATACACAAGTGAAAGGTTTGTCAACTACAGAGTCACACTCATAAAAAAATGCAAGCCAATACATTCATTTGGTTCGAGTTTTAACCTACTAGTTAAACATAATTTATCCACAACATGCCATTTGTTAATAAAATAAAGCAAACTACAGTTGCCATGTTGACTTTAAAAAAGTCAAAGTTCATCCGAATTAACTTTAAAAAAGGCTTTCTTCTGAACCAGTTGTTCTCTGCTCAAGTAAATTTTGCATTAGACAAATACTAGTAATATATTGACTTTAAAAAAGTCAAAGTTCATCCGAATTAACTTTAAAAAAGGCTTTCTTCTGAACCAGTTGTTCTCTGCTCAAGTAAATTTTGCATTAGACAAATACTAGTAATATATTGACTTTAAAAAAGTCAAAGTTCATCCGAATTAACTTTAAAAAAGGCTTTCTTCTGAACCAGTTGTTCTCTGCTCAAGTAAATTTTGCATTAGACAAATACTAGTAATATATTGACTTTAAAAAAGTCAAAGTTCATCCGAATTAACTTTAAAAAAGTCAAAGTTCATCCGAATTAACTTTAAAAAAGTCAAAGTTCATCCGAATTAACTTTAAAAAAGTCAAAGTTCATCCGAATTAACTTTAAAAAAGTCAAAGTTCATCCGAATTAACTTTAAAAAAGGCTTTCTTCTGAACCAGTTGTTCTCTGCTCAAGTAAATTTTGCATTAGACAAATACTAGTAATATATTGACTTTAAAAAAGTCAAAGTTCATCCGAATTAACTTTAAAAAAGTCAAAGTTCATCCGAATTAACTTTAAAAAAGTCAAAGTTCATCCGAATTAACTTTAAAAAAGTCAAAGTTCATCCGAATTAACTTTAAAAAAGTCAAAGTTCATCCGAATTAACTTTAAAAAAGGCTTTCTTCTGAACCAGTTGTTCTCTGCTCAAGTAAATTTTGCATTAGACAAATACTAGTAATATATTGACTTTAAAAAAGTCAAAGTTCATCCGAATTAACTTTAAAAAAGGCTTTCTTCTGAACCAGTTGTTCTCTGCTCAAGTAAATTTTGCATTAGACAAATACTAGTAATATATTGACTTTAAAAAAAAAAAAAAAAAAAAAAAAAAAAAAAAAAAAAAAAAAAAAAAAAAAAAAAAAAAAAAAAAAAAAAAAAAAAAAAAAAAAAAAAAAAAAAAAAAAAAAAAAAAAAAAAAAAAAAAAAAAAAAAAAAAAAAAAAAAAAAAAAAAAAAAAAAAAAAAAAAAAAAAAAAAAAAAAAAAAAAAAAAAAAAAAAAAAAAAAAAAAAAAAAAAAAAAAAAAAAAAAAAAAAAAAAAAAAAAAAAAAAAAAAAAAAAAAAAAAAAAAAAAAAAAAAAAAAAAAAAAAAAAAAAAAAAAAAAAAAAAAAAAAAAAAAAAAAAAAAAAAAAAAAAAAAAAAAAAAAAAAAAAAAAAAAAAAAAAAATACCTTACGATTATAATCTTAATCGATCTTAAAAATATAACAAGAAGACAAGTTTTATAACTTGATTCTAACAATGAAAGGAACTCTTTCTTTTATTCAATATTTTTTTATTAACTTTGGGTGTCCTACATGCTTTACGAGCAGTCTAATCTCAAAAACTCACTCATTTTGTGAGCCTGGTGTCAAAGTAGGTGGACTTGGTGGCCAATTGGTCACTAGGGTATTTTTTTTTTGAAGTGACCAAGGATTGAACATATGATCTGAATGAAATTTCATCCTTTTAAGGGACATGTGAACATATGATCTGAATGAAATTTCATCCTTTTAAGGGACATGTCCCTTAAGTCCCTTAAAAGAATGAAATTTCATTCAGATTATATGTTCAATCCTTGGTCACTTCAAAAAAAAATACCCTACACTGTCCAAGTATCCAACCATTGGACCACCACCCTAGTGGCGTTTGTTTTATGAAATTTGGTCGTAAACAAATGAGGTTTTGAAATGGACACATAGTTAAACAGGGTTACTATGGTATGATATAAACAAAGTTTCCAAATCTTGACCACATAATTGAATAATTGAGTTCGGTTTTGTTCATTTTTATTTTTTTTATTAGGAAATAGTGTTTTCGCCTGAAAAATATTAGATCTCTGAATTTGACCTGGTTTGTAGTCGGTGATCAATCGGTGCTAATAGATAAATTTCGGGTCCAACTAGTTATTCAATTTGAGCTTCAAAGCAAGGGGAGTACCTTACCACTCCTCCTTACTTTTTCCTCACTTGTACGGAATGCCCACCACCTCTCCCCACGCTCCTTTCATTTTTTTTACATTTATTTTTTTACATTTTTTTTTATGATTGGTCAAAACTTAATATTATTTGACGTGACCCACAATTCAAGTATCCGTTGCACAAAAAAAAATTCAAAATTTAAAAATGAGAAACGGCTAGCAGGAGCGTTCTCTCAAAATTTTAAATGTTTTGTTTCAACTCTTTACCTATAAAAAACCAATCATTTATCTCCATTTCACCAAACTCAAAGTTTGAACTTCTATCTCAATATTTATAAACCTTCTTCTCACAATTCCAAATGGCTTCTACATGAGAGGAGACAATTCACATGACATTGTATGAGGTGAAAAACAACATTCAAGCAAATTTGAGGAGAAGATGACCACCACGTCAGCGAGCTTTGGGAAGTTCTCGAAGAAATATGGTTGAAGAAAAAAAAATTCAAATGCGATTTAAGGTTTAGTGCATGAAAATGCAATAAACTTTATTTGTTTTTTATTGTGTGTAGCTTGACAACAAGTTTACTAGCAAATGCGACGATTTTTCTTCTCATAATGAATTTTTTCTTCTCATAATGAATTTTAAAAAAGACTAAAAAAATTTTTATTCTATTTTTTATGCCATATATATAGTCATTTTTTTTAATAGCGAGTTAGTAGTTAGCATTGAAGACATCACAGTATGCGGAGCTCGAACCACGCATGCCTGGATGAAACCCATGACTCTCGAAAACCCCCCTAATAATCCTCTCCTACAAATGTAGGAAGTGAGATTCGAACTGGTGGATTTCCAAGTCAAAGACCTTACCAATAGATTATCAACATATTCCAATTTTCAAAATATGTAACAAATCCATCAAGGATTTATAAATTTGTATCCAAATAAATTTACGAATAATTAAATAAAAATGAAACCCAATTACATTTAAAAGTCATCCAACATAATTTACAAACACGATATAGAGTAAAAGAAGAAATCCAAATATAGATAATAAAAGAAAAAAATGGTAATGGTTAGTAAAGAATGTTTGAAATCATTGACAAGCCCTAATTTGAGAATGGTAGTAGAGATAGAAAACTAGAAATAATCTAAGTTCCTCTGTAATTAAAAAGCCCTAATTTGAAAAAGTTACAAACGCGTAATCCCACCCGCGCGCCACCGCCATAACATTCCGCGTAACCCAACGGCCATTATATCACAAGCATCCTCCTATTTATAATCATATTGTTTTACAATTATCAGTAAAATCATACGCCGCCGGCGCCTCCTGTCTTTTCCGAAAATCGCAAACCTTTTCTCTGAAGAATTTATTCTGTTGAGAATCATCAGGTACCCCCAAAATATTATTTATTTCTATAATATGTGATGATTATTTCTTGTACATTTGTTAATTTTTTTGTTTATTCATTGTTAATGTTATCCGCCTAGGGTTTGTCTAAGATTTATATACATATGTTTTTACTTTTGTATTGTTACATGTAGGGATTTATTACTTTTTCTTTGATAATTCCATTTAGGTTTCAACATGATTATATAATAATATTAGTAGCAAACGTCCACCTAACAACATCACTAATCCCTGTTCAATCTTTTGGGTATAAACTCTTGTGTTGTTTCCGTTCGTCGTTTTCTTGTAATTTGAAGCAAGTACTTTGAGATTCATCATACGTCTTTCATATCGGGGGTTTCTGTTTATTTGTTTTGATTTTGGATCTGCTATATATTTTAAATATATGTACTCTGATTTTAGTATAATTCATGGTATGTACATTTTCTTTGTTTTCTTTGTGTGTATAATTTCCGATATTTTCTTTATTAATCCTACAATTTAGGGTTACATATGTTATAAACTTTTCAATTGCTTTTGTATTTCCCAACTACAAGAACACCTAAACACTCGTTTTAAACGCTCTTGTACTTTGAGGCTTGTACTTGAGGGTTTGATCGTGTTTAGATAGGGTTGTTTGTAGGGATTGCTTTAGCTTTTGAATATGGGGTTACATATGTTATAAACTTTTCAATTGCTTTTGTATTTCCCAACTACAAGAACACCTAAACACTCGTTTTAAACGCTCTTGTACTTTGAGGCTTGTACTTGAGGGTTTGATCGTGTTTATAGGTTGTTGCTGTAGCGGGGATTGCTTTAGCTTTTGAACCCCTTTTTGTGGTTTTGACGTTTTTAATATGGGTTACATATGTTTTTGAAATTTTCAATTGCTTTTGTATTAAAATCTAAAAAATCAGATAATTCATAAGTCATTGTATCTGTGGCTCCACAATCAAAAATCCAAGACCCATTTTTATCATTACAACCTTTTTGTACAGCACAAGCACTTCCCATAGAAGCTGATGGGCTCAATCTGCCATCTAAACTCGATAAGTTTAAATAGCCCAACTCACTAGGCCCACTTCCCTTTTTAACCCATACTTTAATAAAATTATTGTTAATATTATTTTTAAGTTTAAAAGAGAGTGATTTATGGAAACTAGGGAAACACAAGTCATCCCCCACGTTCCATTTACCTGCCACCGAAAAATGATTTTCACCCCCACCCACTCCAGCCGCCACCTCACCCCCACCCACTCCAGCCGCCACCACTCCTCCGGCCTCTTTCTCCGATCGCTGGACATCACCACCACTATTTTTGCTGGAGTTGGCTTTGGTGGCCTTTTCGGTAGGATTGAATCGCCGCCCCTTTTTATTTTCCGTCCACCATGCCGGATATCCTACAGGAAACATTGTTCTTTGTGTCGTTCCATGCCACATTCATCACATATAAGTTGTGATTTATCATCTTGAATGCCGATTTCTTCTTGGGTATGTTTTGGCTGCAAAACCGGTTCCTTCTGATTTTCCGGCGAGTAAGCCGGCGGCGATGCCACCCGGTTCATTAGGGGTTGCTCCCAGAATATTCTGGTGAGCGGCCTCTTTGCGAATCATCCCATATGCAGCTTCCGATGATGGAAGGGGATCTATTCGGAGTATCTCTCGCTTGATTGGCTCGAACTTACGATCTAAACCATTCAAAAACTGAAATAGTTTTTGCTCAGATCTGATTTTGCTATATATCTTGATGTCTGGACACTTCATGGGGTTGGGATCGATTCGATCGATTTCACCCCAAACCCCTTGCAAAGCAATCCAGAAATCTTCGAGAGATTTCTCGTTTTGTTTGAGTTCATTAGCTTTAACATGAGATTAAAGGTTTGGAGTTTGTCTTTCCACTGCTGTAAGTAATCTACAAGCATCCCAGAGATCTTTCGCGGTGGAGAACTCTGTCAGATTTCCGGCTAAAACCGGTTCAATATTCTGAATAAGCCACGAAAATACGATCAGGTCTTCTTGTTCCCATATCTCGTATTTTTCTGATGTTGATTTTTCTGGTGGTTTTTCGGTAAGATGATTTAACAGACTTTTGGATTTTCCGCCTATGGCAACTCGAATCATTCGAGTCCATAAGGCGTAATTTTGGCTATTTAGTTTTAAATTGATTTGAAGATTGCCAGACAATTTTGGGTGTTGTGGTTGTTGATTATTTTGCAAGAAGGTTGCGAGCTGTAATGCTAAATCGGATCCAGAGCCGCCGGCTTCTCCTGCCATGGTGGCTTTGGGTAAGGTTTATGCAAGGATATTAATTGGTAGATGATGAGATTAATGGCTCTGATACCATGTTAATAAATAGAATCGAAAGAAAAATATATTTCATTGATGTTGTTAACGATTGAGGTTAATCCTCAATTTATACTTGAGGTAATACAATGAAATAAGGAAACTAATTCTGCCTAGTAATACGTTTCTTGTAGATAAAGTTGAGATCCTGATTATTAGGAGATGATGAGACATTCTGATCCTATATTCTAACATAATGTGTGTGATAAACTAGTTTTTTCTCGGAATTGATCATTTCTTTTAAAGGGCCCTATCTATTTTTTTTATAGATTGGACCCGTTAAAAGATATGGTTAACCATATATCAATGTCTAGTTAACACTCGACGCCGACATCACTATCAGACCGCCGCCGCCACCATCACTGCCGCATTACACGAGTAATCTGCTATTATATTATAAAAAACCTCATGTTGAAAGTTACAAGGGGAATTGTCTAAAATATCCTTAAAATTAAATTACACAATCAGTCTTTATTTTTAAAATATCTTCATTAACCCTTTACATCAATTATCTACATCAATCGACCCGCCACCACCACCAACAGTCGCCCTACCATCACCGTCACCGCCATGACCACCGGTCATCGCCACCATGCCGTATCGCGCGAGTACCGTGCTAGTTTTATTAACATGGCCCCGCTGTCATTACGAGATAACAATTAGCTTTTTTTTTCTAATGAAAGTTTTTTTAATGGAAGTAACAATTAAGAGTATTTATTTACACATACAAAATGAAAGTAGGATGCTCAACGTTGGATATCCAAAAATCCTGATATTGAAATTTCGGATAACTGAAATTTCGCATATTTCATTATCCAAATTCATATCCCGCAATCCTTTTATTTTTAACAGATATAACTGTCCATACAATAAGTATGTATTTACAATTAATGTACTCTAGCAAAATACTCGATGCATGTATCATCATGTATGTATACTTGTGTTAGTTAAAATTGTGATAACTTTTATTTATAACAAAAACTTTTTTTAAATAAAATCCTGTTATGAGGACATTTATAGCCTTATAGGGTTATTTTCATTTTGTTGATTTAATGTTGTCAAAGAAGTCCTTGCAACAAACCTATTGGGACAAAGCTTTTACCACGACCCGGCCTGTTGCGGGGACTTTATGATCTATAGTGAAGACTTTTGTCCTTGCTTAGGGTCTTTTTGTTGTAGTGGTAGGGATTTTATAAGGACATTGCTATAGGATCAACTTGGTCACTTGTTCGAACAAACTACTACAGAATTGGCTCCCAAGCTCCAACTTGGCTATATGTTTGTTGAAAAGGTAGTTTCCTTTTTACCTCATAGTTGTTAAGCAATCATTAAACAATGTTAATCTCTAATAACTACTATAATTTCTTATCCACTAATATACCTAATCACTGCAAGTAGTATAACAAATATGTCAACTGAACTTTTTAAAGGATGTTCATACAGTCATCCTACGGGATGCAATAAGTAATTAACTATCATATTTCACATTCAATTGATACACTAGTGTGAAAGAATTTATCCACAACATGCCCATGTGTTAATAAAATTTGCATTAGACAAATACTAGTAATATATTGACTTTAAAAAAGTCAAAGTTCATCCGAATTAACTTTAAAAAAGGCTTTCTTCTGAACCAGTTGTTCTCTGCTCAAGTAAATTTTGCATTAGACAAATACTAGTAATATATTGACTTTAAAAAAGTCAAAGTTCATCCGAATTAACTTTAAAAAAGGCTTTCTTCTGAACCAGTTGTTCTCTGCTCAAGTAAATTTTGCATTAGACAAATACTAGTAATATATTGACTTTAAAAAAGTCAAAGTTCATCCGAATTACACTTTAAAAAAGTCAAAGTTCATCCGAATTAATAAAACAAGGCTCTCTTCTAAACCAGTTGTAATATTCTGCTCAACAAAATATTCATTAGAAACCGTATACATTGACTTGATTGAAAAAAAAGTCACAGTTCATCCGAATTGGAATGCATCTCTATTCTTTGAAAGCGATTTTTTTTAATATTGAAAGCCGGCGAAAAAATAGTTTTCATTAGAAAGTTGTAATTGGGAGATAGCATACAAGGGGGATCGAAAATATATAAAATTGTCCCTCCAATAAACAGTTAACACTTAAACATCAAAGATTAAAGAATCTCGGGATACAAGTTCATTCAATATATCCTGACACCTTACTTATATTTTATAGTGCAAGTCACTGGTCAGACGATTTTGACGATCGACAAACTCAAAAAGTGTTCAAACTAAACAACTGATTACCAAAATATAAGAGTAAGGCGTTTCTAAATTTTATGGCTATTACATATGTCGTTAAAATTCTAGTGGCATTTTATTACAAATACTAATGTTGAGGATTTTGTCAATTGAGAATTACAGGGGAAAAAAAGGAACACAAATTGTATGTTCTGTATTATAAATAATACTGGATCCAGAGACGGAGCCAGAAAATTCACTGTGAGGGGGCAAATTAAAAGTCGTATGTCATACTTAAAACCGGTCTTGAGATTTTTAATGCCTAGGGCAAGCCACTCGCAAATGCCTCTACTAAAATTTGTAAAAGTAGAACCTCATATCAACTTTATTTTTTTGAAAGACAATTTATATTTAAAAAAAATCAAGCTAGCAGTTATAGATATTATAGAAGTCAGATTTTATTGAAATAACTTACCACAAAATTTCTCATTGACCGGTCTAAATGCTTGAAAAATACTACCATGGTTACTATTTAAAAAAAAAACTTACAATTTTCTTAAAATTTTTAAAATGATTAGTTCATAAGTTTTAATAACAAGTATCAATTCATTTTAATTGTCAACTTACTTTGAAAAACAAAACAATTGTGCTTAAAAAGTTAATATAAGTAAGATATCTTGACAGTCCACAATTTGCACACTTATGTTTGTTTTATCTAGACAAAAAGTAAAGAACATGAACAAGAATAAGTTCAAATGCAAATATCTAAGCAAGTCTAATCATATGTATCATTGATTTAAACGATGAATACATGGTCGATATTACAACTTGTCTTACAAGAATACAAATGAACTAAAAAATTGCTAAGTCTAGACACTCTATAAACTTAAGCAATTACAAGAGAGAAAATAAAGTGACACACACTTTGTGGTGACAAAACACAAAGTATAAATGATGAGGCTGTGTTGCTTTATATAGGGGAGGAATTAGGGCAACACAGCCTTACAATGATAGTGATAGAATGGTGGTTGTCGACTTCTCATAGGCTCGTTGTACTTGGATCCAGGAGCCTTTGTCTTCTTTACCAAAACGGGTATGAAAGAGAAAACCCTTGTTTTGGTCCCAAATGTACCTTTGCCATATAAGGTAATGTTCAGTTGGAAGCACCACCATGTGACTTCTTGTCTTCTTATGGTTTGAAAAACTTCCCGCCTTGACACACAACTTGGAAAGTAAACCACCCGCTGACAAGAGTCATTGACTCGCTGATGACTTACTGACGACTCACGTCAGCGACCAAGTCTGGTCAGCGAATCCTTGACTCAACAATCTCCCCCTATTCGCTGAGAAGACTTGCTGAGTAGACTAGACTTGATAAGAATAAGGAATGATGAAAAGATGTCTTATATATCATCTTAAAATATTACAAGCTGATACATATAGTTTTTCATTTTAAGACATCTATAAGTTGGCAGCTTCAAATTCCCAAGCTTCCTCTTGCTTGGCCATTCTGATCGCTGGGTCATCCCTTCTATGAGGCTTTATCAATTCTTCATCCAACTTGCTGATGAACCATCTGTTGTTGGATGTTTCAGCACACCTTCTTCTTATGCTTAAGATGAACCCAGTGGAAGCTTTTTCAAGTTCATCCAAGCGAAAGAACAGTTGATTGTTCTGGAAGTTTGTGAAGAAGATGCCAGCAGGACTTTCTATCACTCTCCCTTCCTCAAATAAGCTTCTGGGAGGAAGTCTGGTGTTCAGCGAGGCATCACCAGTGATAGGAGGAAGATCCATTTTCAAGGTTCGGTGCTCTGCCTTCCTTTTTCTTTGAACCCTTCTTCCTGCTGACGAGGAGACAGCTGTTGGAGTACCAAACACTTGCCTCAGCATGGGCAAGTCTGCTTTAAACTTTGTTTCATACTCCCTGGCTTTTTCGAAATAATCCTTGAGCATTTTTAGCAGTGGTTCATAGCTGGCAGCCTTCTTATCCTTCACCAGCATGTAAACTTCAGCCCACTCAGAGGCACCCAAGGAGGTTGGCTTGACACCTTCCAGTTTGATGGGATTGTCAGCACCTTGTCTTAAGATTTTCAAGTTTGTCTTAAGACCCATTTCAGCACGAAAGGCTTCAGCAGCAATAATCTTTTGGGGCCTCTTTCTGTCCTTCATAAGTTTCAGCCATTTAGCCTTTTCTTCCTCAAACTTGGCTCTCTTCTCGCTGAGTTGCTTCTCAACTTCTTTATGCTTCTGCCTGTATAGAGCTTCAGCACCACCCGCTTTCAGCAGCATCCTTTGCTCACCATCCAGCTGATCTTTTTCAATAATAGGTAGCTGCTTGATATACTCAAGATTTTTTCTTTCATTCTCTTGATTTGCCTTGATCCTATCCAACTCCTTGATGGCTTCTTCTTGAGTTTTTCCATCAGCAGTCAAGGCAAGTATATCTATTGCTTGATGTTGATGGCCTGCTGATGTTTGAATAGAGAGTTGAGCAGCAGGAAGAGAGGATGGAGTAGCGATTACTGGAAGAGCAGTAGGAGGTCTCTTGAAGAATCCAGACTCAGTGAGCTGTCTTCGACGATCATCAGAGAGAGGAGTGATTTCAACACTTGCCATATATCTTCTATGAAAGACTGGCAACATTTCACTTGACCTATCCCTGTAACACCCGTTTCGTAAAAATATGGATTTCCAAAAATTTTGCCTAACGGCGTTAAATCATGCGGAAACGATTTAGGAAATACTCAACTAAAGAAAACAGTTGAGAAAACATAAGTGGTGTTACTAATAGCATCAAATCAGTAATAAAAGAAATCCATAAGATTGCCCAACATAAAGCAATCATAACATATCATATCGTAAACATATCATTAACCACCGTCATCATAACATATCATATCGTAAACATATCATATCGTAAACATATCATATCGTAAACATATCATTAACCACCGTCATCATAACATATCATATCGTAAACATATCATTAACCACCGTCATCATAACATATCATATCGTAAACATATCATTAACCACCGTCATCATAACATATCATATCGTAAACATATCATTAACCACCGTCATCATAACATATCATATCGTAAACATATCATTAACCACCGTCATCATAACATATCATATCGTAAACATATCATTAACCACCGTCATCATAACATATCATATCGTAAACATATCATTAACCACCGTCATCATAACATATCATATCGTAAACATATCATTAACCACCGTCATCATAACATATCATATCGTAAACATATCATTAACCACCGTCATCATAACATATCATATCGTAAACATATCATTAACCACCGTCATCATAACATATCATATCGTAAACATATCATTAACCACCGTCATCATAACATATCATATCGTAAACATATCATTAACCACCGTCATCATAACATATCATATCGTAAACATATCATTAACCACCGTCATCATAACATATCATATCGTAAACATATCATTAACCACCGTCATCATAACATATCATATCGTAAACATATCATTAACCACCGTAAGGCACGATGTACCTATTACCACCGTAAGGCACGATGTACCTATTACCACCGTAAGGCACGATGTACCTATTACCACCGTAAGGCACGATGTACCTATTACCACCGTAAGGCACGATGTACCTATTACCACCGTAAGGCACGATGTACCTATTACCACCGTAAGGCACGATGTACCTATTACCACCGTAAGGCACGATGTACCTATTACCACCGTAAGGCACGATGTACCTATTACCACCGTAAGGCACGATGTACCTATTACCACCGTAAGGCACGATGTACCTATTACCACCGTAAGGCACGATGTACCTATTACCACCGTAAGGCACGATGTACCTATTACCACCGTAAGGCACGATGTACCTATTACCACCGTAAGGCACGATGTACCTATTACCACCGTAAGGCACGATGTACCTATTACCACCGTAAGGCACGATGTACCTATTACCACCGTAAGGCACGATGTACCTATTACCACCGTAAGGCACGATGTACCTATTACCACCGTAAGGCACGATGTACCTATTACCACCGTCATCATAACATATCATATTGTAAACATATCATTAACCACCGTCATCATAACATATCATATCGTAAACATATCATATCTAAACATATCATATCTAAACATATCATTAACCACCGTCATCATAACATATCATATCGTAAACATATCATATCTAAACATATCATATCTAAACATATCATATCGTAAACATATCATTAACCACCGTCATCATAACATATCATATCGTAAACATATCATTAACCACCGTCATCATAACATATCATATCGTAAACATATCATTAACCACCGTCATCATAACATATCATATCGTAAACATATCATATCGTAAACATATCATTAACCACCGTCATCATAACATATCATATCGTAAACATATCATTAACCACCGTCATCATAACATATCATATCGTAAACATATCATTAACCACCGTCATCATAACATATCATATCGTAAACATATCATTAACCACCGTCATCATAACATATCATATCGTAAACATATCATAAACCATATCATATTAACATATCATATCGTAAACATATCATTAACCACCGTCATCATAACATATCATATCGTAAACATATCATTAACCACCGTCATCATAACATATCATATCGTAAACATATCATTAACCACCGTCATCATAACATATCATATCGTAAACATATCATATCGTAAACATATCATTAACCACCGTCATCATAACATATCATATCGTAAACATATCATTAACCACCGTCATCATAACATATCATATCGTAAACATATCATTAACCACCGTCATCATAACATATCATATCGTAAACATATCATTAACCACCGTCATCATAACATATCATATCGTAAACATATCATTAACCACCGTCATCATAACATATCATATCGTAAACATATCATTAACCACCGTCATCATAACATATCATATCGTAAACATATCATTAACCACCGTCATCATAACATATCATATCGTAAACATATCATTAACCACCGTCATCATAACATATCATATCGTAAACATATCATTAACCACCGTCATCATAACATATCATATCGTAAACATATCATTAACCACCGTCATCATAACATATCATATCGTAAACATATCATTAACCACCGTCATCATAACATATCATATCGTAAACATATCATTAACCACCGTCATCATAACATATCATATCGTAAACATATCATTAACCACCGTCATCATAACATATCATATCGTAAACATATCATATCGTAAACATATCATTAACCACCGTCATCATAACATATCATATCGTAAACATATCATATCGTAAACATATCATTAACCACCGTCATCATAACATATCATATCGTAAACATATCATATCGTAAACATATCATTAACCACCGTCATCATAACATATCATATCGTAAACATATCATTAACCACCGTCATCATAACATATCATATCGTAAACATATCATATCGTAAACATATCATTAACCACCGTCATCATAACATATCATATCGTAAACATATCATTAACCACCGTCATCATAACATATCATATCGTAAACATATCATTAACCACCGTCATCATAACATATCATATCGTAAACATATCATTAACCACCGTCATCATAACATATCATATCGTAAACATATCATTAACCACCGTCATCATAACATATCATATCGTAAACATATCATATCGTAAACATATCATTAACCACCGTCATCATAACATATCATATCGTAAACATATCATTAACCACCGTCATCATAACATATCATATCGTAAACATATCATTAACCACCGTCATCATAACATATCATATCGTAAACATATCATATCATAAACATATCATATCGTAAACATATCATTAACCACCGTCATCATAACATATCATATCGTAAACATATCATATCGTAAACATATCATTAACCACCGTCATCATAACATATCATATCGTAAACATATCATTAACCACCGTCATCATAACATATCATATCGTAAACATATCATATCGTAAACATATCATTAACCACCGTCATCATAACATATCATATCGTAAACATATCATTAACCACCGTCATCATAACATATCATATCGTAAACATATCATTAACCACCGTCATCATAACATATCATATCGTAAACATATCATATCGTAAACATATCATTAACCACCGTCATCATAACATATCATATCGTAAACATATCATTAACCACCGTCATCATAACATATCATATCGTAAACATATCATTAACCACCGTCATCATAACATATCATATCGTAAACATATCATTAACCACCGTCATCATAACATATCATATCGTAAACATATCATTAACCACCGTCATCATAACATATCATATTGAAAACCCTAATTCTTTATAAACCCTTAATAAAATCAGATTTGACACACCATTGAAATCACCTTAAATCTGATATACAATAAATGAAATGGTTTATACCTGCAATTGACAATAATCGATCGAATACAAGCCAAAAGACACCAAAGATTGATTAAAACCTTGAAGGATTTGAGAGATAATTGAAAGAGAATTTGTGTGTGTTTAGAAATATGTTATGGCTGCATAATCATCAGGGATTAGCCTAATTAGACCTAAATCCCGTTTTTCATCTTTGAGCCTTGTCAAAAACAGTCCCTGAACTTCATATAAGCTTCGTTTCACCTTTAAACATCTATTGGGGATACATATAACACACTAAAGCACTTTCGCACACTACATAGGCCTTTTACACATCATTAAGTCTACTTTATTGTCACTCATTATAGATAATTAAATCTTACATATAGGGCACATAAACATATAAACACGTATTCACATAAACATATAAACACGTATTTCCACGTAAACATATCACGGACTTATAATTTGACCTAACGACGTTAGTCAACATATACGTTTAAGTTTTGGGATGTTACAATTACCTCCCCCTTAAGAGGATTCCGTCCCCGGAATCACTTCAATCATCAAAAAGGTGGGGATAGGTCTCCCGCATTACGGACTCGGTCTCCCAAGTCATACTTTCGCCGTGATTGTGTTTCCACTTTATGAGAACTAGATCGATAGTCTTTCGTCGTAGCTTCTTTTGTTTCCTTCCCAATATAGCAACAGGTTCATCGACAATCTGCTTGTTGGGATTAATACTTACGTCCTCGAGTGGAATGACATCCGTTTCATTCGCATAGCACTTACGTAGATAACACACATGAAATGTGTTGTGAATTCCATTAAGTTCTGGAGGTAAGTCCAGCTTAAATGCCTGTTCATTAACCCTCTTAATGATTTTAAAAGGTCCAATGAATCTGGGGCTTAACTTTCCACGTTTTCCAAACTGTAATACACCTTTCCAAGGCGACACCTTGAGTAAAACCATTTCGCCTTCTTTAAAATCGAACGGCCTCCTTTTCTTATCAGCATATGACTTTTGCCTTTCACGAGCAACACGTAAGGCTTTCTTTGCAACATTAACTTTATCGGCCGTAAGCTGTACTAATTCGGGTCCAGCAAATTGCTTTTCCCCGGGCTCCAACCAACAACTAGGAGTCCGACACTTCCTACCATATAACATCTCATAAGGTGGCATTCCAATGCTCGCATGATAACTATTGTTATACGCAAACTCAATAAGAGGTAGGTGTTTATCCCACGAACCACCATAATCCATTACACAAGCTCTGAGCATATCTTCGAGCGTTTGAATAGTCCTTTCACTTTGCCCATCAGTTTGCGGATGGTAGGCTGTGCTCAGACGAACTTGCGTACCAACTTCCCGTTGAAAACTCTTCCAAAAGTTGGAAACGAATCGAGCATCACGATCTGACACAATCGATATCGGAACACCATGTTTAGAAACCACTTCATCAATATACAACGTAGCGAAGTTCTCCATAGGAGCAGTCTCCCGAACTGGGAGAAAGTGAGCACTCTTCGTTAATCGATCGACAATAACCCATATCATATCGTGACCACGAGGCGTCCTCGGAAGTTTGGTCACAAAATCCATCGTAATGTGATCCCATTTCCACTCAGGAATCTCAAGTTGCTGAAACTTCCCGTAAGGCTTTTGATGTTCAGCTTTCACCTTCGCACACGTCAAACATTTCTGCACATACATCATCACATCGTTCTTAATACTGGGCCACCAATAAATAGGCTTCAAATCTGCATGCATCTTTGTGGCACCAGGGTGTACAGAATACTTAGTTTTGTGAGCTTCATCCATTACTAACTCACGATTGCCTCCATAGAGAGGAACCCATATTCTACCTTTGTAGGTTCGAAGGCCACGACTATTTTCTCCCATTTGGAGTCTGTTCTTCTTCTTTTTCCCAATAGACTCCGCTTTCACATTATCATCCTTTAACGCTTCGATTTGAGCTAATCGAATAGGTTCCAGTAAATTCGACTCAATCTTTGTAATCATCGCACATAATCTACTCTTCGCATATCCTTTGCGACTTAAGGCATCAGCAACCACATTAGCTTTGCCGGGGTGATATTTAATCTCACAATCATAATCCTTTAATAACTCCATCCACCGTCGTTGTCTAACATTCATGTCCTTCTGAGTAAACACGTACTGTAAGCTCTTATGATCCGTATAAAGGGTACACTTTGTACCATACAGATAATGTCGCCACAACTTCAGAGCAAAAACAACCGCAGCCAGCTCAAGGTCATGAGTAGGATAGTTCCGCTCATGAGGCTTCAGCTGTCGAGAGGCGTAAGCGATAACTTTGTCTCGTTGCATTAGTACACACCCTAACCCCGTGATGGATGCGTCACTATAAACCACTAGATCATCTGTTCCTTCGGGTAAAGCTAAGACTGGAGCTTCACACAACTTCTTTTTCAACGTTGTGAAGGCTTTCTCTTGAGCATCAGTCCACACAAACTTCACACCTTTCTTCGTCAATTCAGTCATTGGCTTGGCAATGCGCGAGAAATCCTGAATGAAACGTCGATAATAACCAGCCAAACCGAGAAAACTCTTAATTTCAGTAGGAGACTTAGGCTGCTCCCACTTCGACACTGCTTCTATCTTCGAAGGATCTACTTTTATACCATCAGAGGAGACGACATGGCCGAGGAAATGAACTTCCTTTAGCCAGAACTCGCACTTGGAGAATTTAGCATATAGCTTTTTCTCTCTGAGGACTTGAAGGACAGCTCTCAAATGCTCTCTATGTTCCTCTTCCGACTTTGAATACACAAGAATGTCGTCGATAAAAACAATAACGAAATGATCCAAAAATGGTCGACAGACACGGTTCATCAAATCCATAAACTTCGCTGGAGCATTTGTCAAACCGAATGGCATGACAAGGAACTCATAATGACCATAACGAGTTCGGAACGCTGTTTTGGCTACACTTTCTTCTTCAACCTTCAATTGATGATAACCAGACCGTAAGTCGATCTTCGAAAAACAGGAAGCACCTTGAAGTTGATCGAACAAATCATCAATGCGAGGGAGTGGATATTTATTCTTCACCGTTCTTTTATTCAGCTCGCGATAATCGATACACATGCGCATGGATCCGTCTTTCTTCTTTACGAAAAGGATAGGAGCACCCCATGGAGAGGAACTCGGACGAATGAAACCTTTATCTAAAGTTCCTGAATTTGCGTCATTAACTCCTTCATCTCCGTCGGAGCTAGTCGATAGGGAGCTTTGGCTACAGGAGTAGCACCAGGAATGAGATCAATAGAAAATTCAACCTCACGATCAGGAGGAAGACCTGGAAGATCTTCAGGGAAAACATCAGGAAACTCGGAAACAACTTCAACATCAGAAACTGTAGGCTTCGCGATACGAGAATCAATTACATAAGCTAGAAAATGTGACTTAGTTTGCCGTATACAACGAAGCGCTTTCATCATTGAGATCACCTTAACATTTCCCGGCTTCTTGTCACCATAAACACAGACACCTTTACCGTCAGGAGTAGCGATACGGACTATCTTTTTCGAACATAGGACGACAGCATCATTCTTAGACATCCAATCCATACCAAGTACCACATCGAAACTAGGAATGGTAGCGGGTAACAGGTTAGCAGTAAATGAACGACCCTCTATTTCTATCGGACAATCAGAATAACCTTCCCGAATAATAGACGTCGCACCATTAGCCACCTCTACTTCTATAGGGCACCGTAAAGAACTAGTAGTCATGTCTAACTTGGGAGCAAACAGAGTAGACACAAAAGATTTGTTCGCACCAGAATCAAATAACACATTAGCAGGTTTGGAGTTAACAATAAGGGTAGCAGTAACTACCTGATCGTCGTCTTTTGCCTCCTCAGCCGTCATCTGAAAGGCACGGGCTTTGGCTTTGGAAGCTTCTGCCTTCTTTCCCTCATCTTTCTTCATCTGCGGGCAGTCTGCAATACGGTGCTTGGTGTCTCCACATTTATAACATCTAGCCTTGTCAGTGCATTGATCAATGGTATGACCCTGAGTTCCACACTTATTGCACCTGCGGGTCTTTGTAGAACACTGACCAGAATGGATAGATTTGCAGCCAGGGCACCATTTTCCATCCTTGTCTGCCCTTCCCTTGTCAGAGGACGATGAAGATCCCTTAAATTTCTTTCCAAAACGATTTGATCCACCAAACCGCCTCTTGTTGCCAAACTTCTTCTCATCTTCTTTCTTTTCAACTTTCTTATCCGCAGCAAAATCGTCATCAAGCTTTTTGGATTCCTTGATTGCTTCCGTTAGGGTCTTATGCTGCCTACAAATACCTCGATAACTTGGAGGTAAACCATCGACATAGCAGGCGACTTGATCTGCATCAGTTCTGAATAGATGACCCACAAATTTCATTTTCTCCATAAAGGAACGAGCATAATCATTAATTTTGCCAACTTCAGCTGTTAAAGCACGGAACTCTTTTTCCATTTTGCGCTGTTCATGAGTCCCGATATATTCCTCAATGAATTTCTGCTTAAAGTCAGCCCACGTAATAGCAGTTACCATAGTCGGAGTCATTGAAATAGTAATGCTCTTCCACCAGTCTCGAGCACCTTCTTTCAACATTCTACTCGCACACAACACCTTTTTATCCTCTGGACAGTCACAAGCTTCAAAGACCATCTCAGTATCATCAAGCCATTCCATACAGCCTACTGCGTTAAGTGTTCCATTGAATTTCTGAGCTCCGCACTTCTGAAAACTTTCGAACTTAAATCGAGGAGCTTGAACTACATTAGGAGGAGCCACATCAACATTAACAGGGGGAACGACAACATTATCCACAGGTGGCTCAATGTGGTGAGACGGCACTGAGTAGTTGCCATCAGTTCCTTCAGCATTCTCAGCAAGGGCGTTGTTCAGTTGCTCTTGAGTCTGTGCTAACTGGGCTTGGAGAGTCAGCACAAGATTGTACAATTCAGCTGCATTTGGGATTTGCTCCACCACTGCTTCGTTAACTATGGGTTGATTACCAAGAGGTGGAGGCATAGGGCCTAACGAGCCTTGTCGATTGACCTGCTGAGGATTCACTTGATTTCTATTCACGTTAGCTGCAGTAGCAGTAGCAGCAGCATTAGAAGCACCTGCGCCCGGATGGACAGGTGGAGTAACGCTAGCAGTAACTCCATCGCGTCGTAAGTTGCCTTGACGAGTGTTAACCATCTTTCCTTCACTGAAAGATAGAGTCGATAAGCGCAAAGATAAGGCTATAACATACTTCGTATCGTAAACATCTCATAAGCCCTATCACACTCGCACTCGTCCCAACCCATCCTACATCACATGTCATCACTAGCTAAGGCATCCTACGAATACCTAGCATACGCATCTTAAGTTTAAGTCCAAATCCTATGGTCAATAGGCCTTGGTTCACTTAAACTACTTCTCTGATACTAACTTGTAACACCCGTTTCGTAAAAATATGGATTTCCAAAAATTTTGCCTAACGGCGTTAAATCATGCGGAAACGATTTAGGAAATACTCAACTAAAGAAAACAGTTGAGAAAACATAAGTGGTGTTACTAATAGCATCAAATCAGTAATAAAAGAAATCCATAAGATTGCCCAACATAAAGCAATCATAACATAGTCATTACATAAGTTCCACAAAGGAAATCAATAACATAAGGTCTATGCGAAGCTATTGGGTAAACTAAAGCCAGCTTGATCATCTACCCATCTCTCGCCAAAGCTTCACACGTCATCTCAATGCCTAACCTGAGGGGTGTCAACACATTAAAAGAAACAAGTGTTAGCTATAAAGCTAAGTAAGATAACACCAGGTTTAAGCAAACATTTCATCCATTTAAATCGTCACTTTAAAACATTACGTCATTTTAATTAGGCATTCATACCACCGTATAAACATATCCACATCACATATAAGCATAGAGTTCATGACCCTAAGCGTGCCTAATCAATTTCGTCATCTCATCTCATTAAGTTGTGACTAAGTCACCGTTAAGTTGTAACCGAAGTTACCGTTACCACCGTTTCATCTCATTTCATTAAGTTGTGACTATGTCATCTTATTTTACATACCTATAACCACCGTCAGGCATGCCGTACCTATTACCACCGTCAGGCACCATTTATACGTACCCATTACCACCGTAAGGCACGATGTACCTATCACCACCGTAAGGCACTATGTACCTATCACCACCGTAAGGCACTATGTACCTATCACCACCGTAAGGCACAGGTTATGCATAACACTTATCATCTAATTAGCTCGAGCATTATCATGTTTAGTTTAGATTTCCACCTTTAACCTAAACTAATCCATACTATCATCTTTTCACGTTAGGGCCCTTAAAACGTGCACGTGTCATGGCAACCTAAAAAAGGTCTAGTGTTCTAGATGAACAAGCCACATATACATGCACATAACAACATTACAACATATCATTAACCACCGTTATCATAACATATCATATCGTAAACATATCATATCGTAAACATATCATTAACCACCGTCATCATAACATATCATATCGTAAACATATCATATCGTAAACATATCATTAACCACCGTCATCATAACATATCATCATATATCATATCATAAACGTATTTACGGGGAAACATTTTAAACATAAGCACCGTCATCTTTAATCCCCGAATACCTCCCTTATCAACCCAACCACAATATAGGTTATACATTACCGTTTTGGAGGTTATAGTTTATGAAACCATTTTTGTTGCACCCTCAGCGTGACAAAAGTAGTGTATCTTACCTCGTAGTAGTATGTGCGCGCAAACAAAGGCTACAAGTGCTTAATAGTAATCCCCCGACACCTATCGTACATTAACATATGAAGTATAAGTCATTAGGGACATTAAATGGACTTTCGTACGACTTTAGGACTCATAGAATCCGTCGAAACTCGACCTTCACTCACTAATTCAACCTTTCAGGAAACTTGACCTCAAAATCATCCTTTAAACTCATTACCATTAGAAAATAGACTCTCTCACGATTCTAGGGATAGCTTATTTGTCAAAAACGGAGTTACGGTTCAAAAGATATGGCCATTTGAAAAATCAAACGAATTTAGCTTCCAGAAAACGAACTTAGCTTCCAGAAAACGAATTTAGCTTCCAGAAAACGAATTTAGACCATACTGAACGAACTTAGCAATGCCCAAACGAACTTAGAAGACCAAAAACGAAGTTCATCTTCGTTTGAGCAATGATAAAATGAACTTAGACCCTTTAAAACGAATTTAGGCTTCAAGTTTTGTACTAACGAATTTAGAAAGCTTCATACGAACTTAGATGGTGCTCAAACGAACTTAAGCTTTGTGTCAAACGAATTTAGACACCCATGAACGAACTTAGAGGGCATCAAACGAACTTAGGCTTATATAAAACGAATTTAGGACCTTTAAAACGAATTTGAACTTCGTTTGGAACCATCAGGAACGAATTTAGCTTCAGAAAACCCTAACTTCGTCCAGAAATCATAAAACGACTTGTTCTTCGATTTTTCCAGACATCAATCGACTTGGGCTTCACCCAAAACATGATTTTGACATATATAAACATATTTTGATCATATAGATCAATTACAAACTTGTTTGACACCGTTTAGATCCTTAATTGGCTTAATCATATTGAAAACCCTAATTCTTTATAAACCCTTAATAAAATCAGATTTGACACACCATTGAAATCACCTTAAATCTGATATACAATAAATGAAATGGTTTATACCTGCAATTGACAATAATCGATCGAATACAAGCCAAAAGACACCAAAGATTGATTAAAACCTTGAAGGATTTGAGAGATAATTGAAAGAGAATTTGTGTGTGTTTAGAAATATGTTATGGCTGCATAATCATCAGGGATTAGCCTAATTAGACCTAAATCCCGTTTTTCATCTTTGAGCCTTGTCAAAAACAGTCCCTGAACTTCATATAAGCTTCGTTTCACCTTTAAACATCTATTGGGGATACATATAACACACTAAAGCACTTTCGCACACTACATAGGCCTTTTACACATCATTAAGTCTACTTTATTGTCACTCATTATAGATAATTAAATCTTACATATAGGGCACATAAACATATAAACACGTATTTCCACGTAAACATATCACGGACTTAGAATTTGACCTAACGACGTTAGTCAACATATACGTTTAAGTTTTGGGATGTTACACTACCTGGCCATTTCCTCAGCAAACCCAGCTTCCCATGAAGCTTTGACAGTTTCAGGGTCAAACTGTTCTTCCAAATCACCAAAGGCTTCAATGTGACCCTCAGCAGCAGGGGGTGCATTAAACATAACAATTTGTTGCTCCCCCTCAATACCAGCTGGGGGAGCTTCATCATTTCCATCTTTTTCAATCTCCCCCTCAACACCAGCAGGGGGAATTTCAACATTTGCCTCTTTTTCAGTCTCCCCCTCAACACCAGCAGGGGGAACATCATCAGCTTTGGTTGTGTCATCCATTTCTAGTACCTCTTCAGCAGAGTCTTCATAGATTTGGGCAACTGCCTTGTTAACTGCTTCAGTTACCAGATCTAAAACAACAGCATCAACTTTCTCCCCCTTGGAAGTTGTAG
Organism: Erigeron breviscapus; assembly: GCA_034093135.1. Lineage (NCBI taxonomy): Eukaryota > Viridiplantae > Streptophyta > Magnoliopsida > Asterales > Asteraceae > Erigeron > Erigeron breviscapus. The sequence goes on from CM067172.1 coordinate 47,491,006, forward strand.
TGTTAATAACAACTTCCACAGTCGCTGGCTGTTTAGGTTGTTGGTTCACAAGTTGCGCCAACAATTTCTTAATTTCATCAACTTCTGTCTCCAGTCTAAGTTGCCTCTGGCGATCTTCCTCAGTAAAGGATGCGGAAGGGATTGGAAGATCAGCCACTTGTTTTTCTAAGGCATGAATTGCCTTAGTGTTACTGTCGACTTGAGTGGTCAGAGGAGGAATGAGACCACTCAGCTTCTTGACACTAGCAGCAGCAGACTTGCTGGTAGAGGCTGCCTTCTTTGCTGAGTAGCTGGTGGAGTTGGCACATTTCAGCAGCGACAAGGCATTAGATCGAAGGATCTGCTGATCATGCTTGATAACTTTGGTGGATTCATTGATTTTGTGTTGATCAGCAGCCATGGAGATGAATTTTTCTTTAATCATCTCTACTTCTGAGCAGTTTTCAATTTGCTTGTTGTACCAGCTGGTCAGAGTAGAGATTAGTCTTTCAGATTCATTTTCCTTCACTTCTACAGCAATTTCTGCATATTTGGTGAGATCATTCAATTGATGCTCCACCCTTTCCAACCTATCAGCAGAGTAGGTGGAGTAAGAAATACCCAAATCCTTAGCTGTTTGAGGTTCAATTTCAGGGGGAACTGAGGATGAGCAGCCAGGAACACTTAAGAAGGAAGAAGGCATGCCAAGAGACAGCATGGTGTTCACTGGTCGCATTGGAGGAGTTTTGGGTCTTGCAGTAAGAGTAACTGCCTCAGAAGTTTCTACAATACTTTCAACAGTCACTGCTGCATTCTCACCAGCAGCACCAGCATCATTATTTTCATCAACCTCCATGTCACTTGCTTCTTTCTCATCAGCATGACTGTAAGAATCAAGCTGAAAATCGTCAGCAACAAAATCATCCAGGTCAAAATCACTTTCATCATCAACTTCTTCATCCCCATCACTAGCACCTTCAGCATCACCCAAATCAACATTTCTTTCAACAATTTCTCTTTCCTCAATGCTGGAATCCACCTCAGCATTCTTACTCAAAACAACCTTTTCAATTTCACCAACCAGCACCTGCCTTTCATCCAGAGAAAAATTTAAAGGGGTTGGGGAATTTGGTGCCTCTGTTTCAGTGTGTTGTACCACTGAAACGTCATCGGCCGTAGAATGTGTTGTCTCTAGCATCACCTGTGGTCTGGCTGCTGACAACGACTCAGAGGGTTGAGAAGAGGAAGGAATTATTTGAGTGGTAGACTCAACTCTAGTGGGCTGGGGTGACCCTTGTACTTCACCAACCTCTCCTACAGAAGATTGAGGTGGCTGCTTGCGGTTACCCTTTTTCTCGTCAGCAACCTTTTTTGAGGCTGCTGATGGGCCGGCTGGGTTTCTAATGTCCTTGGGCTGTGAGGACGTCTTAGCCTTTGTGGTTAAGCCCTTTGGTACTCGCTGCTTCTGTTTTGGGACATCAGCAGGAGGTGAAGTGATAGTAGATGTAGTTTGTGTTTTGTTGGTCTTTTTGGGAGCTTTGGAGGCTGCTGGGGGGTTTTCCAGCGAGCCAGCTCCAGAGGATCGTTTTTTATATACATCAGGATAGGTGGAGTAAAGTACCTGTTTCATTGCCGGAAAGCACCTGGGTTTTTTTTGTTTTTCCCAATTTTTTCATGTTTCATTGCCGGAGGAAGCACAACATATTTAGCATCAAACACCTCAGTGTCACAAGCAGGTACCTTGTACACTGTGCTGGCAATCCGTGGTGCGAAAAGGACAGTAGCACCATTAGGAAGATATTCTTCCTTCAGTTCATGCTTAAAAATTAGCGAGAGAAACCGAGTGAAGGGAACTGAGCTCGATCTATTTTTGACAAGAACTTTTGCCTTTAGATCTTCAAAGATGACACTGGCAAAGTCAATGAAACGACCATTTGCCAGTGCATATATCATCTGCATCTGGGCAGCAGTGGCCTGATCAAATGATCCACTGTTCCCACCAAGGCATTGAATGACATGAGAAAAAAGTAACCTCCATACTCCAGGCAGGAACTTTTTCTGAGGGTTGCTGTGAACAGGTTGAGTTGGTTCCATGTTTGTTCCATAGCCTATGGAAAGCAACCAATCTTTCCATACATTAGTAGATACCAGGTCAGCAAATTGTCTTTCTTCAGATTGTGAAGGAAGACGAAGAACATCTCTTAACAAATCAACAGAGATGGTGATGGTGTGTTTTCCTTTCATGACAGTACCGAAATAGTGCTGCTCACGAGGTTGTAGTCACATGTCCACCAGAATTCCCTCAACAGATGGACACACATTTCTTTTGGATCTTTATAGATGGCCCTTCTAGCCGGACATGCTCTTATAAAATCAAGCATCTGATAGTAACCTTTAACTTGGGAAGGAATTTCAAGAGATCCAAGATAGTTATTTGGTTTAATAACCAACTTATGGGCTTGAAAGGCTACATGTTTTGATGGAACAATGCCTTCAGGATCGAACTCCTTGGACGTGAGATAGAGAGGAACAATTTCCAAGGTTTCTTGATGTTGAGATGAGGAAGAAGTCATTTTGATATTAAGATGATGAGGAAGAAGATGAAAGGATTGAGAGAAAATAGAAAAGATATATAGGGATTTGAAGATTTTGTGAATAGGAGAGAAGAATTGAGAAGATGAATTTTGAGAGTATGAAGAATGGTGATTGAAAAAGATTTGAATATATAGCATGGATATGGGCCCTATAACTTATGATAGTGAACCGTCACCAATACTCTCTCTCATACGTAATATATACATATATATACGTATTTGAGTAACGTATAAAAGATTGATGTGACAACTTGTACCATTATTTCAAAAGTACTCGAGTTTTACGGCTGATACAGTGTACAAGTTGTCCATTAGGGAGAAAATCGAGGTAACCGTTTTCATATTTCAATAAAATATTGATAAAAATACTTGGTGGATATATTCACACGATAAAGTAGTTGAGATTGAAATATATTCCACTGACCAAGTTAGAAAATTTGATTACCCCATTTAGAAAACATGTATTAGTCAGCGACTCCAAAAAAAAAACATTTGCTGCTGACCAACTTTATACAATTTTTGGCAAATTGTCAGCCATTAACGGATTTTGTTTGTCTTTACCAGCAGCCGTTTGCTGCTGGACTAGATAGAGACTTTTAGCTCTCTATTACTTTTATTTTGCTTTTTCCCAAAGCAACAGGGATCAATGGATTTGAAAAGTCTTTACCAGCAGCCGTTTGCTGCTGGACTAGATAGAGACTTTTAGCTCTCTATTGCTTTTGTTTTGCTTTTTCCCAAAGCAACAGGGATCAACGGTTTTGAGAAGTCTTTACCAGCAGCCGTTTGCTGCTGGACTAGATGGAGACTTTTAGCTCTCCATTGCTTTTGTTTTGCTTTTTCCCAAAGCAACAGGGATCAACGGATTTGAAATGTCTTTACCAGCAGCCGTTTGCTGCTGGACTAGATGGAGACTTTTTAGCTCTCCATTGCTCTTTATGTTCAGCGAGTAAGATACTCTTGAGCTCGCTGAAAGATATTTTTGACTATAAGGTCACTTTTCAACATATAAGAGAGATGTATGTTGAAGCATCAGCAGACATGACAAGTCATGTTGCTGATTCACCATTCAGCATTCCCAACGTACTGACCAGATACTTGAATCTGGATTCATCTAAGGGTTTTGTGAAAATGTCAGCAAGTTGGTCATCAGTGGGGATGAAGTATATTTCAACATCCCCTTTCATGACATGGTCACGAATGAAATGGTACCTAATGTCTATGTGTTTGGTCTTAGAATGCTGAACATGATTATGTGTGATTGCAATAGCACTTGTATTGTCACACATAATGGGAATCTTAGAGAATTCTAAGTCATAGTCAGCGAGTTGGTTTTTCATCCATAGGACTTGTGCACAGCAACTCGCTGCTGATACATATTCTGCTTCAGCAGTGGAGATGGATACTGTATGCTGTTTCTTACTAGACCAACTAGTCAGCTTCCCCCCCAACAGTTGACATCCACCACTGGTACTTTTCCTATCTAACATGCAACCAGCATAGTCAGAGTCAGAATATGCAACTAGGTCAAAATTGGAGTCTTTGGGATACCAGAGACCCAATGTTGAAGTACCTTTTAGATACTTGAAAATTCGCTTTACAGCGAGAAGATGGGATTTCCTAGGAGAGGCTTGATATCTTGCACATAAGCAAGTAGCAAACATGATATCAGGACGACTCGCTGTGAGATACATCAGCGAGCCAATCATTCCCCGATAGAGAGTGGGGTTCACATGCTTGCCATCAGGATCAGCATGAAGATTATTGGGAGGAGACATGGGAGTGGCCTTAGTAGTGACATTAGACATGTCAAATTTGGCTAGCATGTCTCGAATGTACTTTTCCTGATTAAGGAAAATCCCATTTGGTAGTTGACGAATTTGAAGACCAAGAAAGAAGGTCAGCTCACCCATCATGCTCATCTCAAAATGAGAGGACATCAGTGAGCTGAACTTGGTACAAAGTTTCTTGCTGGAGGACCCAAAAATGATGTCATCTACATATATCTAAACATATAGGACATCAGCACCCTTTCTATAGATGAAGAGGGTGCTGTCAATGGATCCTCGCTGAAACTTATTAGAGAGAAGAAATTCAGAGAGAGTGTCATACCAAGCTCTGGGAGCTTGTTTAAGACCATAGAGTGCCTTATAGAGGCGATAGACATGGTGTGGCTTGGCTGGATCTTCAAAACCAGGTGGCTGCTCAACATAAACTTCCTCATCGAGTTTTCCATTTAGGAAAGCACTCTTTACATCCATTTGATATACTGTGAAGTTTCTGTAAGCAGCATGTGCCAAGAATAAGCGAATAGCTTCTAATCGGGCCACTGGTGCAAAGGTTTCATCGTAATCAACACCTTCTTCTTGAAGGTATCCTTGTGCAACCAGCCTAGCCTTGTTACGAGTAACAACACCATCTTCGTCCATTTTATTCTATAAACCCATTTAGTTCTGATGGGTTCTTTTCCAGGAGGTAGAGGAACCAAAAACCAGACATTCTGTCTTTTGAATTGGGTGAGTTCCTCTTGCATGGCAGCAACCCATGAGGGATCAACCATTGCTTCTCCTATATTTTTGGGAGTGATCATAGACAAGAAGTTTACATATAGACATGTATTTCTTGTCGCTGATCGAGTAATAATCCCCTGCTGAGGATCACCGATGACTTGGTGAGCTGGATGACTAGATGTCCACTTAAGTGCAGGAGCACTGGAGACACCAAGTTGAGTGGCAGCGGAAATTGGAGCGATGGGATCAGCAGGAGCATTATAAGAAGAGAGGTCAATGGTAAGAATGGGTTCAGGAGAATGATCAGCAGAGCCATTCGACTGATTTGAGTTATCATTGATGGTGGAGTCTTCAGCAGACTCCGTTTCTTCAGCATTTGCTGAAGCATCATGAAACTCCTCATCAGTAGAGTCATCAGCATGCACGTCATCAGCCAGTGATCTAGGATTGGCTGATGCTGCATGGATTGATCTTAAGATAGGCTCAACTGGCTCAATCGAGTAGATATGAGCAGCAACTTGCTTTAGTTCAGCATCAGCTGAACTATCCTTTGTGATATGCTGAATAGTATCAGGCAGCGAGCAAGAAGCATCAACAAATAAGTCAGCTTCCTTAGTAAGAGGGTCAGCTAGCTCATTAAAAATGACCTCAGATGAAGAAGATTGAATGTCCTTTAGTGCTGATGAACTTTCATCAAAAGTAACATGAATGGATTCATCAACCTTCTGAAGGCGAGTATTGAATACTCTGAATGCCTTGCTGATGGAAGAATACCCAAGAAAGTATCCATCATCAGCTTTAGGATCAAATTTTCCTAGGTGATCCTTGTTGTTTAAGATGAAGACAGGACATCCAAATACATGGAAGTATTTGATTTGAGGTTTCTTACCTTTCAACACCTCATACGTTGTCTTGTCATGTCTTTTAACTATTAGACATCTATTTTGAGTATGACAAGCAGTGTTGACAGCTTCAGCCCGAATTTACTAGCCAAAGAAGACTCACTGAGCATGGTGCGTGCTGCTTCAATGAGAGTTCTATTTCTCCTTTCAGCGACACCATTTTGCTCAGGAGTTTTGGTGGAAGAGAAATTTTGTGAGATCCCTTGATCAGCACAAAAGGCTTCAAGAGTGTGGTTTCTGAACTCAGTACCATGATCGCTCCTGAGTTCTTTTACCCTTATGCTGTTGAGATTCTCCATTTTCTTGATGAAATTGATAATTTCTTCAGCAGCATCACTCTTAGAATGAAGAAAGATAGTCCAAGTGTATCGTGAGTATTCATCCACGATTACTAAAGTGTATCTGCTACCCTTTAGACTTTGGACATTCACTGGACCAAAAAGGTCCATGTGAAGAAGATGAAAGCAGCCAGAGATAGAATTGGCTTGCTTGGTTTTGAAGGTTGCTCTGTGGCTTTTACCTTTTTCACAAGCACCACAGAGTCTATCCTTTTCAAAAGAAAGATGAGGGAGGCCACGAACAAGGTTCATTTTGGCCAGAGAGTTAATGGTTTTGAAATTCACATGCGACATACGCTTGTGCCATAACCAATTTAGTTCAGCAGCTGACTTAGCAAAGAAACAAGTTTCACTATCAGTCTTGATAGGAGTGAAGTCAACCAGATATACATCTCGTTTTCTTGGAGCAACCAAGACTACTTCCTTGTTTACATTTACCACAGTGCCTTGATGTTTATCAAGAATCACTTTGTAGTCAGCATCACAAAGTTGACTTATGCTGATGAGATTATGTTTTAATCCATTGACATAAGCGACCTTGGAGAACTTAATGAGTCCATTGGAGAGAAGACCATAACCTTCAGTTTGTCCAGTGGAGTTATCACCAAACACTACAGTAGGGCCAGCAAAAGAAACAAGTTTCACTATCAGTCTTGATAGGAGTGAAGTCAACCAGATATACATCTCGTTTTCTTGGAGCAACCAAGACTACTTCCTTGTTTACATTTACCACAGTGCCTTGATGTTTATCAAGAATCACTTTGTAGTCAGCATCACAAAGTTGACTTATGCTGATGAGATTATGTTTTAATCCATTGACATAAGCGACCTTGGAGAACTTAATGAGTCCATTGGAGAGAAGACCATAACCTTCAGTTTGTCCAGTGGAGTTATCACCAAACACTACAGTAGGGCCAGAAGAAGAAGGACCCTGCTGAGATGGATGCACTCTTTTGGGAGTGATCGATCTAGGTTTCTGATTAGGAGTAGCTGACCTCATTTGCCTATGAGGTAGGTACTGCCTATTAGGAGTAGAGGCTCTAACTTGCTGGTGAGGCAAGTGTCCTCTTTGAGGAGTGATAGGCCTTACTTGCTGATGGGGCAAGTATCCTCTTTGAGGAGTGATAGGCCTTACTTGTGTATTAGACATCCTCTCTTTTTGAGGAGTTTTATGCCTCAAAATAGGAGTAGGCATCGATTGGGATGCCTGCTGGTGGACTTGTCTATCAGCATGTCTGACCTGTGAAGGTCCTACTCGCTGATGTCTAGCGTCACCGAACCTGACGCGTCTTTTCATGACACGATCATCCTGAACAGTTTTACTGTCAGCATGGGCAGGAGCTTGCTGAGAAGATGAAGAGGAAGAGGGTTGAGCAACTGGTTGAGGTTGCTGATTAACATGATTAGCTCGCTGAGGCGTGCTATAGTCATAGGGGACAGCAACCTTACTTCTTTTGAAGGGTTCAGTAGGTCTGATGGTGAGCTGCTGAGGAGCGATGGGTTTAAAACCATCACTACCAATATCCCCTTCAAAAGAATCCCAGAAGAGTATTGAACTCTTCCTTCGTTTGGCATCATGCCAATAATGGGAAGATGAGGATAGGGGTTGCTGGTGCTTGCTGAGGAGCCAGCACCATTTTCCTCAGCTGGATTAGATGGGTCGCTGGTAGTAGGAGAGGTAGTACCAGCTTCCATTTCATTATGGTAATCGTTAAGACCCCTAACAAAATACCATTTCTTCATCTCTTCAGGAGAGATGACAGCAGACGGAGAAATAGAAATTTCAGGCTTCACCTCATCATTGAACAAGTCAGAGAGAGAGGCAGCGGCATTAAAGTCACCACCTATTACTGCCTGAACTTGGGCAGGGACTTGTTCGTTTAAGCACTGGTGGTGAAACCTGGAAGCTTTTGACCAGGAGGTCACAATCTTCTTAAGGTTGGCAACTTCAAGCTTGAGTCTTTCATTCTCAAGTTGAACCTTTTGTGCCAATAACTCATGAGATTGAAGTTCAACGTGAACATTTCTCAACTCATTGAGTTTTTCAGATTTTTCACTCAACTCTGAACAGACAGAGTCAAGTTTGGATTGGATATCAGCTCGTATAGATTCAACGAACTGGATATCACAGAGAAGAGATTCGAAGATTTTAGGTTTATCTTCGTCAGAGGCAGAAGAGTGAGCACATACCTTTTTAATGGTGACGTTAACCCATTGACTGGAAGAGACTTGGTCTTTAGTCAGAGCATCACCATCAGCAAGTGCCATAAGACACATGGCATCGACGTATTCCTCACTGTCTGAATCATCAGATTCAGCCCAGTCGTGCTCTTCAGCTACCAGCCCTTTTGCTGGCATTTTTGCATCTTCCATTTCAGCAACCTTGGCTTTTAGCTGATAGTATTTGTTCCTGTACTCATCAGCAGGTTTGGAAGGGTTAGTTTTAGGAGCAGCGGGAGTTGGTAAAGCAACTCTGCACTCCTTTTGGTAGTGTCCCTTTCTACCACATCTCCAGCACTCCTCTTGAGTTTTGTCAATAGGAGGCTTGTATGGAGCAACCGACTTACGGTTGTTCCATTTACGAGAGTACCTCTTACCAGCGACTAAGGCAAAATCCATAAAGTCGCTGAACATCTCTTGTTTCTCATCAGCGTCGAGATCATTAACAAGAGACTGAATAGGAGGTGGGAGATGAGAAGAGCTGGCACCATTATTAAAATTAATGGGCTCAACAGAGACAAGGGCAAGGGGGTCAGTAGCGGTGTAAGCAGAAGAGGTTGAAGAAGAGGAAGAGGAAGGGAAGAGGAAGAGGAAGAGGAAGAGGAAGAGGAAGAGGAAGAGGAAGAGGAAGAGGTTGAAGAAGAGGAAGAGGAGGGACCAGCACGATGTTGTGCGTCAGCAGCGGCTCTTAGAGTTTGAGCAAGAGCTCTCTCTTCAAATTGAAGAATACCGAAGAGAGACTCAAGATCAAGCCCATTAAGACGCTCTGTGGTCCTGAGGATTTGTCTTAGACCTTGCCACTTGATAGGTAAACTATCAAGAAATTTGTGGCATACCTCAAAGTCGTCATGGGTGATGCCAACAGTGGTCATGTCGTTCAGCAACCCTTTAAATCGGGTATAAGTGCCGTTAAGACCTTCGTTGGGGAGGGAGAAGAATTTTTCATAGGCTCTTTTGAGGTCTATCTTTTTAGTGGCTATGGTAGCAGCAGAACCTTCATACATGCTACAGAGCCTATCCCACACTTCTTTAGAAGAGGGATATCTGATGACGACTTTCATGATATCAGAAGGAAGAGTGCTGATAATCATGTTCTTAAGCCTTGCATCAAGATTAACAAGTCTCCTCTCATCGTCAGTCCATTGAACCTCTGGTTTGACAATGTCAATCACAATCTCAGGAGCATCGACAGTTGCTCCTGGTGTTCTTTGCACCAGAGTAGGAATATATGGACCAACGGTTAGAATTGACATAAGGTAGGGTTCCACACCCACTATGTGAAGTAACATCCTTTCCTTCCAAGACCCAAAGTCATCGGGCTCGAATCTTGGAGGGACAGACACGTAACCGAAGTCACGTGTGTTAACGAGGGTGGGAACAGCAGTCATGTTCTTGTTTTAAGAAAAGATTAAGAAAGATAAGAAAGAGATTTAAGAAAATAAGTATGCAAACGGATCTTTGTTTCAATAATTTAGAAACGTTGTCTCTGATACCACTTGACAGTCCACAATTTGCACACTTATGTTTGTTTTATCTAGACAAGAAAGTAAAGAACAGAAAGTAAAGAACATGAACAAGAATAAGTTCAAATGCAAATATCTAAGCAAGTCTAATCATATGTATCATTGATTAAACGATGAATACATGGTCGATATTACAACTTGTCTTACAAGAATACAAATGAACTAAATAATTGCTAAGTCTAGACACTCTATAAACTTAAGCAATTACAAGAGAGATAATAAAGTGACACACACTTTGTGGTGACAAAACACAAAGTATAAATGATGCGGCTGTGTTGCTTTATATAGGGGAGGAATTAGGGCAACACAGCCTTACAATGATAGTGATAGAATGGTGGTTGTCGACTTCTCATAGGCTCGTTGTACTTGGATCCAGGAGCCTTTGTCTTCTTTACCAAAACGGGTATGAAAGAGAAAACCCTTGTTTTAGTCCCAACTGTACCTTTGCCATATAAGGTAATGTTCAGTTGGAAGAACCACCATGTGACTTCTTGTCTTCTTATGATTTGAAAACTTCCCGCCTTGACACACAACTTGGAAAGTAAACCACCCGCTGACAAGAGTCATTGACTCGCTGATGACTTGCTGACGACTCACGTCAGCGACCAAGTCTGGTCAGCGAATCCTTGACTCAACATATCTTTTAAAAAAAGAACGTTTAGTTTCAATTAACTATTTTAAGATTATGTTTATTCCAAAATGAAAAAAAATGGTTAATTTGAAATATTGCTATAACTTCAGTATTTTTCTTTAAATAAAAAAACCTTTATATATGAAGTTTAAAGGTTAAAAAAGGTTTTCTATAAAGTAAAAAGGTCAATATAATTACCAATAAGTTTGAGGACTTAAAGGAAAAAAAACAAAAAAGTAAGGTAATTTTTGAAAATAACTCTTCTTCTTCTTTTGTCCCTGCAAGTCTACAACCACCCACCACCATTAAAACACAAATTAGTTTTTCCATTGATTTATCCATTGATACTTCAACAATAAGCTTTTAAGTATATAAACATGGTTCCATTATCATTTTAGTTTTTTCATCTATTTTAAGATAAATTCCAAATATACTTTAAAATTAAAAAATAAAATACATATAATATCAAAATTAGAGTGGGGGCAGTTGCCCCCTCTGCCCCCATGCTAAATCCGTCCCTGCTCAAGACCATGACGGATGTTTCTATCTATATTTATGACGTACTTGAATTGTTATAACTTCAAATTAAATTAATGAAATTTAGTTACAAGGAGGATCGATCAGCAACATCGATTTATGATCATGGATATCTAGAAATATGGGGAGGTTATTTATGTTGGATATTTTAGCGATATCAATGTTCCATAGTGGTATTGGATTAACTTATCGAATGGTTGATCTTAATATTTAGTTAATCGGGTTAGGTGATGCAGGAGCGCGGACTTGATTATGTATATTAAGATGGTTGCGTATTAACGGTTTGTTTAATATTAATAATATGAATTTAGTTTAATATTATGTAATTAATATTAAATAGTGTATATATGTATGTTAAAGTTGGTTTATAACTTTCAACATATATATGTTTGCCGTTTCTTTTTGGAGGCAAGGGAAAAACGAAAAACAAACCATCCATTCATTGGTGTGAAATATAAACATACACATGCTATTTTCTTTATAAAAATAGGAACTGCCATTTTCTTTTCTTTGATACGAAACGAAAGGATTGAAAAGAAACTTTTTGTTTCTTTTGGTTCATACGCAAAAACACTAATCCATCGAATACTTTTGGTACAAGATTTCTTAATGAATAAAAATCTAGTTCTTGTTTGGGAAACCAGTCTTATCCGTTCAAACATTTGGATGTACCGCCAAATAGTTTGTTATGAAAGTATATTGTTACTTTCATTGATGATGCTTGTAGGTTTGTTATGCTTATCTAGTCCACATTTAGAATAAGGCTCTTGATAAATTTTAATTTATGAACAAGAGGTAAGGTTTCTTCAAAGTGGTTTGAATAAGAACCCTCCTTTTAATAAAGGTAAGGTATGCTATGATCAATCTAGTCTACTTTCAGTATACTGGCTAGTATAGTACACAAAACCTTGATAAAACTGGGCAATCCCATGTTGTCTTCCACTGGATTATGTGAAGGGTTTTAAGGTGAGGCTATGCTTACAGTCTGTTACTTGTTGACTAGAACTCGAACAAAAGTTTGGGATCATAGATTAGTTGTGAGGCTTATTAAACCTAATGTGAAACTTTAGGTAAAAGAAGCATAAATTGCATATTCATTGGATATGCTGAACACTGTTTATTGGTTCTATGTTATAGAACTAAATACCTATGTATCTGTTGACATAGTGATTGAGTGGAAGGCTGCTTAATTGTAGCAATAAGGACAAACTTATTTCTGAACCTAGACTCAAGGATGTGTCTCATAGCTTGAAAGCCTCAACTGTAACTAACAATTTTGGTGTTGTCTTTATTGACATCATTGATGTGCTTTCTACTAGTATTGAATCTAGAAAGGGTACTAGGACAAAGAAATCTAAGTCTTTTGCGATGACTTTCAACTCTATATAGTTGAAGGATCAAATGATGGAATTGAATATAAATATCAATATTGCTATAATATTGAGGATAAATTTTAGTGAATACATTGCTTCTGGAGATGATTGTTTCTGGAAAGAAGCTGTACTAGATGAGATTAATTCCATCAAGACAACCTGAATACTTTGTTTGCATAGTTAATAAAATAAGATGGTTTTAATCTTATTGAGGTTGATAAATGTGTATATAGAAAATTTGATACATCTTATAAAGAGTTATAATCTGTCTATATGTGGTGACATGTTGATCTTTGGTACTAGTTAAGATCAAATCGATATAAACAAAGAATTTTGTCATCTATGTTTGATATAAAGGACATGGGGGAGGTCGAAGTAATTCTAGGTATAAGAATTACTTGTGGGAACAATGGTATCTTAAATAATTCAATTATTAGAATTGTTCACCTATTGGAACTCCCATTGATCCTAGCATTTGGCTTGCGCCCGACCAAAATGATCTTATATTTTCAGCTTGAATATTCCAAAGTTATAGGATGTTTGATGTATGTTGTGACTAGCACTAGGCTTGATATAACTTATAGTGTGGGAAAACCTAGTGGATATACTAGTGATTAAAGCACATATCGGTCTTCTGTTATTGAAGGATTTACTGATGTAAGCTGAATGAGAATTTAAAGGATCATTTTCTACAAGTAGATGGATATTTCTACTTGGTGGTAGTGTTATTGCTTGGTGTTTCAAGAAGCAGACTTGCATTACCAGTTCTACAATGGAATCTGAATTTATATTACTAACATGTGTTGATAAGGAAACTAAGAAACTTGATCTTTGAGATTCCATTATTGCCTAAACGGATATCACTAATGTCTATCATGTATGATAGTGTTGGCTAAGGATTATAGTCAGGTGTATAATGGAAAGTCGACGGTTATATATATTATACATAGCATGATTCATGAGCGCTCATCATGCATGGTGTGATATTTGTTGAATTTATAAGATCTGAATGACTGATGATCTAACTTAAAGGTTAGGAAGAGATCTCGTGAATATATCAGTCATAGGGATGGGTTTAATGTAACACCCCAACAAGGCGGAATCATGAGGGTTACAACAATAGCACAACACGACATGGAAATTATGTAGAGCAAGACTAAATGCACAAATAGGATTTAATAATCCTAACAAAACATTCGAAAATACAAGTACTGGCTCATACATAAACATAACCCTTAATTGGGGATAATGAATCACAGATCCATGAAAAAGGTCCAAGTCCAATCCTAGCATGCAATGAAACTTCCAATACATCTTTAATCCACATGCTTACCTGAAAAGTGTACTAAAATGCGTCAACATAAAGTTGGTGAGTTCGTAGGGACAAGTAATAGGAAACAAGTGTCGGGATAACAACCGCTTAACCTGGATTCGATCAACAAACGACCATATAACGAACATATCGATCACATAACGAACATATAACCTTATTAGGTCATAACGAACATGTAACGAACTTGTAACCTTGATTAAATAACCAAACGAACATATATCGAACTTGTAACCTTGGCTAAATAGCCAAACGATCATATACAACGAGCATAACGAAACATAACGATCATAACGAACATATAACGAACATAACGATCATAAACGATACATAACGAACATAACGAACATATAACCTTGAAACCTTGAAACCTTGATTTGGATCATTGAATGATCACATAAAATGGATCGATAAACGATCACAACCTTGAAACCTTGATTGGGTCATTAAATGATCTCATAATTTGGATCGTTAAACGATCACAAAACCTTGAAACCTTGATTGGTCATAAACGAACATAACGAAACATAACGATCATAACGAACATATAACCTTCATTTGGTTATGACGAACATATAACGAACATATAACCTTGAAACCTTGATTGGATCGATAAACGATCCCA
>CM067172.1:47510564-47556559 GCA_034093135.1 Erigeron breviscapus
TTGAGTATATTAAGATAGTTGCGTATTGACGGTTTAATATAATGTTATTAAATTAATATTATGAGTTTTATTTAATATTATGTTATTAATATTAAAATGTACATGTATATATGTCAAAGTTGGTTTTCAACTAAGAAAACATATATAAATGTACTATGTCAAAGTTGGTTTTCAACTAAGAAAACATATATAATGATGTAGCCGTCCATTTTGAGAGCGGTGAGACACACACACAAAACAATTAGTTTTGTATGGAAACCGTCTGTCTCTTTTCTTTCATGTACAATTTTCATTTTGGAAGAAAAGTTCTCTTTTCTTTGTCCATACGTAAGGAAACCATCGAACATTTTCATGGTACAAGATTTCTCAATGAATCAAAATCTAGTTCTTGAATGGGAAACCAGTTTTATCCGTTCAAACATTTGGAGTACCGCCAAATAGTTTGTTCTTTGTTGGGGATATGTTAGAAATACGTACCGATTTGATCCCGTACATGTACAAACCTGTTCTTGTGAATCTCGTAACCCGATCAACAAAATAATTTGGATTGGAACCAGAATCGTGTAATCACTTTCATAACAAATATCATTGAGGTAAAACCTCAGTGGTATCCCAGTCCTCCCATGAGGGTCTTGGGCCTGGGGAGACCCAGGTTCGAATCCTGAGGGGGCAAGGTTTACTCCTATTTATCGTCGTGCCATTTGGCGGATTAATAGGAGGTTTTCCTCCCTCCGTGGTTCCCTGAAATTCGAATGGCATCCTGCCCGAAGGACGTAGGGGCCGATAAGTGGGACGAACAGGCTCTGACCATTCGAACGTTCAAAAAAAAAAAAAAAAATAAATTCGCGTATATTCTACATTGAACATCTTTTGGCATGTACATGAGTAGACCCACCGTAAACCACTTTCAAATTCAAACAAAAGATTTATAGGTCTATTCTTCTTTCAAAGAACGCCAAAAAAATTAATCTCAACAAAATACCGGCACTTAGTATTTTGTTTATATTAACCAAAGAAATAACTTTTATTACGTATCGAAAGCTAAGATCAATTTTGTTTAATATATACATAATTCATATACTTGCCCTTGCATGTACAAGTCAAAACTTAAATTTTATTAAATTTTCTTTGACTTGATTTAAAGATCAATCTCTTTCATATCATGTGTCATGTGTAATATATATACAACAAATATTTTGTTTAATATATACATAATTCATATACTTGCATGAACCGCCAAGTATATACACTTCATGTTTAAACCAACATGAATCCAATGTTAATTGCAAAATTTCAACTGATTCACACTTCAAATGATGAAAGTGTTTCAACGAATTAACGATCGTCGAAATGCATATCATTAATATCATCCATTTACGCATATGTCATTAATCTCATCAATATGCATGTCATGTCACTAATATCACCCTCCAGAAAATGAAAATTACATGAGAATGGATACTAGTTCACCAAATCAACATCCCTTGATTTTAAAAAACAACATCTCGGTTGTTTCATGTGCGCAGCACTGAAACATAAATGAACCTATGTATTTAAGATTAAAATACATATGTGGAAGTTGATTTTCAACTTTGAAAACTTTTCTCTTCTACAATAGCCGTCCATTTCATGACAAAAGAGTGACAAATTCCCAAAACTTGATTTTATGAAAACCGTCTGTTATCATTTTTCATACCCATCGAAATTTGTATACATTGAAAACATATATTCTTGTCATGTGCATGTCAGAGACGCTTCAAGTAAGAATTTTCTTGTCAGCAATTTATTTTATTATAAAATGGCTGATTTGCACAACATGATCTTAAAATGGATGAGTCAATTGCGGTTTTAGCATAATTGACAATTTTCCATTTTAATGGAAGGACTTTAAGCATACCTTAGAAAATCCGAAAGATAATTTGTCTTTGGTTCAATTGGCTAGACATATTTATATTGAGGATCAGTCACTTTGGGCATTAGAAGTAGACAAAACAAAGGCAAAGGTTATTCATAGTCCTCTATGGATATTGTTGAACATGATGGAAAATTTGACAATTTTAAGAAATTGAAGGGTGTTGGTTTTGACAAGTTTATCTTGTCTAGACATGGCCTTTGTTGGTTTGATACTTATCCAATGGTATGTTTAAGTTTAATGTCCATGTTCCAATTGCAAATGAATCGTTGTGCATGGCTTGTTGTCTAGCAATAGAATCTTTGGCATGCTAGATTAGGCAAGTTACTTATTTTATAATGAAAGACATGTTTATTATGTGTCTTATCTGAATTAGATGTTAATCATGCTCATTGCCATACTTGTAAGCGGATTAAAATCACAAGAAAACATTTGAAGAATGTTAAATCGGAGTATAGGGTTTTAGAACTCATTTATTCTCATATGTGTGATTTTACTGGTACACCTATATCTTGGTAATGAAAGTATATTGTTACTTTCATTGGTGATGCTTGTAGG
The DNA here is from genome assembly GCA_034093135.1 of Erigeron breviscapus. NCBI lineage: Eukaryota > Viridiplantae > Streptophyta > Magnoliopsida > Asterales > Asteraceae > Erigeron > Erigeron breviscapus. Next base: position 47,513,035 of record CM067172.1, read on the forward strand.
TTTGTTATGCTTATCTAGTCCACATTTAGAATAAGGCTCTTGATAAATTCTATGATTTATAAAAAAGAGGTAAGGTTTTATCAAGGTGGTTTACTTAAGAACCTTCTTGTTGATAAAGGTATGGAGTACTATGATCTAGTCTACTTTGAGTATACTAGTATAGTACATAAGACCTTGATAAAACTAGCAATCTCATGTTTCCTTATTCTGGATTATGTGAAGGGTTTTTAAGGTGAGGCTATGCTAAGTGTGTTACTTGTTGACTAGAACTCCTAACAAGAGTTTGAGATCGTAGATCAGTTGTGAGGCTTATTAAACCTAATATGAAACCTTTAGGTGAAAGAAGCATAAATTGCATATTCATTAAATATGCTGAGCATTTCCAGTTTATAGGTTCTATGTTTAGAACTAAAGACTGTGTATTTTCACACAGTGATTGAGTAAATGGATGCTAATTTTAGCATTGAAGTCAGATTTATTTCTGTACCTAGACTCAAGGATGTGTCTCATAGCTTGAAAGCCTCAACTGTGTAACTAACACTTTTGGTGTTGTCTCTATTGATATTAGAGGTGTCTCTCTACTAGTACTGAACCTAGAATGAGTACTAGGACAAAGAAACGCAAGCTTTGGTGATGATTTCAACTTTACATAGTTGAAGGATCAAATGATGGAATTGAATATAATTATCAATATTATTATAATATTGAGGATCAGTCACTTTGGGCATTAGAAGTAGACAAAACAAAGGCAAAGGTTATTCATAGTCCTCTATGGATATTGTTGAACATGATGGAAAATTTGACAATTTTAAGAAATTGAAGGGTGTTGGTTTTGACAAGTTTATCTTGTCTAGACATGGCCTTTGTTGGTTTGGATACTTATCCAATGGTATGTTTAAGTTTAATGTCCATGTTCCAATTGCAAATGAATCGTTGTGCATGGCTTGTTGTCTAGCAATAGAATCGTTGACGTGCTAGATTAGGCAAGTTACTTATTTTATAATGAAAGACATGTTTATTTTGTGTCTTATCTGAATTAGATGTTAATCATGCTAATTTCCATACTTGTAACTTGTAAGCGAATTAAAAGCACAAGAAAACATTTGAAGAATGTTAAATCGGAGTATAGGGTTTTAGAACTCATTTATTCTCATATGTGTGATTTTACTGGTACACCTATATCTTGGTAATGAAAGTATATTGTTACTTTCATTGGTGATGCTTGTAGGTTTGTTATGCTTATCTAGTCCACATTTAGAATAAGGCTCTTGATAAATTCTATGATTTATAAAAAAGAGGTAAGGTTTTATCAAGGTGGTTTACTTAAGAACCTTCTTGTTGATAAAGGTATGGAGTACTATGATCTAGTCTACTTTGAGTATACTAGTATAGTACATAAGACCTTGATAAAACTAGCAATCTCATGTTTCCTTATTCTGGATTATGTGAAGGGTTTTTAAGGTGAGGCTATGCTAAGTGTGTTACTTGTTGACTAGAACTCCTAACAAGAGTTTGAGATCGTAGATCAGTTGTGAGGCTTATTAAACCTAATATGAAACCTTTAGGTGAAAGAAGCATAAATTGCATATTCATTAAATATGCTGAGCATTTCCAGTTTATAGGTTCTATGTTTAGAACTAAAGACTGTGTATTTTCACACAGTGATTGAGTAAATGGATGCTAATTTTAGCATTGAAGTCAGATTTATTTCTGTACCTAGACTCAAGGATGTGTCTCATAGCTTGAAAGCCTCAACTGTGTAACTAACACTTTTGGTGTTGTCTCTATTGATATTAGAGGTGTCTCTCTACTAGTACTGAACCTAGAATGAGTACTAGGACAAAGAAACGCAAGCTTTGGTGATGATTTCAACTTTACATAGTTGAAGGATCAAATGATGGAATTGAATATAATTATCAATATTATTATAATATTGAGGATATATCTAAGTCTTTTAGTGAATCTATTGCTTATATAAAGGCTTGTAGATTAATTCCATCAAGACAACTTGAAAGCCTTGTTTTGCATAGTCAATAAAATAAGATGGTTTTATTCTTATATTGACTAACAAATGTCTATATATATACATCTGGTAAAGAGATGTAATTTGACTATATGTGATAATGACATGTTGATCTTTGGTACTAGTTAAGATCAAATCGATATTAACAAAGAATTTTGTCATCTATGTTTGATATAAAGGACATGGGGGAGGTCGAAGTAATTCTAGGTATAAGAATTACTTGTGGGTACAATGGTATCTTAAATAATTCAATTATTAGAATTGTTCACCTATTGGAACTCCCATTGATCCTAGCATTGGCTTATGCCTGACCAAGATGATCTTATTTTCCAGCTTGAATATTCCAAGGTTATAGAATGTTTGGTGTATGTTGTGATTAGCACTAGGCTTGATATAGTCTATGATGTGGAAAACCTAGTGTATATACTAGTGATTGAAGCATAAATCAGTCTTTTGTTATTAAAGAATTTACTGATGTAAGCTGAATGAGTAATTTAATGGATCATTCTTCTGCAAGTAGATGATATTTCTACTTGGAGGTAGTGCTATTGCTTGGTATTTCGAGAAGCAGGATTGCATTACATATCTACAATGGAATCTGAATTTATATTACTAACATGAGTTTGTAAGAAAGTTGATCTTTGAGATTCCATTATAGCCTAAACAGATATCACTAATATCTATCAGGTATGATAGTGTTGGCTAAGGATTTTAGTCAGGTGTATAATGCAAAGTGCGCACGGTTATATATTATACATAGCATGATTCATGAGCTCATCATGCACGGTGTGATATTTGTTGAATTTATTCGACTGATTGTCTAACTAAAAGGTTAGGAAGAGATCTCGTGAATAAATTAGTCATCGGGATGGGTTTAAAGTCCAATATAAATGTCCTTGTGACAAGATACCCAATTCTCACCTAGTATGACGCTAGGTGCTGAATTCAATGTGGAAGGCTTGCATAAGGATATTGGAACACATTAAAAGAATCATCCCAATGAATGTGTTCAGACTGCAAGATAAAGGAGGTTGAAGTAAAACTTCTTAATAGTTCTTTGAAAAATTGCAGTGCAGGTGCAAGATCTAAAGAACTACCTATAAGAGTATGAAGTTTAGCCGCTTCAAGAAGCTTGGACTTGGCTTCGATATACTCTTTGAAGGATAGGACACAGGCTAGTAAAATATAGTGTCACGTAAGAACACATGATTTTAAACTTGTGTGTACATTATCTTCGTGTATTCACTGAGTTCCCAGGGTTCAATCGTTACGACACCCTGAAATTCGAATATTCGGAATGTGTAATGTACTAAGGTGAAATTCAATCGTCACGACATTTCATTTATGCATAAGTTTGTATTCATTGAGAATATATTTAAGTTGATCATGGATATCACTAAAATGGGGGAGGAATGTTGGATATTTTAGCGATATCAATATTCCATAGTGGTATTGGATTAACTTATCGAATGGTTGATCTTAATATTCAGTTAATCGGGTTAGGTGATGCGGGAGTGCGGACTCGATTATGTATATTAAGATGGTTGCGTATTAACGGTTTGTTTAATATTAATAATATGAATTTAGTTTAATATTATGTAATTAATATTAAATAGTGTATATATGTATGTTAAAGTTGGTTTATAACTTTCAACATATATATGTTTGCCGTTTCTTTTTGGAGGCAAGGGAAAAACGAAAAACAAACCATCCATTCATTGGTGTGAAATATAAACATACACATGCTATTTTCTTTATAAAAATAGGAACTGCCATTTTCTTTTCTTTGATACGAAACGAAAGGATTGAAAAGAAACTTTTTGTTTCTTTTGGTTCATACGCAAAAACACTAATCCATCGAATACTTTTGGTACAAGATTTCTTAATGAATAAAAATCTAGTTCTTGTTTGGGAAACCAGTCTTATCCGTTCAAACATTTGGGTGTACCTCCAAATGGTTTGTTCTGAAAGTGATTACACGATTCTGGTTCCAATCCAAGTTATTTATTTATTTTGTTGATCGGGTTACGGGATTCACAAGAACAGTTTGTATACTATGACTACGGGATCAAATCGGTACGTATTTCTAACATATCCCCAACACTATTCCTAATATATATCTTTAAACCGACAGCTGTTAAGAAACAGAAATTGAAGAGAAGAATTTTTGTATTGATTTTTTCATACGTTTTGATTACATCAACGCCTCTATTTATACTAGAGCTAATTAGGTAACACATGACTATTGGGCTTGGGCCCTTATTGGACCGATACACATTCTAACACTCCCCCTCAAGTTGAATATCGGGATTACCGAAATTCAACTTGCTTAGACACTTATGAAACATAGATGTTCCCACTGCTTTAGTTAGAATATCAGCCAGTTGATCTTCAGACTTTACGAATGGTAACTTGATAATTCCACTTTCCAACTTTTCTTTTATGAAGTGACGATCAACCTCCACATGCTTGGTTCTATCATGTTGAACTGGATTCTCTGAGATTTGGATAGCCGCTTCATTATCACTCATGATTCGGATACTTTCTTTGGGGGCAAAACCTATTTCAGACACCAGCTTCTTTAACCACAAAGCTTCTGCTAGTCCTTTAGCTATACCTCTAAACTCAGCTTCAGCACTTGACAAGGAGACAACTTTCTGTTTTTTACTTTTCCATGTAACTAAATTACCACCTACCAACGAGAAATATCCTGAAGTAGATCTTCGATTACCTTTATCTCCTGCCCAATCTGCATCTGTATATAACTGAATTTTGAGGTGACCATTAGTCTTAAATAACACCCCATGACCTGAAGTTCCTTTGAGATACCTAATAATTCGCAGAACTGCATCCATATGATCTTCCTGAGGTTGATGCATAAATTGACTGACAACTCCAACAGCATATGCTATGTCTGGACGAGTGTGAGCCAAATAGATAAGTTTTCCTACCAACCTTTGATATCTTCCTTTATCAGTAGTTTTAGCATCTATCTTCACAAACAACTTCTGATTGATGACCATGGGAGTATCTGCTGGTTTACAATCGACCATTCCTGTTTCTGCCAGAAGATCTAGTATATATTTCTTCTGACAAATAAAAATTCCTTGTTCAGATTTTGAAACTTCTATTCCAAGGAAATACTTCAGATCTCCCAAATCTTTCATTTCAAACTCTGCAAACAGAGCTGTTTTTAGTTTATTAATCTCCTTTTCATCATTCCCTGTTATAATCATGTCATCAACATAAATTATTAGACATGTCACAAGATTTCCTCTGTGGCGAAGAAACAATGTGTGATCTGAGTTGCTTTGTTGATATCCATATTTCTTCATAGCAAGAGTAAATCTTCCAAACCAAGCTCTGGGTGATTGTTTAAGCCCATACAAGGCCTTTTTCAATTTACAAACTTCCCCATCCTTAAAGCTGTGAGAAAATCCAGGAGGAGCTTCCATATACACTTCTTCTTGTAATTCTCCGTGCAAGAAGGCATTCTTCACATCAAATTGATGAAGGGGCCAACCTAGATTTGCTGCTATTGAGAAAAGAACTCTTATTGTATCTAGCTTTGCAACTGGAGAGAAGGTTTCTGAATAGTCAATGCCATAGGTTTGAGTATACCCTTTGGCAACAAGTCTTGCTTTGTACCTCTCTATGTCTCCATTTGGTTTATATTTGATGGTATATATCCACCTGCACCCTACTGGATCCTTTCCTTTTGGAAGAAAACATTTCTCCCATGTATCATTCTTCATAAGAGCCTCCATTTCACTATCCATAGCATCCTTCCAATTTTTTAACTTCAAGGCATGCTCTACATTTGACGGGAGCTCTTCTGAATATAGTTTTGCTGCAAATGCTTTTGCTTCTTTGGAGAAAAAACCTTCTGCAATATTAGCAAAGTTGTCTACCGGATACTTAGTAGACCGAGAACTCTTTTCTGGAGAATATCGCTTTGCAGGAATTCCTCTGGTAGACCTTGGTGGGAGAACATATCTTTCTGGAGCACTTTCTGGAGCATTTTCTGGAACATTTTCTGGAGGAGTTACTTCTTCTATATTTTCTGACTCTCCATTAACATTTTCCTGCATTTCATTAGCTGGAATATCCATACCATTCAAAGTATGACTTGGTTCAGAACTAATTACCTCGGATATCAGGTCTGGATATAGGTTGTCACTTTGAGAGGAGGACTGTAAATCTTTATCTGGAGTCTGAACATCTGATGATGTAGTGGTCTGAACTTCTGATGAATATTGGAGCCAACTCAGTGTGTCACTTTGTTCCTCCCCCTGACCACTGAGTTCCTGAGAGTAGAAATACTTGGTTTCCAAAAAATCACAATTCATTGTAGTAAACATACGATGAGTTTTAGGATTGTAACATCTATACCCCTTTTGATTAACCCCATATCCCACAAATACACATTTTTCAGCACACGGTTCGAGTTTATTACGATATGATTTTGGAATATGAACAAAAACTGTACATCCAAACACTTTAGGCTGCAAAGTAAGAACTGATGGAAGCTTATGAAACTCAGAGAGGACTTTCAAAGGGGTTTTCATATCGAGAATCTTTGTAGGGAGACGGTTGATCAAGTAGGTAGCAGTAGCTAAAGCTTCGGGCCAAAAACTTTTAGGAACCAAGGACTCAAGGATAAGTGCCCTAGTCATTTCTAAAAGAATTCTATTTTTCCTTTCAGCCACACCATTTTGTTCGGGGGTGTGAGGACAAGTAGTTTGATGGATTACACCTTTGGATTGAAAAAACAGGTTCATTTGTGAATTCACATACTCCCCACCATTATCTGTTCTCATGACTTTGATAGATTTTTGAAATTGAGTTTGGACCATGTTATAGAACACAGTAAATCTATCATAAACTTCATCTTTATTTTTCAAAAAATAAATCCATGTCATCCGGGTGCAATCATCAACAAAAATCACAAAGTACTTGAAATTATGACCTCCACTAACCGGTGCAGGACCCCACACATCTGAATGAACCAATGAAAAAGGAGATTCAACTCTACTCTTACGGGGTTTAAAGGTTTGCCTATGACTTTTTGCGAGAATGCAAGTTTCACAATCAATCTTTTTATTCAACGGAAAAAGTTTTGGAAATAAAATATGCAAATAACTCACTGATGGATGCCCCAATCTTCTATGCCATAACCATGCTTCTCTTTCACTAGTTCCATGAGCAAGCATGACATTCCCACTTTCAGTAACCTCATCAACATAATACAGTCCTCCTTTCTCAGTGCCACGCCCAATAATCCGTCCCGTCCTGATATCCTGCAACAAACAGAAGGTTGGATGCATGAGAACTGAGCAATTAAGTTCTTTTGTCACATGACTTATCGACAAAAGTTTGTGTGATAAGTCAGGCACATAAAGACAATTAGACAATTGAATGTCTGTGGAGAATTTAATTGTTCCACCATTTTTTACATCCATTTTCCCTTTATTTGCGGCTTTAATATGGGTTTTGTTGGGTTTCGTTATGACCTTAAAATCCGACAAGTCATAGGTCATTGTGTCGGTGGCACCACAATCAAATATCCACTCCCCATTATTTTCTTTTAAAGTATCTTCGTTGGCTATATTTGCATTTCCATGACAAGTTAGGGGTTGTTTTTGAAAAATCTTATTATTTGTAGGGATGTTTGACCGTGTGGAAAGCAAAGGGATTTTTCCCTTTCCCTTTTTCTCTGCCAGCGTACCCCCTTCCTCCCCTTCTCCTCTTCCAGCCGCCACTACTCCTCTAAATCCGGCAACCGATTGCCGATCATCATGAGTATTTCTTTTATACTCGGAGCTAGTCTGAGCGGTAGGAAAGGATTTGGTGTTTTTCTTGATTGGCTGGGCTTCAAACTCGTGGCCTCCAAACTCGTGGCCTCCACACGAGTTTGGTCTAAGCTCGTGGCCTCCACACGAGTTTGGTCTAAACTCGTGGCCTCCACACGCGTTTGGTCTAAACTCGTGGCCTCCACACGAGTTTGACCTAAACTCGTGGTCGTCGATTTGGTGTTTTTCTTGTGATTGTCGGACCACCATTCCGGGTACCCGATGATCTGGAAGCATTGTTCCTTCGTGTGCCTTTTCATGCCGCACTCGTTACATTTGAGGTGAGATTTATTGGTTTTATTTGATTGTTTTGGTTGTTGTGGTTGTTTATTGGTATTTGTTTTATTCAGATTTGCTAAATCAGACCCAAAGTCGCCGGAACAATTTTCCATGGTGGCTTGGGTTTTGATGTTGTTAAGAGATAGAATTGAAATAAGCGATGATTGAATTGATTTGTTTTTGTGATTCTGTAGCAAATTGGCAATCTGAAGTGCCAACTCAGAACCCGAGCTTTGGTCGCCGGCATCAGCCATGGTGACTTCTCGATGGTTTGTGAGTTTAATGGACGTTTATTGGGTAGATGATGATCCCTGAATTAGTGTTAGTGGCTCTGATACCATGTTAAGAAACAGAAATTGAAGAGAAGAATTTTTGTATTGATTTTTTCATAGTTTTGATTACATCAACGCCTCTATTTATACTAGAGCTAATTAGGTAACACATGACTATTGGGCTTGGGCCCTTATTGGACCGATACACATTCTAACATCCCCCTTATAAGATGTCAATAGCTTTTTAAAAAAAAAAGAAAGGAAGGCAGCTGATCGATAAGTTAATGGTGAGACAAGAAACAGAGCGATACATAGGATGATACAATAGCTTTCTGTGTTCTTAAAGGCCAGAAATGAAGTACACAGTATATAATATAGGGTAGGATTAGATGAATCATCTCATATTCAGTTGAGAAGATGGAAGGAAAGTGATCAAAAGTGTTATACAACCCGAAATTCATATGATTTAATTTGATAATTGTTATATAACCCAACAGACTTAAATTTAGAGCGTCACTTTTAGTATGTCACTACACACAAATCTTCACTCTATTAAAATGTATGGATACATCTTACCTATTATACCGTTCAAAGGAAAAAAATACCTTACGATTATAATCTTAATTAATCGATCTTAAAAATATAACAAGAAGACAAGTTTTATAACTTGATTCTAACAATGAAAGGAACTCTTTCTTTTATTCAATATTTTTTTAGTAACTTTGGGTGTCCTACATGCTTTACGAGCAGTCTAATCTCAAAAACTCACTCATTTTGTGAGCCTGGTGTCAAAGTAGGTGGACTTGGTGGCCAATTGGTCACTAGGGTATTTTTTTTTTGAAGTGACCAAATCTTCACTCTATTAAAATGTATGGATACATCTTACGGTATGCTTTTAGGGACACATGTCCAAGTATCCAACCATTGGACCACCACCCTAGTGGCGTTTGTTTTATGAAATTTGGTCGTAAACAAATGAGGTTTTGAAATGGACACATAGTTAAACAGGGTTACTATGGTATGATATAAACAAAGTTTCCAAATCTTGACCACATAATTGAATAATTGAGTTCGGTTTTGTTCATTTTTATTTTTTTTATTAGGAAATAGTGTTTTCGCCTGAAGAGAAAGAAAGAAAGGGTTTTACTTTGTACTCCATGAATTGTCTTAGTCGGTGATCAATCGGTGCTAATAGATAAATTTCGGGTCCAACTAGTTATTCAATTTGAGCTTCAAAGCAAGGGGAGTACCTTACCACTCCTCCTTACTTTTTCCTCACTTGTACGGAATGCCCACCACCTCTCCCCACGCTCCTTTCATTTTTTTTACATTTATTTTTTTACATTATTAACTAAATTAGAATGCGGTACAATTTTTTATTATTTGACGTGACCCACAATTCAAGTATCCGTTGCACAAAAAAAAAATTCAAAATTTAAAAATGAGAAACGGCTAGCAGGATCGTTCTCTCAAAATTTTAAATGTTTTGTTTCAACTTTTTTACCTATAAAAAAACCAATCATTTATCTCCATTTCACCAAACTCAAAGTTTGAACTTCTATCTCAATATTTATAAACCTTCTTCTCACAATTCCAAATGGCTTCTACATGAGAGGAGACAATTCACATGACATTGTATGAGGTGAAAAACAACATTGAAGCAAATTTGAGGAGAAGATGACCACCACGTGAGCGAGCTTTGGGAAGTTCTCCAAGAAATATGGTTGAAGAAAAAAAATTCAAATGCGATTTAAGGTTTAGTGCATGAAAATGCAATAAACTTTATTTGTTTTTTATTGTGTGTAGCTTGACAACAAGTTTACTAGCAAATGATACGATTTTTCTTCTCATAATGAATTTTAATAAAGACTAAAAAATTTTTTGTTTATAAAATATTTAGGAATTTATATGTTTTTTTTTTGAATAGCGAGTTAGTAGTTAGTAGTTAGCATTCGAAACACCACAGTGAAGCTCGAACTACGCATGTCTGGGATGAAACTCAGGACTCTCGAAAACCCCCCTAATAATCCACTCCTACAAATGTAGGAAGTGAGATTCGAACCCTGGTGGATTTCCCCAATGTCAAAGACCTTACCAATGACCAACCCATTGACCAATTTTAAATATTACAAAGATTTATAAATTTGTATCCAGATAAATTTACGAATAATTAAATAAAAATGAAACCCAATTACATTTAAAAATCATCCAACATAATTTACAAACACGATATAGAGTAAAAGAAGAAATCCAAATATAGATAAAAGAACATATACGATTCCGTTATATGGATATTTATATCATTGTCAAACTACACTAATCAATTATATACTATCAAAAATAGAATTGGCCGGGTAGCATTATCTTTCTAAAAAAGACTCAAGCAAAAGTCTGATCGTATCCTTCTCTTGGATTTCTAGTAGGAATTAAAAACCAAAATTAAAGTTCTATTGGATGATTGGATCAATTGGTTATGTAAACCGATCGACACATGTCATCATAATCAAACTTATCAAATATAATTAAACCAGAAACATTCATAGATTTATGAAAAAATAGTATCAACTATATTATATGCACTTATCGCAAGTAGAAGATGAACAAGACTGAGAGTTGGAATAGGGCTGCTATAATTTGCTTCTGGTGAAAGTCGTATGTGTTGCAGATAGAATAGGAATATATACTGAAGAGGGGAACGTGATTAAGATTTGAGGGTATTTGTGTAATCTTATATACTAAAAGCTCTAGCCATAATTTGAACGCTTGTTTAACTAGCGTTTTGTTTAAGAGCTTTTTGTATCAAAATAAAAGCTACAGCTAGTTATTACCAAACAAAGCTTTTAAGAATATAGGAGCTTTTAATTCAAATTAAAAGCTAAAGCTCCTGAAAAGCTCTCCAAAAGCTTGTGCCAAACACGCCCATTATCATACTAGAAAATTAACAAAATAAAAGATCTCAGGTCTTAAAATTGTTAAAGAAGCAAGATCCATAAATCATTCTTCTTGTCATCTACAGCCGATTGAAAAACAAATTGGATCCAAATGCCCCCTACAAGCCAATCAATAAAAAAAAACTCCAGATTGAAAACCCAGAAAAATAGTATGCCTTTTGTAGCCACAAATCTCGATCAATTTAGAAACCAAAAACAATAATACATACCCCGATCCTAGTAACCCGACCATCACGCATGAACTCTATTTTTTGGAATTCTGCATGGTTAGGCCCTCTCAATCCGTTACTCCCCCTGCTGATTAAAAACGCCACCCAACCCCAACTACGATCCAAGATCCAAACCCCATATTTTTTATTCATTACCAATCGAAAAACCTAAGCAACACCCGCACTCAAATATCAACGAAAAAACCGGACAAATGTTTAAACTATCATAAGAGCCACCACCGGTAGTCACTAGGCTGGTGGCAGCCCATCTCGAGGGACCACATATATGGATCGGCTAATGATATGAACGCTGAAGTAATTATGGAAGAAGACTCGAAGGCCGAAACAAACAAACGAGTTGATTACAACTCATTTTTTCTCGTATATTAGGCCTGGCAAAACTTACCCAAACAAGAAAATTTGGGTAAGTTTGGGCAACTTTTTCAGTGATTTTGGTAATTATGGGCACCCTTGAAATGATAGAACGGGTCTAACTGGGTAATTTAGGCAAGCCTTAATTTCCTTGTGCGGGTCGAGCGGGTCGATTAGCGGGTAACACATCACACTTTCACACGCGATCGATCAAGAAAAGCTGTCCAACTTTCTCATGAGAAGTCAACATCTCTGAGTTTGATTCTTTTGTATCTGATGTTGGCAGCGGCAACTATGGTTGATGGGTAGTGGTCAGTGGTCACGGTGGTGGTTGGACCGTCGATCCATGGTGGTTCGACCGTAATCCATGGTGGTGATGGTGGTTGGACCGTTGAAGACTTGAAGCTTATGCTTTAGAGGTCGTTAGTTATGTCATCGGAGATGTTGGTACATGGTGAATCAAAGAAGATGAAGATATATATGTATTATATAAAATGTATAGATATAAGTATAGAGAGAGAAACGTAAGATGGGAAAATGTGAGTGTAGTGTACGTATGAAATGAAAGTGTGGGGTAGGTGGTCTTGTATAAGTACTATTTTTTATTTTTTTATCCTTTTCATCAAAGACTTATATGATATATATATATGTACTACAGAGTATTCAGTATTATGTACATTTTTAATGTCAATTTAATTTAATTAAGATACTAAATAAAGTTGAATTAACAAATAAATCAAGTTACTTTTCAATTTGTGTTTTAAGTTTTGTCAGGGTTAGTCTTAGTTGTTAAATTTGGTTTGTAGAAGAAAAGAAATGTGGGTTGACCCGCACCCGAACCCGCACCCAACCCGCTTTGACCCGCACCCGTTTGACCCGCATTCTTAAAATGACCCGCTTGGACCCGCACCCGTTTCGACCCGCACCCGTTTTGACCCGTTACCCAAACCCGCCCGACCCGCCCATTTTGCCAGGCCTAGGTTATACCGTTGTGCCGATCAACACCAACTGTTACTAGACCAGCATCCACCAATCAGCACATGTCGTGTAATGCAACTAAAATTACTGGAGGATCAACAAAACATTGAAGACACTGAGAAAGAAAGTTTGAAGACGAAGGAAAACAAAAAAGATGGCGAAAAACCGGATTTTAGCTCTACCGGCAATCAGCCACCACCCACCATCATGGGGCAGCCATCCTATTATTTAAACAGGCCCTACGGGACGATCCAAGACATGGGGGTGGCCACAGGTTCTGTCCTTTGCCAGAAAATACGATTAGAAAGCTCGAAAACGGTTTTTCGGGTGTGTCACCACAAGCCGAAATTTCACCTACAATTGTAGCCGCTTTCAAGATCAATCCCATAGTGAAGAACCATGAGCAAGATCTGATTCATAACCAGGAATGAAAAGCTTTGGTTCATGAAAGATCGAGGAAGAAGGGCGAAAAACCAAAAAACGAGCACCGTAATTGTAACGTCGGCACGCAGCCCGTCCAGCCACCACTGGCACTGGTTTGGTGTTGGACCACCAAAAAATACATAGTGAAGCAACTAAGGGTGCCTCATCAGTCGTTGGCACCACTTCAGCTCGGAAAGAAGATATGCGGAACAGAAGCTTACCCGAAAAAAGCAAAAAATCAGCCGAGCTTGTAAAAAAAAACGACCACAACCAAGCTATACCACCCGTTACCACCAGGCTGACAAACAAGCAGCATTGGACACTTTGCTCCAAACCATGACATGATAGGGACCGCTGCTCGCAGAAGAGATCAGAAATTACAATCATAAACCAAGCTGATCTAAAGAGCTCCGGTTAGGTATAAACCCGTTGTTACTTGTGAGTACTCATAAAGGCGTTTTATCATAAAATGGCTGGTCAATCTCACGAATGCAAAGCTTGTAGCTCCAAGTTATGAAATTGACTCAACTCATAATGTTGAAACGTCAATAATGCATGAACAAACAGCTAGGGATGATCAACAAGCAAGCAAGCACAAGCATAATAGTATTATTAAATGCATGGGAATGAAATTTTTTTTTTGTTAAGCACCAGCCACAAAATGATTATGCACATCCAAACAAAAGACCAAGAGAAAGTGAAGAAGAGAATCTAAACACACTGTTTCTCACGAAAAAAGAAACGTTACATCACAAGACGAGAAAACCGCGACAAGAAAGTATATCTCATATTACACCGCTACCTAAACCCGTAGATTCGACTGAGTACTTTGCCCCGATGCATGATACGACGAAGACCTCTGCTCATAAACAAGCTCAAGAAGCAACCACTAAGATGGAGTTAATTCATCAAGCGCGAACATGCATGCAGACTTAAAATGTTCCGTTGTGCGATATAATGTGATGGCATCACAACCACGCATACATGGAATTGAATTCCTGGAAGAATTAGTAGATCAACTACGTATCTTGGCGTTGAGAATAATGGGACTGAAAGTTCTCTTGCCGCCATATAATGACCCGCAACAAGATCGTAATAAAGAGAGATGTATTCATATTTTTTAGGCCTCTCTTAATAAGCCCTTCTTAAATCTTCTCACCTCTTCCTAAATGTCACGTCAGCTTGTTCCAATTTAAGAACTACCCCTAGCATTAAGACCTCTTCCTCACCTCTTCCTAAAAGTTTTTTATCCTATTTTATTTTAGTCAAGCAATGGATACAATAGCATGGCCCACCACCTTCTCGTCAACCTTGTTCTTATTTCCGGACTACCTCCATTTCGACGAGCTAAGAACGGTTTGTGGCATTAACATCCAAAAATGACGAGGGTGGAAGGGTTTTGGACGAGCTCGTCCAGTCTCTACTACGACCGGCCTAATTACGGACAAAGCAAGATAGTTTTATATTCTGGCCATTAATGGCTCGATTTTAAACCATAATTAACAAGATTACATTCACTACTAGAAAACTGGGCTTTACCGACGGAAAAAAAGCCGTCGCCATTACCGACGGATTTACCGACGGATATACCGTCGCAACGTTTTTCAAAGACTACGAGTCAAATTACGACAGATTTACCGACGGATTTACGACGGTTTAGCGACGGGTAACATCCGTAGGTAATCTGTCGGAAAAATACAAACTTTACCGACGGATTAGCGACGGATTATTTAAATATTATTTCATATTTTTAATATTAAATAAAATTATATATATACCGACGGATTACCGACGGATTAAATAAATTAAGTAACTAAGCTTTAACAATTTAATTCGTATTTAATAAATAAATATTACTTTTTATAAAAATATTACTTTTTAAACATTTCCGTCGGTAATCCGTCGGTAATAGCGACGGATTACCGACGGATAATTTAATAGTTTTTATTTTTAGCTTTTGAACCTATCTATGTAGCTTCATAAACTTTGTAAATAATCAAAAAAGCATGTATGACTGAAATTATAAACACACTGGCATGCTTGTTTCTTTGATTAGTTAATAGCCTAAACTCATGCATCGTAATATATAAACAATGCCTAAGATGTATCACATGTAATACAAAAGTCTATAAATGTATTGTTTTATTCATGTCTAAGGTTGTTATATAATGTATTTATATGATTTCAAGGCTAAAAATCTAAAAATATATTAGTTATCTAATAATTAAATTAAATATCTATCAAATCCGTAATTAAATATATTAGTTTACCTTTTAGCTTTGGAACCTAACTATATATCTATCTTAATAAACTTTGTAAATAATCAAAAAACCATGTAATACTGAAATTATAAACACATTGGCATGCTTGTTTCTTTGATTAGTTAATAGTCTAAACTCATGTATCGTAATATATAAACAATGCCTAAGATGTATCACATGTAATACAAAAGACTATAAATGTATTGTTTTATTCATGTCTAAGGTTGTTATATAATGTATTTATATGATTTCAAGGCTAAAAATCTAAAAATATATTAGTTATCTAATAATTAAATTAAATATCTATCAAATCCGTAATTAAATATATTAGTTATCTAATAATTAAATTAAATATCTATCAAATCCGTAATTAAATATATTAGTTTACCTTTTAGCTTTGGAACCTAACTATATATCTATCTTAATAAACTTTGTAAATAATCAAAAAACCATGTAATACTGAAATTATAAACACATTGGCATGCTTGTTTCTTTGATTAGTTAATAGTCTAAACTCATGTATCGTAATATATAAACAATGCCTAAGATATACACACATGTAATACAAAAGACTATAAATGTATTGTTTTATTCATGTCTAAAGTTGTTATATAATGTATTTATATGATTCCAAGGTTAAAAATCTAAAATATATAATCATCCGTCGGTAATCCGTCGGTGATAGCGACGGATTACCTACGGATTTAGAAAATCCGTAGGTAATCCGTCGCTATCACCGACGGATTACCGACGGTTAATTTTTTATTTTTACTTTTTAGCTTTAAAACCTATTTTTCTAGATTATAAACTTCGTGCATAATAAAAAAAAACATACAAAATGTAATTATAGCTTGTTTATACTCACGAAACTCGTGTTTTTCGTTGTCACACGTTATATCGTTATCATTAACTTAAAAGTGATGTTCATCCTTGACAATCGTAACCATTTTCTTAATCCGTAGGTAATCCGTCGGTAATAGCGACGGAATACCGACGGATTATTATATATTTTTAATTTTTGGACTTAACTATCTAGCTAATAAACTTCTTACATAATCAAAAAACATATAAATGTTTTGTTACATGAAAGAACCTCTAGGAAAGGATAATGATTATTATGATTTTTAATTTATATTTAAATTAAATATGACATAAGCGAGAGTTAATTTGATGAAATCGAGCGATATGATTTGTTAATAAGTCATTAGTTCAGTTGTTTTTCAGGAAATTATTATATACTTTCAACACTTTAAAAGATAAATTGTCATTTTTTTATAAATATATTCGTTGCCATAGTTTCAAAATATCATTAGAATTAAATCTGTTTATAGATATAAAAGTGAAAGTTGTTAGGAACTCGAACATATGTAATGCTAAAAATATGAACTCTTTGACATAATTAAACTAATTAGCTACCCAATACATATAACTTTAATTTCTCTAATTTAAATAAATTAAAACATTTCATATTATAATTTACACATTTTTATTTTAAATCACCAATTTACACTTTTAAACCCTTTTTTTTTAAATAATAATTTTATTGAAATAAATTACATAAAATATAAAACGCATGTTTATTCCAAATATCCAACTAATAAAAAATAACCTTTTCATAAATAAAAACCAATTGTGCTTACTATTAACATTTATCTAACTATAATCATAACTTATTCACGTTATTTACAATTAAAATATAACTTATCAATTTTAATTATATTATCAAATTATCATATATTATATATATAAAATAATATATCTAACTGATAACAACTATATAATTCAAAACTTTCATGAAAAACAAATATCACAACAAAACTACAAAAATTTCTTAAACTGTAATATTAAGAAAACTTTTACAGCAAGTCTTGACATGATATTAATAGACGAACAAATTAAACTCTTTCGTCAATATTTCAGTAATATATTCTGTTACTTTGATTTTTATTACATTATTTATATTTGGATTTACCGGTTTTTCTTTCATAATTTTAATTACATTTTTTATATTTGAATTCTGGTTTGTCTTTCACACTTTTCTTGGATTGCATATATTTATATTTATCTTTAATATGTCATAAACAATGCGTGTATTTGACACGGATCTAAATCTAGTATTAATCTACACATTAAATTAGTTTTGCATTATATAATTTTTGATTGAAAAAAAACGTGTCAACTTTTTACTATACGTGGCTATTAGTCTTTAGTTATGATATTTTTTTATAAAATATTTTATATATTGTAAGACTATGTTAGTGTTGTAATTACATAAACTAATTTATATTTGATTTAGTGTGTTGTTTTTTTGAATATGGCAAGATGGACATGGAAATAAAATCTACAAAATATTTAAAATTTTCATTTCCCACTATCCTTTCCTCCCAACCTCTCCATATCCCAATACAACCTCTCCTCCATACATTTTTACATACAACATTCAATGAACCTTATCCTCATCCCCACATTCATTTGTTTTGTACAGAACTCTCTTTCATCTTTAACAACCCAAAAAATCCCACCTCCCAAAATCTCTAAGTACTCTTATAAAACCATCATAAAACATTAAAACCTATACTACTTTTCTGGTCATTCTTCAAAACCACCACCAGATCCATGTCAAACTGAGCCATCACATTTCGGTTTAATTTCTTTTTTGATTATTATCTAAAAGTTATTCTTTGTTTTGTGTAGATTTGAAAATTATTGCAAAAACATGACCGAAGATATAAGGTAATTCGGTTGAACTACACAAACAGAAGTTATGTATATCTTTATTCACTTTTCTTTCCATACTTGAAAATTATAATTCCTTTTTTTTTCCCTCAGATCTTAAGGATTTGCAGTTGGAATCATAAGCTTTCATTGATGAAGTAGAAACTGATTGTATTTCAGGTGATAATAGGAACTAGAATAAGTTTTATGTTCTATTTTGTTTATTTTAAATATTTTGTGATAATTTTATTTGGTTTCATGTTCTTGCATATATTTCAGATTTGGGATTCTGGGAATACGAAGCTTGGAATATTGGTGGAATAAGATGATAAAAGACATAGCTTTGGGATGAGATTTACCTTTTTAACTATATAGATTGTATATTTGTTGTGATGTTATTTGTTTGTAATGATGTATATTACCAGAATATTAACATAAATGAATGAATATTTATTTTTATTTTAATCTCAATTCTGATTAATAACTCTTATTTTAATGGATTACCAACAAATGTTAATCATTCGTTATTTGTCTAAAATATTAAATTTAATAACTTTATTTAATTTGGAAAATTATTTCACCGTCGGATTTCCTACGGATTTTTCCGTAGGTAAAATTTGAGTTCCGTCGTTAAATCTGTCGGAAAATATTACCGACGAGGTTTTTACCTACGGATTTTTCCCGTCGTTAATCCGTCGGAAATAGTCGTTAGCGACGGATTTGACCGTCGGTGAAGCCCAGTTTTCTAGTAGTGAAAGATAATATTATGACACTGACGTAATATAATATCGCGATGATTAAAATAAAAGATCGTTGGAGAAATTGACCAAGCTTGCCAGAGATAACGGAAAAAGGAGAGAAAGTGATTTTCTACTATGAAGCAAATGGAAGATACTATCGACATAATAAGAAGAATGGATATTCGATGACGCACATACGATCCTTCGCAAGCACACTACAACATCCAGAAGACCACATATTTATCTTGATCTCCTACCTCCAGCGAAACATATCATATCTAAAGAAAGATGTCATCTTCAAAGGCACAGACCGAAGCCAATACGTTTAAAAAGACGATCGTAACACCAAAGGCGGACGACCACATTACACTTACTCTCCGATATTCTGGCATAGCTCTGCGTATAACGATGACTATATTATCTCCGAAGCTCCCAGAAGACTATATCAAAGCACGCCGAAGGAGGAACATTTAATCAGCGGATAGCCACAATAACCAACGATCACATCAAAAGACGACGGAGCCGAAACCTTCCGACCACAAAGCTGCTTGAAAGGTACAAATCTCTGTCACAACTATAAGACCCTACATGGGCACCAAGCAGATAACTCAGTGCCAGATGCTTACTGAGCTTTGCTAACATAAGCGAAGTTGGGTCGCTACCCTTCGCAAATATTATAAATAAGTACGTACAATTAACTAATTAAGTTGGAGTAAGGGGACGCCCATAAAATCCAACGGAACTGTGGATAAATCTTGATAAAGATAAAAGCCCAGTATATTCACAGATAAAGCCTTGGCGACAAAAAGTCAATAGGGCAAATCTTGTGCAAATCTGAAGCATTGTGGAATAGTCTTGCAAAGGCAAAAGCCAATAGATAGCCTGATCAGCATCTTTAAAAGGCAAACGCCAATAGATAATCCCAATGCAAATCACATGACAGAAGAAATTCAAGAAGACGGTTACTAATCGGAGCTACCAAGGAAGACACGGACCTCCAGAGATACAGACAAAGGAGACATATAAGCCACAACAGAAGCCGATTTGAAGTAACCGATCATGACGAATGAGCGCCTCTTAAATCTTAGCCGATCCAAATCGACAGCTCTTAGAAACTTTGTAAAACGTTTTTAAGAAAAATTCGTAATGGCTATATGCGAAGCTGTCGAGGTGTGAAAAGCAAAAGATAGAGAGCCATTCGAACAAAAATACAAGACCATGCTGAAACTCTCTAGCACGACATTTACTATGAAGCAGTTGCAGAAAGATAGAACATGTTAGCCGAAGGAATAGTTTTAAAACCTTCATGAAGGCTGAATGACAAGCATCAAAGACTTCAACAGACGAAGACGATTTCAGTTCAGCTTTTACACAACAACACATTGAAGAATCTGAAGAGCCCAAGTTTATCTCTGCATCCTACGCCAACAGACAAGGCTCTCCAAGAGATTTCCGGAACAACCTATGGCCTCAGATGATGGTCAGATTACACAATCTACACATGGCGAAAATAACAAGAAATATGCACAAGCAGTTTTATTGTGCATTGATATGATCCGACAAAGATAACGGTGGAGTAAAATTCAAATATATTTCGGACGACGATTCAACATTGATATGTTGCCTAAACACATTTTTCTGCGAAGGAGAACGTAGTTACAAGAAGACCATCAAGAGCAATACTACCTTCAGCAACAAGAGCCCGGATCAACCCTACCTCAACACCCACCCTACTAGCGTCACACAAGCCAGACATCTTCGCAAAAATCCTAAATAAATACGCAGCTCAAGAACCGATTATCCATCCACTACATTGAAGACCTTTTTCACCAACAGCGGAGCCGAAGCTATATACTACATCACAGCATCACCGACCCACCATCAGAACCTTCCCAAGAAAAAGTGACGCAACTAAGAAAAGCATTGAGTTCACATATGAGATTAAAAAGCTTCTTCATCACCTACGGATATGGCATACGCGAACAAACAGACACTTGGGCGACATAAAGAAGCATCCTATTTGATCCCAAATAAGATAGCTTTATAACCGGCTTAGACCCATTACAAGGGAAATAAGTTTGGGATACATAGATTTTGAAGCGACCTAGGAAGCTTCGGAAGAAGTACGGTAAAAGGAACCTCAGAGTATCACGAGTTCAAATACGCACTATACCTACGAAGAAAGCCGACGATGACAAACATCAACTCCGATGGACATGAAAGTCTCATCTGCAGATCATCATGCCGACAGAAGTTTCCAGCAGTCCAACCATGACATTAAGGCAATTCCCCTAATTATTAGAGAGGAAAAAGCCGGATAACCAAATGTTTTAATGGTAAAAGGACCAAGACGGAACGGTTAATACCAGACGAAAGACATCAATCATGGAGAACTTATACGGATCTGAAGCCAGTTGATATTTCCTTGGAGTCTAATACGACAGCCTCTTGCCAGTCTCTCCTATTAGACTGGGGGGCTTGATGATATACCCTATACGGAGACCTACCTCCGTATGTAAATCTGCTATTACGAAGGCTGCTTAAGGATGTTTCCTGCCAGAAATACGGAGCTCACCTCCGTCAGAACGGAGCTCACCTCAGTAAGAATAACGGAGGTCACTCATCAGAACGGAGCTCACCTCAGTCAGAATAACGGAGCTCACCTCGTCAGAACGGAGCTCTGCCAAATATGGAGGAAATCTCATATTTCTTCCCCCTAAAGTCAAGGGATTTGCCCATATCCCTTGCACCATTAAATATATTAAAGATATGGCATGTATATCCCCAAAAACATGTCAACCGTATCTTTTCCCCAAACAATTAGGGAACCCCCTAATACCCTAGCTTTTCCTCCAAGCTAGCCTCCTCTTATAAATAGAGGTCCTCCCCAAGAATTGAGACATGTTCTCTTCACCCCCAAAACACCTAAGGTGGCCGACTTCTCTATCAAGAAGTCTCCACCGCCAACACAAACACCTCTGATATAATGGCGTTAAGCTTCTCAAAGTTTTACACCGGTAGGGAATCGCCAATAAATCGGTCAAAACCCCTCCTTGTTCCCGATCGAAGGTCCATGCGATTCTTGGATCAAACAAAGCAGAACTGTGATTGACAAAAATGATTGGGATACACAGAGTGGGTTGAGCTTTATAATATCATTACTGGTATTAGAAGCATTCATCAAGAGACTGTTTTGGAAGCCATTGAGAAAAAATTCACAAGCATTATCAAATTCAAGATCGATATCTCTGGTCTTCCAAGACCAAAATCCTTTGATATGGATGATGAAGATGAGTCAACAGAGCCTCTAAAGAAGCAAAGAAGAAGATTTGAAAGGATAGCTGCTCCTGAAGGTGATCATTCAGATTTCATCAAAAACTTGAATCCTTCAGAGCTACTTCAATTGCTATCTCCTATGGTGTTGAAAATGCAAGGAGTGGATTGTTCATAACTGAACCTGAGCATGGAATGTACTTTATGAATGCTAGAGGCCAATTGGTGTTTCAGAGAACTGCTGAACTTACTAAGGTACCTCATATGCACCTATTTACCTTGTACAGATTTTGTGTCAGTTTTAGTGAACAAGGTAATGGGTATGAGCAGTTCCTCATCAATGAGGGTCTAGATAGGAAGTTGGATATCACTATTGCCCCATCTTATGAAGTTAAGCAAGAAGCTGTAGAAATGATTGGGGAATAGTTGTTAGTTTTGTAATATATTTTCTTTCCTCAATATATGCAATGTAGTTTGTACAAATTCAGTTTCTGCTTTATATTTCATATCAGTTTAAAAGAACCCAAAAGATTCAAAGGGTCACAAGCTGTTAGTAATATTTTACTTTGATTCTTTGTAAGCTGATAGTTAGAAGTGTGTTGGGTTTTGTCATCATCAAATAGGGGGGATTGTTGAGTCCTAATGTTCATTGTAAATTTGGTGATGACAAATCTGATATAAACACTTAGAAATCTTTTGGTTCTTGTAATCTGATCTGGGTCAGACTAAGCTGACACAGCTTACGATCTGTTTTTGGCCCAGATCATGCTTCATGTTTTGTAATGTAATATCTTATGGAAGCAAGTGTTATTCAAGCTGCAACAACAATGTTTATAGCATTCAATCCAAGTCGAAGAGGAGGATTGAAGATAGAAGACCAAGCTGGTAGTGGAAGTCAGCTTGGGATTAGCAGTCAGCTTGGAAACACTTAGACAGATTAGTGCTTTGACAAATGGCCTAATCTGTGTCTGACAATCAAGTGAAGATACAACCTGGATTGAAGATAAGGACGAATGACGTGACTAGGAAGAATCCTAGGATCCAGGTTGGTGGTTTGGATTACATATGCGTGTCCATACTCTTATTGGCTGAAAGAGAATGTGCGACAGTATTTGGGGACCACAAGTATTATGAATTGGCACGATCAAATATTCCATCTGACATCCAATAGAAGATGAATACGTGGTTGAATTGGACACCAAGAGAAGAAGGGCCTTCGCCTATAAAAGCCCCATTCCTTGATTGCATATGTGTGGCATTCCTGAGAATCAATCTTCACATAAGTTTTCTTTGCTCTTATACACAGCTTAGCCTGTTTGAGATCAGCTTGGGCTGATTCTCTTGAGTAGAAACTTGTTGATTGTAATTTGTCATTTCAGAGGGTTGTTTAGATATCTGTAGGCTATCTTGTTTCCGCAACAACCCTGTAATTCTTTGTATAGATTATTTCTTAATAAAGGATTACTTTGAAAATTACAATATGTGTTGAAGAATGTCTCTTATTTTACTTGCTTTACTGTTTTATTGATTCATGTTCTTTACATTCTTATTATCTAAGCTGAGTCTTTAAAACTATTTAGTAAAAGTTTGTAAAGATCGAAGTAAGTTGTATTCACCCCCCCCCCTCTCTACAACTGTTCTGTGTACAATATACTTTGGTATATTGATACACCTTGGGACGTGTTAATATCAACACAGGGGTGACTTTTACTACATGATGATAAATAAAAAACTGAATCTGTAATGCAATCCAAAGAGAATTTATGAGTTCCATGGTTAAATCCTCACCCGATATGTAAAACATCAATTAAAATACTTGATTGGTTTAGATTTTATATCAAGTCCATTAACACTACATAAATATCTATATGTAACTATGCAAGAGGTGTACACTTGCACTTAATAAAATATTGTTATGCGAAAATTTAAGGGTAGTTTTTTATGTATAAAGTATTACTTTTTATGCATATAATAATTTGTGTTGTCTTTTTTTTTAATCATGTAAGTGTCATTAAATATACAACTACTTCCAAAATTATCATCTTTTACATATTTTAGATTTTTAAATTTTAATTGGTCTAGTTTGAATGATGATGGTAAAATAATAATTAGTATTTAACAAAAAATAACTAAATAAATATCAGGCAGTATTTCATTGAGCAGATACAGCGATGCAAGGATTAAACAAACTTTCACATTGGTTTTTATCTAAAGTCGATTGACTCGAACCTCGAGCTGCACTGATCCAGATCAATAAATCAAATGACTTGGTATCGGTACGAGACTGGACGGGTTCGGAATTTGGGAGAAGTTGTTAGCCCCTATTTTAAATTATACTAATTTAAGTCATAATGCTTATGCTTTTGTGTCTAGTTTAAATATAAACAAATGAACCCAAAACTTAATGAGGCTGCTAAGATAAATGGATTGAAGCAATGAATTAGAAATGGAAGCTTTGTATAGAAATAATACTGGATTTTACTGATCTTCCTGAAGTGGCAGAAACCTAATGGTTGTAAATGGGTATATAAGGTTAAATAAATCTACAGGTGAAGTAGAAAGATATAAAGCTAGGTTAGTGGCTAAAGGTTATAATCAAAAGATTGGATAGATTATGAGGAGACTTTTTCTCCTTGTTAAGATGGTTACTGTTAGATGTTTGATTAATATTGTTGTTGTAACACCCCAAATATTTTAAAATATAAATTTAGTATTTTTATTATAGTTTTGCCTTTAAAATAATTTCCTAGTATTTTGTTTTTGGATACGGGGTTAATTTAGTTGAAACTTTAACGGATAGCGGGTAAAATACCCATCAAAAATTAGAAGGAGGCGTGCACTCAGGAGAAGTGCCAGCCATTTCCCCCTTGTGACTCATCTTTTACACTATCACCATTATACTTTTATTCTCTCATTTTCTTCTCAATTCTTCAAGAAAACCATTCTCTAGTGTGTGTGATTCTTATCTTCTAAATCAATTCCTCCATCCAAGTATTCAAGAAATCAATTTGGGGATTTTGGGTTGAAATGGGTAATTGTCCTTTGAGCCCTAGAGTTTTGTCCAATTAAGGACCATGCATGATTGTTACCAAATTTCTCATTTTCATTATTGTTGGTTATATTGTTATTGAGTTGGAATAATGATTTTATAAATGATATTGCTAGTAACTTTCATAGTCAAGATAAGAAATACTAGTTTTGATTGTAAACATGGAATGAACATGATTGTGATGAAATTGTTGTTGGTGACTAGTATAGTCAAGAGATGGAAATAATAATTTTGATTAGTAAAGTAATATAGTCATATTGTAGAGATTGTGAAAAGATGATTATGTGTAAAATGAGATTTTGTAAGTAAGCCAACTCAATAACAATATAGGTAATGGGTTTGGGATATGAAAGTTAGTAGTGAAATTGTGAGATTAGTTAGAGAATCTTATGAGTTAATGATTGTTGTTGATAGGTGTCTTGTACAAGTAATACAATTGGAAACTAGTTGATTGTGGTCGTCATTGAGGTGAGTACATTTATATATGTTTATACACATATTGGGTCATGTACATGATGATTGAGGGGAGGGAGACCATAGTTATGGTTTGATGGGATTAAGACCATACGGGGTATGGCTATGGTATAAGACCATACGGGGTATGGCGTATGGTATAAGACCATACGGGGTATGGCATATATGGGTAAGACCATACGGGGTATGGCAATGTGATTTGGTTATTAATGTTATGTTGAATTGAATTGTTGATTGTATGGATGCATATATTACGTAGTTGTGTAAAGTTGTAGTGTATGAGATCCTTGTATAATGGGATATGGCATATTGTGTAAGACCATACGGGGTATGGCATATGGTGTAAGACCATACGGGGTATGGCAAATGATGGTAAGACCATAGGGGTATGGCATATGTAAGACCATACGGGGTATGGCAATGATGGTAAGACCATACGGGTATGGCATATATGATGGTAAGACCATACGGGGTATGGCAATGTGATTGGTTATTAAATGTTATGTTGAATTGAATTGTTGATTGTATGGATGCATATATTACGTAGTTGTGTAAAGTTGTAGTGTATGAGATCCTTGTATAATGGGATATGGCATATTGTGTAAGACCATACGGGGTATGGCATAGGTGTAAGACCATACGGGGTATGGCAATGATGGTAAGACCATACGGGGTATGGCAATGAG
This sequence comes from Erigeron breviscapus, assembly GCA_034093135.1. Lineage (NCBI taxonomy): Eukaryota > Viridiplantae > Streptophyta > Magnoliopsida > Asterales > Asteraceae > Erigeron > Erigeron breviscapus. The sequence goes on from CM067172.1 coordinate 47,539,592, forward strand.
TAAGACCATACGGGGTATGGCATAAGTGTAAGACCATACGGGTATGGCATATAGATGGTAAGACCATACGGGGTATGGCAATGTGATTGGTTGTTAAATGTTATGTTGAATTGATTGTTGATTGTATGGATGCATATATTACGTAGTTGTGTAAAGTTGTAGTGTATGAGATCCTTGGTATAATGGTGGTATGGCTAATTATGGAAAGACCATACGGGGTATGGCATATGGTATAAGACCATACGGGGTATGGCATATGGTGTAAGACCATACGGGGTATGACAAGGGATAAGACCATACGGGGTATGGCAATGGGTAAGACCATACGGGGTATGGCATAGGGTAAGACCATACGGGGTATGGCATAAGGTGTAAGACCATACGGGGTATGGCGTATGGATAAGACCATACGGGGTATGACATATGTGTAAGACCATACGGGGTATGGCATATGGTGTAAGACCATACGGGGTATGGCTAAGGTGTAAGACCATACGGGGTATGGCATATGGTGTAAGACCATACGGGTATGGCATATAGAGGTAAGACCATACGGGGTATGGCAATGTGATTTGGTTGTTAAATGTTATGTTGAAATGATTGTTTGATTGTGTGGATGCATATATTACGTAGTTGTGTAAAGTTGTAGTGTATGAGATCCTTGGTATAATGGTGGATATTTAGGAGTTTTTTTTTTACGAGGGTGTGGCAACGCGATTGCTTATTATGTGGCTCGCTTAATTGGTTGATTTATGGTATGGTTTCATAAATTACTTGTTGCTATAAATGTGAGCATGTATGAGATGATATGGTAGTGTTATAACCCTATGTTATGGTTTTCATGTATTGATTTCATTATGTGTGTAATTGTATATGAATGTATTCACTAAGCGTTAGCTTACCTTTTTAGTTGTTTATTTTTTTTAGGTAGTTCCGGAAGAAGGAACTAGTGGCTTGAGTTTGAAGGGTTGATACTTGAAGTTGCTAGTAGATTGAAGGTATTGTGACCATTCGTGGTTGAATGGTGCTTTTGGTAGATACTTAGTAATCCCACCTCCCATGGCTCTTGGTACATTTGTGATGTTTTGTCATATTTGGTTATGTATATTTCTGCAAATATTAGTTTGGGTCATGGTCTTTTGTAACTTAAAGGAATTGGTGATTTTGGATGGTTGACAAATGTGTAATGCGACCCGTTTGGTCGTTTTAATGCAAATTTGAATGGTTAATATTTCGGATATGTCCGTATAGTTATAATATATGATTTTACTTCATCTTGGTTCTGATTTTACTTCATCTTGGTTCTGATTTTACTTCATCTTGGTTCTGATTTTACTTCATCTTGGTTCTGATTTTACTTCATCTTGGTTCTGATTTTACTTCATCTTGGTTCTGATTTTACTTCATCTTGGTTCTGATTTTTATTTCATCTTGGTTATGATTTTACTTCATCTTGGTTGTGATTTTTCTTCATCTAGGTAAAAAAAAAATTGTCTTATTTTTGGGTTGAATCTTGTTGTTCATAAGTTGGACTTTATATCAGTTAGACATTAATAATGCATTCTTGTATGGAGATTTAATGAAGATGTTTATATGGAGTTACCACCTGGTTATTTTTCCAAAGATGATACAAGAGTTTGTAAACTTGTTAAGTCACTTTATGGTTTAAAACAAGCTCCTAGACAATGAAATCATAAACTTACCAGTGCTCTTATTGAATATGGTTTTGTGCAAAGTAAGAGTGATTATTCACTTTTTACTAAACTGATGATAAACTTGTTTATTGCTTTGCTTGTATATGTTGATGATATTGTCATTACTGGTAATAATGTTTCTGAAGTTGAAAAGTCAAAACATTTTAAAAAAGTTTTTATTAAAGATTTGGGAAAATTGAAATATTTTTTGGGAATTGAAGTAATTGATACTTCAAAAGTTTGTTTAACAAGATTTGGGAATTGAAGTAAAACATATGTTTGACTCAAAGAAAACATTGCATTGATCTCTTGTTTGAATATGGCTGCTAGGCTTTATACCAAAAGTCTTTCAGTTGCTAAGCATGAGTATTTACTTAGCAAGTTAAATAGATATGTTTCAAAGTTTTTTTTTACCTAAGTTTATATTAAGGGAGGGTATAAAAGGTTAATATAAACTTAGGAAACTTAGGGTTCTTGTTGTCATTTCTGCTAACTTGTGGTGTTTAGTTGTTTGTTTTCTTTACAGGATATTTCTTTAGGGACTAAAGTGGAACAATTTGTAAGATGAAGAAAGGAAGTGTCATGTTATTCTACGTCTGGTCATATATCTCGAATTACTGATATATTGACAAATATTTCTTATTCTTCAATCTTCATAAGTGTCATGTTATTCTACGTCTGGTCATATATCTCGAATTACTGAGATATATTGATTCTGTTTATTATTCTTCATTTCTGTTGATCATCTGAATATTGTAATAATCATATATATATGATGTGGAAATGTCCAGATTCACTGAACTGGCTGACACCAGCGAACTAGAGAAGTCAACTGAACTGAAGGAAACTGAACTGATAATGCCATCTGAACAAGCCATGTTGATTCTGCCAGTAGTGGCCCATTTCAGACAAGTCTTTACTGAACCAGTCCAGTCGCCAGTAGTAACACTTCTCCAGTGGAAAGAGTCTCCAGTGACAACCAGCAGTGATCCACCAGTGAAAATATCCACTGAAGCACTCCAGTGACCAGCTCCAGTGTAGTCTCCAGAAGGATGCTCCTGATCTAAGTCTCCAGTGATAGCTCCAGATTATGTCACCAGTTTCAAGTAATAAAGTTAATTTCACTCGCATGATTGTGTGGGACCAATAAGGCGTGTGTGCGTGGCAGCTTTTTGGTGGATAAGGAGGGGAGCGTGCATCAACATTCATTTCCTAACGGTATTGTGGGACCACTTGCAGGGGAATGTTTCTAGAAGCCTACTCTGTCCATTTCCTATTGGTTAATAAATTAGTGGTTGTCTTTTGCCCATGACAGCCTTTTATTTTATTTTGTTTATTTTATTGTATTTCGTTAATTCCTAGGAAATAGCATGTGTGGCTATAAATAGGGGCTTATTTTCTCATTGTAAGGCAGTTTTTGATGTTGAATGAAATTAATAGAGCAGCCTCTATTTCTTATCTAAAATCTTCATTTACCTTTATGGATCTTTGATCTTGGTGGTTTGAAGTGATCCCTTTATCTATATTTGTGGTGGTTCGTCCTTTATCAAATATAGTGGTAAGATCTTAAATCTTCGATTCCTTTATCTGTGTTTGTGGTGGCTAGACCTTTATCAAACATAGTGGTGGGTTGGAGTGTTTCCTTTATCCTTGATTCCGGTGGCTAGTCCTTTACGAATCTTGGTGGTGGATTCTTTATCTATCATTTTATTTTATTGTCTTGTTTGTTGTTTGTTTCATATAAACTTAGGGTTCTTGTTGTCATTTCTGCTAACTTGTGGTGTTTAGTTGTTTGTTTTCTTTACAGGATATTTCTTTAGGGACTAAAGTGGAACAATTTGTAAGATGAAGAAAGGAAGTGTCATGTTATTCTACGTCTGGTCATATATCTCGAATTACTGATATATTGACAAATATTTCTTATTCTTCAATCTTCATAAGTGTCATGTTATTCTACGTCTGGTCATATATCTCGAATTACTGAGATATATTGATTCTGTTTATTATTCTTCATTTCTGTTGATCATCTGAATATTGTAATAATCATATATATATGATGTGGAAATGTCCAGATTCACTGAACTGGCTGACACCAGCGAACTAGAGAAGTCAACTGAACTGAAGGAAACTGAACTGATAATGCCATCTGAACAAGCCATGTTGATTCTGCCAGTAGTGGCCCATTTCAGACAAGTCTTTACTGAACCAGTCCAGTCGCCAGTAGTAACACTTCTCCAGTGGAAAGAGTCTCCAGTGATAGCTCCAGATTATGTCACCAGTTTCAAGTAATAAAGTTAATTTCACTCGCATGATTGTGTGGGACCAATAAGGCGTGTGTGCGTGGCAGCTTTTTGGTGGATAAGGAGGGGAGCGTGCATCAACATTCATTTCCTAACGGTATTGTGGGACCACTTGCAGGGGAATGTTTCTAGAAGCCTACTCTGTCCATTTCCTATTGGTTAATAAATTAGTGGTTGTCTTTTGCCCATGACAGCCTTTTATTTTATTTTGTTTATTTTATTGTATTTCGTTAATTCCTAGGAAATAGCATGTGGCTATAAATAGGGGCTTATTTTCTCATTGTAAGGCAGTTTTTGATGTTGAATGAAATTAATAGAGCAGCCTCTATTTCTTATCTAAAATCTTCATTTACCTTTATGGATCTTTGATCTTGGTGGTTTGAAGTGATCCCTTTATCTATATTTGTGGTGGTTCGTCCTTTATCAAATATAGTGGTAAGATCTTAAATCTTCGATTCCTTTATCTGTGTTTGTGGTGGCTAGACCTTTATCAAACATAGTGGTGGGTTGGAGTGTTTCCTTTATCCTTGATTCCGGTGGCTAGTCCTTTACGAATCTTGGTGGTGGATTCTTTATCTATCATTTTATTTTATTGTCTTGTTTGTTGTTTGTTTCATATAAAATCCAGAAAATACCAAAAATAGTCTTCCGCTGTCGTTTGTCGCGTGATTTACGCATCAAATTTGGTATCAGAGACAGGTTGAAAAAGGTTTCTTAATCTTTTTATCCGTGGGTTTTGTTGTTTGTTGGGTCAGATTCAAAAGGGTTGTTCTAATCTTTTGATCTGTTGGAGTTTTGTTTAGATCTGTTATTGTTAGTGTTGTTTGTTGAATATAAATGGCTTTTAGAAGAAATATGACATTAGAAGAAGCTCATAATGCTAGGAGGGATAGACAAATAGAAGATCTACAAGAAGCACTTGGTAGAGTTGTTCATATGTTAGAAGATGGTGGTTTAAGGTTTAATAGAGACCATGTTGTTGCTAGTGAAAGAGATTCTGAATCTCAAGGTCCTAGTGAAAGATCTGATAGTACGCCCAGAAACTCTAGTGATTCTGATGACCCACATCCTAGAGAAAGACGAAGGAGACATAAGGGTGATGATACTAGAGACATTAAGATAGATCCACCAGATTTCAATGGGTCTTCTAACCCAGAAGAATATTTTGAATGGGTTCAGGTTATGGATAGGATTATGGAAATAAAAGGTTATGATGATAAAAAAAGTTTTAAGGTTGCCATTATTAAGCTTAAAAAGTATGCTTCATCTTGGTATGACAATATGAAATCTGAAAGGGAGTATAAGGGTAAGAGTAAAGTCAAGACCTGGTCCAAATTGAAAGAAGTTATGCAGAAAAGATTTGTTCCTCAGTCGTACAAGCAAGATCAGTATCTTCTGATGAATAATCTGAAGCAAGGTACTAAAGAGGTTGTGGAGTATATTAGAGAATTTGAGCAACTGAAGACTCGAACTGGTGTGAAAGAAACTGAAGAACATACTATCGCCAGATTCCTTGGTGGGTTGAATGCTACCATTACTGAGAAGATAGAATTGCAGCCCATCTGGACTTATGAAGGTGCTTGCAAACTGGCCCTCCAGATTGAAAAGCAACTGAAGAAGAAGGTCTAGTACAAACCTTTCACTAAGGTTACTTCCAGTTCCAGTCAACCAGTTACCAGGCCCAGTGAAACTATTCAGAAATCCTTCAGAGGAAAGGAGAAAGAAACTGGAGGATCAAAAGAGCCAGTTGGAAGAAAATGCTTCAAGTGTCATGGTTTTGGTCACTTCCAGGCGCAGTGTCCCAACCAGCGAGCACTAACTGCCAAAGAGATTGAAAGCTTACCAGATGTTGATACTGAAGAAGGTGAACCAGTGTACGATGATGATGAAAGTGAAGAGGCATATGTAGGTGCAGATATTGGAGAAATGCTGGTAGTAAGAAGAGTGATGCATACTGATGAAGTTGTAACTGACACTGCCCAGCGGGAGAACATTTTTCATTCCAGATGTACTGTTAAAGGCAAGGTGTGTAATCTGATCATTGATGGTGGAAGTTGTGCTAATGTTGCTTCAACTTATATGGTAGAGAAACTGGAACTGCCTACAGTAAAGCACCCTCGTCCTTACAAGTTGCAATGGCTCAGTGAAGGATCTGAGGTAAAAGTTAATCGACAAGTTACTATTCCTTTTTCCATTGGATCTATTTATCAAGATAAAATTGTTTGTGATGTTGTTCCTATGGATGCTTGTCATATATTACTGGGTAGACCTTGGTTATTTGATAATTATGTATTTCATAATGGTCGTATGAATTCTTATTCATTATCTGTAAGTGGGAAGAAGGTCACTTTGACTTCTCTGAAACCCAATGAGTTACTGAAAATTAATAAGAAAGACCAGCCCAGCAAGTCTTTGTTTATGTCTCAAACTGAAGTTGAAGAAGAGTTAACTGGAGGCTCTCAGTTATGATGTTACTGGTGCTTGAGCGTACTGAAGAGAAGGAGTTCACTGGAGTCCCCAGTCTTCTGAAGTCTCTACTGAAGGAATTCACTGATGTTTTCCCAGAAGACCTACCTGAAGGTTTGCCGCCAGTAAGGGGTATTGAACACCAGATTGACCTGGTTCCAGGTTCAGTTCTCCCAAACAAAGCTGCTTATAGATGTTCACCTACTGAAGCAAAGGAGTTACAAAGGCAGGTAGATGAGTTGGTTTCTAAAGGTTATGTGAGAGCAAGTATGAGCCCTTGTTCAGTCCCAGCTCTCCTGGTCCCAAAGAAAGATGGTTCAATGAGAATGCTGACACCAGTGAACTAGAGAAGTCAACTGAACTGAAGGGAGGAACTGAACTGAAGGAAACTGAACTGATAATGCCATCTGAACAAGCCATGTTGATTCTGCCAGTAGTGGCCCATTTCAGACAAGTCTTTACTGAACCAGTCCAGTCGCCAGTAGTAACACTTCTCCAGTGGAAAGAGTCTCCAGTGACAACCAGCAGTGATCCACCAGTGAAGATATCCACTGAAGCACTCCAGTGACCAGCTCCAGTGTAGTCTCCAGAAGGATGCTCCTGATCTAAGTCTCCAGTGATAGCTCCAGATTATGTCACCAGTTTCAAGTAATAAAGTTAATTTCACTCGCATGATTGTGTGGGACCAATAAGGCGTGTGTGCGTGGCAGCTTTTTGGTGGATAAGGAGGGGAGCGTGCATCAACATTCATTTCCTAACGGTATTGTGGGACCACTTGCAGGGGAATGTTTCTAGAAGCCTACTCTGTCCATTTCCTATTGGTTAATAAATTAGTGGTTGTCTTTTGCCCATGACAGCCTTTTATTTTATTTTGTTTATTTTATTGTATTTCGTTAATTCCTAGGAAATAGCATGTGTGGCTATAAATAGGGGCTTATTTTCTCATTGTAAGTAGTTTTTGATGTTGAATGAAATTAATAGAGCAGCCTCTATTTCTTATCTAAAATCTTCATTTACCTTTATGGATCTTTGATCTTGGTGGTTTGGAGTGATCCCTTTATCTATATTTGTGGTGGTTCGTCCTTTATCAAATATAGTGGTGAGATCTTAAATCTTCGATTCCTTTATCTATGTTTGTGGTGGCTAGACCTTTATCAAATATAGTGGTGAGATCTTAAATCTTCGATCCCTTTATCTATATTTGTGGTGGTCCGTCCTTTATCAAATATAGTGGTGAGATCTTAAATCTTCGATTCCTTTATCTGTGTTTGTGGTGGCTAGACCTTTATCAAACATAGTGGTGGGTTGGAATGTTTCCTTTATCCTTGATTCCGGTGGCTAGTCCTTTACGAATCTTGGTGGTGGATTCTTTATCTATCATTTTATTTTATTGTCTTGTTTGTTGTTTGTTTCATATAAAACCAGAAAATACCAAAAATAGTCTTCCGCTGTCGTTTGTCGCGTGATTTGCGCATCATATCTTATAATAATAAGAAGCAACGGAATCGGGCCGATTGATTTAGATCTTCTCAATATCGTTCATTTGGCTTTAAAGTTATATATGTTAATTGTTTGGGAACCAGGTACTCTCATAAAATTAGTTTTATATATGTTATGTGACATCGATGCTTGTCATGAATTGTTTATTGCTTATATATATTGATCTCCCCAAAGTAGGTCTTATCTCTTAAAAATGCACTTTGGGTAATTTTTGACATATTCAACCCATTTAATTTGTTTCCTTTTTAGCTATTTTTAACCCACACGTATTTCATGTCTCATGTTGCCATTCTGGTTATATTGGCAACACAGGTCTCTGTGGACAATATTATTATCATTATAACATTATCGACTACTATATATATTAGACTAGTATATGAATTTTATTATTGTTATGAGTATTCTCATCCACCAATGTCCCTATAATACTTTGAAAATCATGTTATATCCTTGGTTGGATATGGGATCATATACGTTTGTATTTTGCAGCTGAACAAATGTCATGGTACTGTGGCCGTATATCAGAAGGCTATAACAAAGAATAAAGTGGATCTAAAGAATCCTGAATATAAGGAAATCGACAAGTGTTATTTTGATCAGCTACTTAAACTCAAGGTGATACTACTTGTGATATTTTACGTATGAATGAATTTCTCCTACTTACAATGCTATTAACATGATGCTTTTGTTCACAGACAACAGAGATGGATAACAAGGATTTAAAATAACTATTGCAATGCACTTGACAAGTGAGTTTTCATTTTCTCTTTGCCATAAACTGGTTTAGTTCAGAGGTGGCAAGATTCGCGGGTGTAGTTGGGTAATAGGTCACAGAGGGTTGGTTTGAAGTGAGTCACGATTAGTGGGAGTCCAAACCTACCGGTTGGTTTGACCAGCTCTTCCTTTTGTGCTAATTATGATTACAAACCAATGTCATTAACTTAATAATCTAAATCTTTGTTGAAACGATATAGAAGATTACAATACAATAAAGTTATACACACCAAACAGACCCGTTGATAATTGAATGGGTCAATTGCTACCTCACCTGGAGTAATTCGGAATTCGGAAAAAAGAACTTCTTCAACCAAGTTCTGTTTTTATCCATTACCCAACCCGCCCATCTTGCCACTGCTAGTTATGTTAGTTCTGAAATTACTTTTCAGAAAATAGTTTATCTTAAACAATTGTCTGGTAAACTTATTCATGTGCATCAAAGATACAAGAAGTTACTAGCCAACAATATCATCATGACTAATTAAAGGATTTGAATATATTTATCACTAGCTATACTTGTTTACAATCTTAAAGCACTATAATAAACTGCACATTATTAAAACTTAGTATTTTATAGATTTATTGAAAGTTGTATCCTGACTCTGGCTGGTTATTCCTAATTGCAACAAATTAACCAAAGATCCCAGTCCCTACTTATGATACAGAGAATTTGGGGAAAGAGAGAATGATTTTGTTTTGATTATCAATTATGCTTACATTCATACTAAAATCAAGTATTTATACAAGATCACAAGCCCTTGACCGACTTTGACCGGTGTAACCGCCTCCAACGGCTATTTAAACAAACATATGAAATATTGACACAAACACCCCTTGACGTATTTGTATTTTACATATCAACCCCAACTAATATTAAAACTAATATTTCTTAATATCGTAACAAATGCCCCTCCTTAAAGATTTTTGCCCTCAAAAATCAAAGTGTAGGAAAACGGCATTTCAAATCATCCAAATATTCCCAAGAAGCTTCTTCCAAAGACAAGCCCTCCCAATGAACCAACACTTGAACTGCAGATTTAGAACCCCTTTTCACCATCCTTCTGTCCACAATTGAACGAGGCTGCAGAATGAACCGTGGACCTTGTGGCAGAGGAGCAGTCTGCAGTGGAGTACCATGTGCTCTTTTAAGCAGAGAGACATGAAATGTATGGTGGATTTGAGCTGAAGCAGGCAAGTTCAACTTATAAGCTACTGAACCAATCTTTTGCAGCACCAGGAAAGGACCAAAATATTTTGCAAAAAGCTTCCTATTGTGATGAGCTTTCATAGAGTGTTGAGCAAATGGGTGTAATTTCACAAACACCCAATCTCCTTCAGCAAACTCCCTTTCACTCCTATGCATATATGCTGCTTGCTTCATCCTATTTCTTGCAACTGCCAAATTTTGCTTCAGTTTTTGGATCATACCTTCCCTTTGTCTATGTAACTCCTCTACTGAAGCCAAAGCAGTATCACCAGGGATAAAAGGAATATGAATGGCTGGTTTAACCCCAAACAATGCTTCATATGGGGACATCTTAATTGCTGAATGCCATGTGGTATTGTACCACCATTGAGCCAAAGGCAACCATTTAACCCAATCATTTGGTGAGTCAATACACATTGCCCTCAAATAAGCCTCTAAGCATCTATTCAGCACTTCAGTCTGTCCATCTGACTGAGGATGATAAGCAGAGGACATGGACAGCTGAATACCCTGTAGCCTCATGAATTCCTTCCAAAAATTACTGACAAATACTGGATCCCTATCTGAAACAATTGTAGTAGGTGGACCATGGATCTTGAAAACATTATCCAGGAATGCTTTAGCAACAGTGGTGGCTGTGAAAGGATGAGTCAATAGAATGAAGTGACCAAATTTGGTCAATCTCTCCACCACCACAAAAATTGTGTCTTTGCCCTATATTTTTGGCAATCCAGACACAAAATCCATTGAGATGTCAGTAAATATAGATTGGGGTATTGGTAAAGGCTGCAATAACCATGGGTAGGGAACCAGTTCATACTTTGACCTCTGACATACTCCACATTCCTTAATGAAGCTTTTTACTTCCTTAGCACACCCCTTCCAATAGAATAAATCAGTAATTCTTGTTAGGGTAGGGACAAAACCTGAATGACCACCTACTGCAGAAGCATGAAATAGTGAAATAATCTCTTTTCTCAAATTAGGTATCCTGCCCACCATAATTTTTCCTTTTCTTCTCAATATGTGACCATCCCATGATCTATTTTTGACCACACCACCCTACTGCAGAATTTCCAAAACCTTCATAAGATCAATATCTTGCTGCAAGGATTCTTTAATTCTGCCCAATAAAAGTGGATCCAGTGTACTAACTCCCATTTGTAATAATGATAGCCCATGAACCCTAGATAACCCATCTGCTGCCACATTGTCAACTCCCTTTTTGTATATTATCTCAAAATCATACTTCATCAACTGTGACAACCATTTTTGTTGCAGTGGAGTCACAATAGACTGGACAGTGAGGTATTTTAAACTGTGATGATCAGTCTGAATTATGAAATGGTTACTGATCAAATAATGGTGTCATTGCTTCACAGCCATGATTATTGCCAATAACTCCTTTTCATATACTGACCAGGTCTGCTGTCTAGTAGAAAGAGCTTTACTAATGAAGGCTATTGGGTGTTTATCTTGCATTAAAACAGCACCCAAACCCTTACCAGAAGCATCAGTCTCTATGACAAAAACCTTTGAAAAATCTGGCAAACTTAACACTGGTGGTTTGCTCAGTGCTAATTTAAGCTGAATAAAAGCCTCTTCTGCTCCAGGAGACCAAGAAAAACTATTCTTTTTGAGTAATCCAGTAAGTGGTTTGGCAATAATCCCAAAATTTCTTATAAACCTTCTATAGTAGCCTGTAAGTCCTAAAACCCCCCTCAATTGCTTCACATTAAAAGGTGCAGGCCAATCCATGATTGCTTGTATCTTTTTTGGATCAGTGGCTACTCCTTCCTTGTTAATCACATGTCCTAAATACTCCACCTTCTCTCATGCAAATGCACACTTACTTTTCTTGGCCTTTAATTCATTCTCCCTCATTATAGACAGAACTAATTCCAAATCCTCCATATGCTTGGACCAAGACTGGCTGTAGACCAAGACATCAAAGAATACCAGAGTGCATTTCCTCAGTAATGGCTTGAACACATCATTCATTAATGACTGGAAGGTGGCTGGAGCATTAGTGAGTCCAAAAGGAAGCACTAGAAACTCAAAATGTCCAGCATGAGTCTTGAATGCAGTTTTATATATGTCAGGCTCATGCATTCTTATCTGATGGTATCTTGACCTCAAATCCAGTTTTGAGAAGATAGTAGCCCCTTGTAATTCATCTAAAAGGTCTTCTATCAAAGGAATTGGATAAACATCCTTAATTGTGGCTGCATTCAGCTGTCTATAATCAATGCACATCCTCCATGTGACATCCTTCTTTTTCACCAATACAACTAGAGCAGCAAATGGACTGTTGTTGTGTCTAATCACTCCAGTTTCCAATAATTATTGTGTTAAACTCTCTATCACATCCTTTTGAGTCTTAGCATACCTATATAGCTTAAGTCTTAGGTTGACCTTATCATCTTTGAGAGGAATTTTGTGATCACAATTCCTCTGTGGAGGCAAACCTCTTGGCACTTGGAAAACATCATCAAATCTATCTAATAATTCCTCCAATTTCTTGTTTGACTGACATTCTCTAAGTAAAGGCTGACACATATTGTTGTTGCCATTAGGTTCTGCCAGTGTTAACAATTCAGCTTGCACCACTCCAGTATGGCTCAACAAATTGTGTAATTTCTCCATGGAACATAAACTAACCCTTGTTTTATCACTCCCTTCAATTCAAATTGCTTACCTCCCAAAACAAACTTCATTGTCAAATTCTTAAAATTCCATACTATGTCATTAAGAGTAGCCAACCACTGTACTCCTAAAACTATGTCATAATTCCTTAATTCCAATGATAACATGTCTGCAGTAAACCAGTCACCCTGCATCATCCACTTAAAAGCTCTACACATATCCATACTGGCCATGTCATTTCCATTAGCAACTGACACCTTAACATGTAGAATTTGAATGAGAGCACACCTAATTTTCTCTGTTAATGCCTTATTTATGAAATTGTGTGTGCTGCCACTATCTACCAAAATATGCAAGTTTCTAGTACCTATAGTCCCAACCACTTGCATTGTAGAGTAAGAAGGTATGCCTAGAATTGCATTGAGTGAAATGTGAGGCTCACCTTGTATCACCACAGCCTGTTCAGGATTACTCACAACAATTTCTCTACACTCCACATTTTCCTGCACATGCACCTCCTCTTCTACACCTTCTTCAACTTCTATCAAAAAGAATTGCTTCTTACCCTTACACACCTTAATATGTCCAGGCACAAACTTCTCATTGCAATAGAAACATTCACCCTTAGATCTCTTGTCTTCTAGATGTTTATTAGTCATTTTGGCAGGAACTAAGGCATTAGAGGGCACTGAACTCACAGGTGTGGCTAATATAGGTGGTTTTGAAGCATTACTTAACTGAGGCATGCTCCTAAATCCTCCTCCCTATAACCATAACCACTACTACCTCCAGAAGCCTTTCCTAATGATTTATTACTTTCATTCTGCATTTTAGCTAAAATATAGGTCTCTCTAAGTGTTTTTGGCTTAAACATTCTAACAGGACATTTAATTTCAGGTTTCAATCCTTCAATAAAGCAACTAACAGTATGATCTTCAGGAAGACTAACCTTTGTCAGTAATGAATCAAATTCATCACAATAAACCTCTAAATCTCCAGTCTGAATGAGAGCCTTCAAGGAAGCCATAGGATCCTCCATTTGTGTGGTGGAAAACCTAGCAGTAATGGCCTTAGCATAATCAGTCCACAAAATAGCTTCCATAGCCTTGCCAATGGTCCTCATGTATCCTAGATGCCATGAGAGTGCTCTGCCATCCATATGCACTGCTGCATATCTCACTTTACTGGTTTCTAATGTTTCATCAATGGTGAAGAAGTGATCACACTTGTAGAGCCATGAATCGACATCGTCTCCATTGAATCTCGGAAATTCAAGCCTAGTCAGCTTATTAGCACTTGTACGCTCGCCGTCGTTACGCGCCGTCGTCAACTGCCGCTGATTCTTCAAAATTTCCACCTCCTTTGTCAATTCTTCAATTGTAGCTCGCATCGATAATGATGAATTGATCTGAGTAGCTAAATCCTTTTGAGTTTGTGCGAATTCCTTCTGTAACCGTTCGTAATCTTGATTGCGAGTATCTGGCGCCATTGATTTGAAGAAGAAGAAGAGAATTCAATGTTTCGCCGGAAACCTAATCGGAATTATGATCGGAGATGAAATCCGGTGGCGGTTATCGGAAGCGCTCCACTTCAGAGGCTCTGATACCACAATGATACAGAGAATTTGGGGAAAGAGAGAATGATTTTGTTTTGATTATCAATTATGCTTACATTCATACTAAAATCAAGTATTTATACAAGATCACAAGCCCTTGACCGACTTTGACCGGTGTAACCGCCTCCAACGGCTATTTAAACAAACATATGAAATATTGATACAAACACCCCCTGACTTATATGTATTTTACATATCAACCCTAACTAATATTAAAACTAATATTCACAGTCCCTACTTATATCTACCACTAAGCATCGGCATTATCTTAGGCTTGATTATACTATAAAAAGCTATTGGGCTTGTATCGGTGTTGTTAGTGTCTTGAGAGTCTTCGCTTGGTCCGTTAAGCAAATATTCAGTTACTTCTTCATTTGAAGTGCTTTTCACCCATGGATGCTTGTCAATCATTGATGCCGATATTCCTTCCAGCTCTAATGCCACTTCCTTCATGGTAGGCCTTTCGTCTCCTTTAAGTTGTAAGCATCTTTGTGCAAGCCTTGAAACTAGGATGATATCGTGAGGAACTTCCTTTAGTTGCAAGTTTTTATCAAGAACCTCTAATAGAGTCTCATTTTCTAAAGAAGCGATAAAATGTTTGATTAAATTCCTTTGTTTCTCTGGCCTATCGAAGTTAATAATCTTCTTTCCGGTTAGAATTTCCACCAGTACTACCCCGAAACTATAAACATCGCTCTTTTCAGTCAGTTGACTTGTGTGAAAGTACTCCGGATCCAAGTAACCTAGTGTTCCTTGCACCATTGTTGCTAATTCCTTCTGATCCATAGGAATTAGCCTTGACGCTCCAAAATCAGCTACTTTTGCTACATAGCTACTATCAATAAGTATATTCATCGATTTGACATCTCGGTGAATAATTGGGACAGACGCTGCAGAGTGTAAATATGAAAGTGCTCCAGCTGTCTCTGTTGCTATTCTTAGTCGAATGTTCCAAGAAATAGCCTTCGACTTGTATTCGTTGTGGATGTGATCAAAGAGGGTGCCATTTGGAATAAATTCGTAAACCAATGAAGGAACTTCTGTTTCCAGGCAGCAACCAATCAGTTGACTTGGGAAAGGATAAACACTTCATTTATAAATTGCTCAACTTGGGTTTCAGTTTGATCTACTATCTTGGACTTCTTTATGGCAACTATTCTGTCATCAGGTAAAACTCCTTTAAATACTGTGCCAAAACCACCCTTTCCAATAATTCTGCTCTGATCATATTTGTTCGTTGCCTTCTCAAGCTCCTCTACTGTGAAGAGTTTAGCTTGAATTTGAGAACCACCATTATTGGAAACTCTTTGTTGCAACATTATTCCACCATTTTTCTTAAAAAACTTTTCTCTGCGAATCAAATTCTTACGCCTTTGAAGTCCCAAGTATATCCAGGTAAAGAGTAAAAGTAGAAATAAGCCAGCAACTGAGGTACCTATATCAAGGATCATTAACTTATAAATAGCACAATAATAGTTTGAGTTTATGTTTAGTATATATCGCACCCAAGACATAAGTTAACCATCAGTAACTTTACTTACCTATGGAAATCTCTATAATGGGTAATTCATTTGTAGTGCAAGTATTGTTATCATTCCTATATTCTCCAGGTTGATCATTTGGACAAGGGCATGTATAGCCTCCTTCATTATCAATGCATTTATCTTTGCAATTATGAGTTCCGGCTTCACACTCATCAATATCTGTAGATCAAACCGAAATTATGAGTTCCTATATATGTCTGTATGTATATATGAAATTTACACTTTCCTTTTCAACAAATTCTGGAGTAACATGTGATACCATGCATATTAATTCGGGTAATTTTCTTCTCAATACATGCAAATACTCAAAAAAGCTTAATTTGAGTCCAATTTTAAAATTTAGAGCTTAAATAAGTTAAATGGCAAAAAACTTGTGTAAATAGTAAAGTCTAGTTTTATAAAGCTACTAGTCTTAATACCCATACAATGTACGAATTGATTATATATATAAATATAGATATAATATGGAAAATGATTAATCCTTCTATCTCATTTTTCTACAAATCCTCCTAATAATATGATCATGACACATGGTGTAATCAAAGGATGAAGTTATGAGAGAGATTAGTGGAATACACTTGACATTGAGTTAAGACATGCCATTAAGAGGATTTTTAAAAGGATGAGTTAGAAAGATTAATCATTTTTCATATAATATACCCTATGATTGATTTTTTATATACAAAAAATAAAATTTCAGCATGTTTTATCATATGTATTTGGTCTCTCTAGTGATGATCAATGTTACTATTAATATTCATAATTTTTTATATATGAGATAGATAATCCATTAAACTTAATTTATTATAATTGATTCTACTACAGCATCAAACTGAACATTTAATTGGTTACACTGCACGATTATGTGGTTGGTATGTGATAATTTTTTAAAGTGATATAAATCCTTTTTTTATAAATAATTAATATTTTTTTGGGGTTGTTGAAAAAAAAAATGTTATACACTTATTTAAAGGGAAATGATTAATTCTCTTAACTCATCTTCTAAAATCCTCCTAATAATATGATCATGACACATGGTGTAATCAAAGGATGAAGTTATGAGAGAGATTAGTGGAATACACTTGACATTGAGTTAAGACATGCCATTAGGAGGATTTTTAAACTAATCTTTAAGATGATTTAATTATCATTTTCCTTATTTCAATTTTCATTAGAACCGAAAATAAAAGTGACAATGGAAATTAATAAATATGGTAAC